>JAQFVV010006275.1:384778-934778 GCA_028023455.1 Epiperipatus broadwayi | reverse complement strand
ATATATATTGCCCACAATTGTCCCTTTTGGTTATATTTATACACTTACATTTGATGAGTCAACTAACACTTGAATATAGTGCTAGTTGACCAAAACTTGTGGTGGGGTTTGATCATCATCAGTTACCATCACAATATATATATATATATATATATATATATATATATTACAATGGGATATGTAATAAGACAGTACAAAGTTACTTGCCAAACTTAAATGGCCCAATAATAATTCATGATAAACATAGGGAAGTGCATTAACAGTTTAAAAAAAACAACTCATTGCTGATAACGCTGATTCCACAACAGTAATATTTTCTACTCATCAAATGAATATGCAATTACCATATACATATTATTTAGTATTACTATTGAAATTACTAAAACATTTATTGGTTTGGGCCAATCACACTATACAATAATAATAATGGAACCACTATTAATTGAAGTTTGAATTTATATTCATTTAGTATTTATCCCTTCAGCACCTAACAATAGCTTGGGGTTCATGAAACTCATTTACAATATACTAATTTAAACCTCTGGTAAGGTGATAAAACGCATAAATGAGAAATGAACAAAAGCAAAATATAAAAGTGAATAACAGTTTTATTTCATATAACAACAATCATGCAATGTACTCACATACTTTTTCAAATAGTAAACTCTATTCTAAAATGGAGAGTGCAACCATGGATAAGGCATTAAAATTTATCTTTCTAGGTAATGGTCTTTATTAATTCATATTACCTTCTGTTATTAAATTAATAATATTGCATTAATATATATGCTTGATTGATGTTTTAATAATATAATTGAACAAATAATAAAAAATATATAAGAAATCAATTTTCTTATTGAGGAAATTAAAGAAATTAGACTCTGATCAAGCAAACATAATATTTTCAGGGTAACTAGATTAGAGTTATCTCTAAAGATTGAACAATTAAATGTTAGCTATTAATAAAATATATCATATGTGACCTATATATATATACACACATACAAATAATAATATAAAGGTCTTATCCTTCAGTCCATTTGTTTTAATGTCATTATTCATGCTAGCAAAAAGAATAACCAGTATATATCAAAATTGCTTTGAACTTTGTGTTGTCATCTTGATATAGTGGTTTATGATAAAAAATTTTCTGTTTGTCAATGAAGTAATTTAAATTTTAGTTCATTAATTAATTCTGTACTCCTTGACTTGATTGGAGATGGATAAATTAATTCACTAGTCTACATACAGTTTTAGAATAAAATGATCTTACTTTATTCTATGAAATAGTTCATGGTATTTATTTACTGAATTGATAAATAAATAAATCACTTAGTCCAACTGTTTGGCATTGTTTAGATTTTTTCGTCTTCTTTATAGGATAAATAGAGAGATATAGTTATGGTAGAATGGAAATGTTTCTTATTCATAAATCATATAAAATAAAATAAACACAAGTCTTCAAAATGCAATGATCTCCTTTTCCAAGCTAGGGCTGTATTTTCAAATTAAGGCTGGATAATATCAACTTATTCTATATATAGCCATATGCTAGCTAATAGATGAACCACTGGAGTTTAACAAGCCATTATAATAAAATTTAAACTTCACATATAAGTAGCCATTGTATATTTTAATAATAAAGAAATATTAACAATATTTTTCTATTTTCACACTTATATTCATGAGATGAGATGACCTTTACCAAGGACTTCCATGGTAAATGATCTTCAACTCTGTTCTTTCTGCAACCAAAATATCTTCTATCCAAATTAACTGTTTCAGCTCCTTTTATAAATTATTGCATGTATTTATTGATAAATACTGATTGAAAAATATATTACTTACTTAAACCACTCATCCAAACTTTATTTCCTCTATCACAATGCATGTTTATTGATAAAAAATAATGACGAATAATAAAATATAGAGAGAATGAAATAAAAAACAGATAAAAATAAAAAATATATATTATTTCTTGTGTTTCGAAATAAACTGCATTATATATATATAATTTAAATAATTTGATAACTTTCTTATTTAATTAATAATTTTAATAATTTTAGTTTCAAATCTGTTTTATTTCCTTTTTTCCATACAATTTCAACTTCTGATTAATTAATGAAAAGTTTATTTTTTAATATAGACACATAAATATTTATTTGATAATGTATATCGATACATGTATGGGAATAGACTTAATTTTTTTTTATTTCCGAGCCTATATCATTTATATATACTATTTTTATTTTTTTTGGACTATTAGTCATCTGATGAACTTGTAGCTGGCTATATACTGTTACAATATATATATATCTGTATATTTACACAATATATATATAATGATGCGTAGTAATTAAAAAAAAAGTTATATGTTTAATATTATTTAAAGTATAATGTTTATTAAACAACTTTTATTTGTATACAAAAATAAAATATGTTTTATTGCAAATGATTTGTTTATAACATTTTCTTATTTTAAAAAAGACATTTTAGCCTCCAGCCATTATTTAAATATTTTATTAAATTTAATGAAAAATATTAATTTTTATTTAGTCCCATTTAAACGTTATATAATACCCTTTTACCATATACAATCTCAATTTATTTTAAACCAAAAGTCTCACTACATCTTTTCATAAGTATCTTAAATTTTTTATTTTTTTTCTTAAATAAATAAAAAAAAAAAATCAACAAACAAATACATCAAGCAGTTCTCTTCAGACATTCCATCTGTCTATATTTGAATGTGAAGACTACTACAAAATTTCCTAAATTTTCATCAATAGACTTACTTATTCAACTACTTCTATATCTTTTAAACTCCATTTGCTCATTGTGATCTAATCCTCCCCCATCCTCTAGATTTCTTTTTGTTTTTAAATTATTTTAATTAAATGTATTTGCAATATTTCTGCACATTTCATTCTATAAATTTTTGATTTTCTTAGTATTTTCGGGCTGGATATATTGACTAATTTTATCCCACAAAACCACATATCTATACATTTATAAAAATTACAAAGTCAATAATAAATATATTTATCAACAAACAAGAATATTTGATACTGTGCGGTATACCATCCAATTCTAGCATTTGGCAATGTATATCTTCTCAAAATCTAAATATAACAAACAATTTATTTCAAATTGATTCAATGTTAATTACAACTTTTTTAAATGAAAGTTGATTTTATTTTATTTTTTAAAAAATAAAGATTTCAAATTAAAATATAGCTATTAATTAGAGAGTTAAGGTTTACATTAGCTTTTCAGAGTAAAGTTTCCTGCAGAACATTTATACAATAATATTGGATAATTCTAAACAAATTGTTATTTAGTTAGTTATTCCATTATGATTTCTTATTAAAAAATTGGAAAATATTTCACATAAAATAATCCATTCTAAATACTATACTAAATATTACAAGCTTTTTAAAATAATTTTCTCATTTTCAATCAAATGAATTATGGTATAGCAATATGATGCTACTCTTACTAATTATATATAAAAAGTTAGTTCAGTTTTTCATAAAAATTAGTTAATAACTGGAAACTTATTTGACCAAATTAAAATAAAGCTCATTAAGTATTCCTACATCTGGAGGAGAAATTCAATTCCTTACAGTTTTGTTTCATTAGTACTTTTATTGAAACTAGTAAAATATATTTGTTTAATTATTAAGATCATATGCCATTTTAAATACCCAATTTAATTTACAAAATTGTTATATATGTGTAGTTTACTTAGCTGAGATTCTATTTACAAACATTCAATTCATCATTAGGCAATTCTATTACTGCATCAAACTGCATAAAGCATTTTATTCTTATATTTAATTGCTTAAAAAGAATAACGATTTTAGTAGCAATATATTTATAATAATAAGATTTTAGAAACAGATTATGATTAATATGATGAATACTCTTTAAATCAACATATGTAATATATAAGAATTATTAATGACAATATAAAAAATAATAAAGCAATATGAGTAGATTGGTAGAAATTATTAATTAAAATAAACTTCAATCCAAATGCTATTCAAACAAATATAATCCAGAGCACTAAATCCAATCATGTGAGGTAAAAACAATCTTTCATTTTAAAAAGTCTTTACAATAAATATTCATATATATATATATATATTGATAAATATGTTTAACAAAATAAATGTTTAATAAAAAAAACATTATTATTAAACTAGGGGCTCCCTGTATAGTTTTTAATTGTTGTTGCTTTCAAATAGCCAAGATCTTTAACTCGGCTTAAATTTATAAAATATTACTCATGAATCTTTTCATCCAAAGAAACCTAACTTGTTATTCTTTAAAGAAGAAGCAAAAAATCTTAACTATTTGTATACTCCTTTTCAACAGCAGTCTACCTTATATACCTCTAGATTACATATGTTGATATACATAAAGATTAAATATATATTTCTTTAAATAATTATAAGGAACTTGAACTCAAAACTTTCAAAACTCCCCACAGCTATTCATCCCATCTTATACAACTGATACACATGACTACATACATGTGAAAAAGATAACTGATATTCATTATACTATTTCAGGCTGAGCTAGCACTCATCAATTGGACCAGATCACCATTTTCCTCACATATATACAACTACTGCTCAGTTTATATTAAGATAGCAAATTTTCACATTTTAGTGGACAAGCTTCAATCTTCTCCCCTCTCCAACTCTTCAACAATCCATATCATTAAAAATCTGAGGATGAAATCCGCAAAGTCATTGATGATGCCAATATTACTGCCATACCCATGTTCACCTTAAATCAATCTGACCCTTTACATATAGAACCTTATTATGTCCATTTAATTACAATAAGTTTAGTATAGAAAATATACATGTATTTAAATATTATATTTCTTTATGTACAAATAAAATAATCCAATGGCAATATACTTTGGAGTTTATCAAGCTTTATAGTTAAGTTATCTATATCTTTTTGTTTTTAAATAATGAGGAAAAAGTTGAAAATTTTGTATTTAAAATTACCTTGTTTGTAATCAAATCGACCATATTTAATGGGACTTCTTTAATCAAATAAAATAATTATTTTTATGCTGCTTTGTTTTAATCAGTAGATGATAATATTAATGTTTTTTTTAAAAAGATAAAACCAAATATATATTTCATAGCAAAAAAAAAGTTTGTACATAGGTTAGTTTTTTTTTTTTTTAAATCAGTTTCTGAATTGCAAAGTTTATATACATGCTTTAATAAATTTATATATAGTATTTGTACATGTATTATTGTATTAATTATTTTTATCTTATTCATAATTAGTGAAACCATATTAAAGAAACAACTTCTCTAAAGCTCGAATGTTTGCCAACGCTAAGTTACACAAGCCTAACATGCCTCTGAGGCTGATGTTGGACTTCAGAGGTGTGCATTATTTTGGAACAGCTAAGGAGATAAATCAGTGACTAATCGACAGCATGGGCTTTGGCAAGTATGCCATCAAATCTTTTTTCGATTTTGTACAATGAATCAAGAATGCGCTAATAAAACCCGAGTTTAAAATTGCCGCTTTAGAAATTTCAGAGTTATACAGGTTTATTAATAGAAAGACTTCTATCAACATTATGCAACTAGAAGTAGCAAGTAATAATGTGGCTGAAGCCCACATTTGTTTCATCACCGAATTTTTGAGATGGTTGAATAATGGCAAGTTTGAAGACAATTGATACCACATGAACAATGGGTGGCCCATGGGATTACCCATGAGCGGCATCATGGCTAGCATCTATTTGAATTATTATGAAAAACAAGTATTATCTAAATACAACATAGTACCCATATAATATATATGAGGTATGTGGACGACTCATTTCTTGCTGCTCCAGTAAACATTAAGCAAATCAAAGATCAGATACAAATGCACACATCTTTGGATTTAAACATTATATGGGAAGATATAAAGCAAGAAGTAAAATATTTAGATATTAATGTATATAGAGAAGGAAGTACACTTAACTATACAATGGTCATGAAGCCACCAGAAGTTCATGGACAGATTCACCCTGATTCACACACACCTATGGCTCACAAGTTTGCTGGGTTGACATCGTTTCTTTTTAGAAATTACCATTTGTGCAAATTTGAGGCAGATAGGTCTAACATGATTAATTATACTAACGATTTAATCAAATCAGGATACAATTGCAGTATAGTTTATAGTAAGATTAGACATTTTATTAATAATATAGGAACACACAGAGTTAGAGATAACAAGCCTTGGATGTTGTTGCCTTACATACCCCCTTTGCATAAGACATTCTATAGGACTTTCTCTACAGAGTTTCATTGAGGTTTCATACACTTCTCTTAACTAATAGGCTTATTAACAACACTAAAGACACCATAGCTTCTGATCAGACCCCACAGACTGTGTATAACTTGCATGCCTGTACCATGGATGCAAAGCCTCATATTATGGTGAAACCAGAGCCCCCATAGCTACTAGGTTGTCACAGCATAAGTATTGATATAATAAGTCACATACTAACCCAGAATGGACTTCAATTTTTGCACAACATCAAAAAGTATCTGGACACAAGTTCGAACCCACCTCTGCAAAATTGGTTTGTACTGAGAGGCACAATGTTAAACGTAAGTTAAAGAAGGCTTACTTCATAGCAAAGACTCCTTCACCATTAATCATAAAGAAGTATGTTTTACTATACCAAAAAAATAAGCTAATTGACTCATTTGCATATTATATGAGTCATAACAGGCTATGATTATGAGAATACATTTTCTCAAAAGCGCTAAGCCATTTTAATTGGTTAATTGCTATTAATTTATACAGCTTTATGTTATAAGGGCGTTAGCACTATTTAGTATTATTATATATATGATGTAAATTCACTGAAAATAATTTTTAATTCACATTAACCGCATTTGTGTACACATATAAATATTGCACACGCTATTGTTAGATTATTGAACTTAAAAAAAAATTATTTAATTAAATATAGTTTTGAAATAATGCATGTTACAAAAACATTTTCCACATAAATTTTTTATGTTGTGCTTACAAATAACTAAATTTGATTATTCAGCTTTAAAAAATTTATTTAATATTTATGAAAGATAAAAAAAATGTTTTAAATGTATTTTAAAATTAGAGAAATTTATAACATAGAATTGATACAAAACTTTCAGATAAATAACATTGGTGAAAGTCACTATCTTTTTTCTGTTTTTGGATTTTAAAGGCTTCTATATAGTATTTTTAATTGTAGTATATTTTACTCAGCTTTAAAAAATTCAATATTTATGAGAGGAAAAAAATCGATAGTTCTGAGCATTTATACAAAAGTATTTTTGTGAATTTAAATTGAATAAATTAGATAACTTAGTATTTATTTCCAAATACTAAGTATTCCACCTTTTTTTTTTTTTTTTATTAATTAAATAGTTTTTTGAATTAATGTGTGAGAAATGTTTTTTCCTCCAAATTATTTTCATACTCAATATGTTGAAAATTAGGAAGAAGTTAGTAATTCCTAAATTTTTTTGATTTAAAACGCTTTCATATTTATTTCAGATCATCATCATCATCATTATCAACCATTATCAATCGACTGCAGGATGAAGGTCTCTCCAAGTTTAATCCATCTTCTCCGATCTTTAGCTTCTCTTCTCCACATCACCCCTACACATTTTCTTATTTCATCCATCCATCTTACATGTGGTCTCCTTCTGGGTCTTTTACAATCTCTTGGAATCCAGTTTAAAATTTCAATTGTCCATCTATTATCATCTCTTCTAGCAATATGTCCAGCCCAACTCCACTTCAATCTTTTAATTTTTTGAATGAGGTCAGTAACACCTGTTTGTTCTCTTACCCATACATTGCGTTTTCGATCTCTTCTTGTTACTCCCAACATACATCTCTCCATACTTCTTTGAGTGGTCTGAAGTCTCTGTATTGATCTTCTATTAAGTGTCCAAGTCTCAGATCCATAAGTAAGAACTGGTAAAACACATTTGTTAAAAACCTTTCTTTTCAAACACATAGGCATATTTCCTTTTAATATCAAGTTATTTCTACCAAAAGCACTCCAACCAAGTTTAATTCTATGATTAATTTCCTCTATTATGTTTCCATCTGTATTAATAATCTGACCAAGGTATTTGTAACTCTTAACTTCTTCTAATTCATCATAATCAATCTTTATTTTCATATTTGGAGCAAATCGATTAAACATGACTTTAGTCTTTTTAACATTTATCTTTAGTCCTACTTTCCTACTTTCATCTGATAACTCCTGCAACATTTCCTGCAGCTCGGAAGCATTATTTGCAAAAACAACTACATCATCTGCAAAATCTAAATGACTTAAATAATCTCCATTTACTTTCACTCCTTTAGTTTCCCATTTTAATCCACAAAATACTTCTTGCAGCACTGCTGTAAAAAGTTTTGGAGATATGGAGTCACCTTGTCTTACACCTTTCTCAATGTTGACTTTCCCAGTATCATTATGTAATCTAATTGTTGCTGTTGCATTTTTATAAATATTCTTTAAAATATGACAATATCCTGGATCTATACCTTGATGATCCAATGCTTTAATCACTGAAGAAATGTTTATAGAATCAAATGCCTTTTCATAATCTACAAATCCAAAACATAATGACAACTCATATTCATTTGTCCTTTCTATAACTTCTCTCAATACTTGAATATGATCTACTGTACTAAAACCACTTTTAAATCCAGCTTGTTCTCTTGGTTGATGAAAATCCAAGGTTCTCTGTAGACGAGTTGTAATTATCTTGGTAAAAATTTTATATAAAACTGATAAAAGGCTGATAGGTCTGTAATTTCTAATATCTTCTTTATCACCTTTTTTAAATATTAATATTATTACTGCATTCTTCCAATCATCCGGTACATCTTTATCATTTAGACATTTGGTATATAACTTTGCTAATATTTTTTCTGTTTCTTCACCTGCTTCTTTTAATATATCAATTATAATTCCATCATTACCTGGAGCCTTTCCTTTTTTCATACATTTAATTGCATTTCTCACTTCTTCATTTAAAATTCTGGGCAATTCGGAAGATGTAATAGATATAGGAGGTACTTGTTCTTTATTACTATATAATTCTTGATAAAAATCTTCTACCAATTTCATAATGTCATCCCTCTTTTTAGTAATAATTCCATCTTTTTTCCTTATTGCAGATATAAATTTCCTACCAATACCAAAATGTTGTTTTACATTCTTAAGACTTTTATTTTCTTCTACAGCTTTTCTTGCTAGTTCACAGTTATACTTTCTTATATCATTTTCAACTCTTTTCCGCACCATTTTACAAAATTCGAGATATTCAATTCTTTTTAATGCATCATTCTTGCATATCTTCATATTCCTTCTTTTCTTCATAAGTTCTCTAGTCTCAGTAGAAATTTTATTAGTCAATTGCTGCTTTTTTCTACCAGCTATCTTTGTTGCAGTTTTTAAAAGTGTATCAGTTATTTTCATATTAATTTCATTCAAATCTGAATCATGTTCAAAATCTACTAATACTTGAAACCGATTTGTAAGTTCTAATTTAAATTCATTAGAATGTTTCTGAAGATTAGAAATATCAACTGTAAATATAGTTTTTCTTAATAATTTTTGTCTCTCTAGTTTTACATTAACATGTATCTTACCCCTTACTAATCGATGATCACTTCCTGTGTTAAATTTATTAAGAACATTACAATCTTGAAATATGTATTTCCTGTTAGTCAAAATATAATCCAATTCTGCTGTACCTTCATTTGGATGCTTCCATGTCCATTTCCTTCTAACATTTTTCTCAAAAAAAAGAATTCATAATATAAAGTTTTTCCTTCTCTGCAAACTCCACAAGTCTATGTCCTCTCTCATTTTTATTACCATAACCAAAATTACCTACAACACTTTCATCTTTCATTTGTTTACCAATTCTAGCATTAAAATCTCCCATAACAATTTTAAAATGTTGTTTACTCTGATCAAAAGCCTTTTGTACATCCATATAAAAATCTTCTACTACTTCATCACTGTGAGAACTTGTTGGGGCATAAACCTGAATTATCTGCATTTGATATCTGCTATTAAGTTGTATAACTAATCTTGCCACTCTGTCTGATACATCATCAATCTCCACAATATTGTTCTTCCACTTTTTATTTATAATGAATCCTACTCCACTTGTATTTCCAATATTTGTGCCTTTATAATAGAGCATATGTCCACTTTTTAAATCAATTGTCTCTTCACCTTTTCTTCTAACTTCACAAAGTCCAATAATATCCCATTTAATATAAGAGAGTTCTTCTTCTAATTCTTGCAATCTTCCTTCACTTGAAAGTGATCTGCAGTTGTATACACATGGCTAAAGTTGATATTTGCTCATGCCCATAGGTTAAAATTGATGAAATTATTAACGAAAATATAATATATATAATAATAGAGTTAAAAGTTTTATTTGTGGAAAAATGAATAAATATCAATATTTACATTACACTATATACAAAAGTATTTTCTTATATAGCAAATATCTAATTATTGCAGGAATAAGCTTAATAATTAGCTTAATAAAATCAAATCATTTTTTCTGGTTTTAATAAACACATTTCATATATTTGTGTATATGTTTGTATTTATATATTCAACCTTTTTTCTTTCTTTCAGCATTTAAAGTTTTAGATAATTGAAAAATCAAAACAATGATATAATATTCTCTCAAAATTTCAATATTCTGAAAGTTATCTTATAAAATAATTAAATAGAAAAATAGTTTACACTTGTGATTATTAAAAAATTGAATATTTATTTATTTTTTAATAAAGTTTTTATTATTTCTTTCAAAGATTTAACAAACTTTGTATATATTTATATGGATAATTACAGGTAAAACTTGTTAATAAAATGGTGTTCTTACCTGCTGCCAGTGCTGCTGCGAGAGCTTGCTCATTGGCTCCTGCTAATATTTGTATTCCACATGGTATATTATTACAAATCTGCTTTACTTTGCTACTAATGATAGTCATTGCAGCAGTGATTTCAGGACCAACATCTTTAGTATGACAATAGGGTACATCATGCATATTTTCAATCATGACTCCATCCTATAAAAATACAATTACCAATATATATATATAATAGTATTTTATTAAGATTGTCCAAAAAGTGAGAAAAACAATTAAATTTGTTACAACTTTTACTGTTTACATTTTCACATAAAAAGCATACTGCTAATACTTTAACATGAAAAAAACTATTATAGAATCAATGATTTATTAAAATTTTCAGCAAGAAAATTCTGTAAGCAATTTTCCATCATCTGATAAAAACTATATTCTCCCCATACGGGAGATAACATAAGAGAAAAATATTCAAAAAAGAAATAACACTTTAGGTGTTCTCAGACATCAGTGAAGCATGTTTTAATAAAAGGTTTTATACTTATATTTATACAATGTTCTATTTCTCATTAGATCATTGTCTATTCACATTTAGTAATTAAAGAGAGACAAAATGGTTTTGTTAAAAATTTCATTATGCCCAATAAAGTTTAATTCTATTCAAATAGTTTTGATAAGAAGAAAAACAGGTTTTAAAAATGGGAAATTCCAAAGCTATTATCGAGCTCACTTTTAATTTTTTTCATCATTGTCCAGCAACAGTTACTGGTAAGTATATTATTAGATTTTTTTTTTTTTAGTTTTGCACTGATACTCACCTCAGACATAATTTTAACAAAAAACTCTTTACTCACAAGACTTGAGAGAGGAGAGCTCCTAAAAAGATATATGTAGGGTGTTCATAAAATTTCTGTGATTAATGGTTTAGTTTCATCCTGTGGATATTTTAACAATAACAAATACATTAACAAACTAACAAATCAAGAACAACGTCTCTATAAAAATTAATTGAAACATTACAGACTGCTGCAAAAAATGTGGAAAATATCAACTTTGCAAAGTTAGAAATGGAAAGTGTTTCCATCATATTTCTTTCTCCATTTTAGAAATAATATTGTATAAAATATTCATTAAGAATAATTGCCAATCAAAATATTAATACAATTTGAAATTCTTTCATGATGATATCAAGGCCATAATTAATAATCACAATAAAAAGTTTGATTTTTTAAAATTTCAAATGGCATGTTGTTGTAAGAATCTACATAAAAGCTTTAGCAATAATTTATTTATATATTCAACAATTGAAAACAAATTAAACAAATACATAATATATATATCATCATCATCATCATCATTATCAACCATTATCAATCCACTGCAGGATGAAGGTCTCTCAAAGTTTAATCCATCTTTTCCGATCTTCAGCTTCTCTTCTCCACATCACCCCTGCACACTTTCTAATTTCATCCATCCATCTCACATGTGGTCTCTTTCTGGGTCTTTTACAATCTCTTGGAATCCAGTTTAAAATTTCAATTGTCCATCTATTATCATCTCTTCTAGCAATATGTCCAGCCCAACTCCACTTCAATCTTTTAATTTTTTCAATGAGATCTGTAACACCCGTTTGTTCTCTTACCCATACATTGTGTTTTCGATCTCTTCTTGTTACTCCCAACATACATCTCTCCATACTTCTTTGAGTGGTCTGAAGTCTCTGTATTGCTCTTCTATTAAGTGTCCAAGTCTCAGATCCATAAATAAGCACTGGTAAAACACATTTATTAAAAACCTTCCTTTTCAAACACATAGGCATATTTCCTTTTAGTATCAAGTTATTTCTACCAAAAGCACTCCAACCAAGTTTAATTCTATGATTAATTTCTTCCATTATGTTTCCATCTGTATTAATAATCTGACCAAGGTATTTGTAACTGTTAACTTCTTCTAATTCATCATAATCAATCTTTATTTTCATATTTTGAGCAAATCGATTAAACATTACTTTAGTCTTTTTAATATTTATCTTTAGTCCTACTTTCCTACTTTCATCTGATAATTCCTGCAACATATTCTGCAGCTCTGAAGCATTATTTGCAAAAATAACTACATCATCTGCAAAATCTAAATGACTTAAATAATCTCCATTTACTTTCACTCCTTTAGTTTCCCATTTTAATCCACAAAATACTTCTTGCAGCACTGCTGTAAAAAGTTTTGGAGATATGGAGTCACCTTGTCTTACACCTTTCTCAATGTTGACTTTCCCAGTATCATTATGTAATCTAATTGTTGCTGTTGCATTTTTATAAATATTCTTCAAAATATGACAATATCCTGGATCTATACCTTGATGATCCAATGCTTTAATCACTGAAGAAATGTTTAAAGAATCAAATGCCTTTTCATAATCTACAAATCCAAAACATAATGACAACTCATATTCATTTGACCTTTCTATAACTTCTCTCAACACCTGGATATGATCTACTATACTAAAACCACTTTTAAATCCAGCTTGTTCTCTTGGTTGGTGGAAATCCAATGTTCTCTGTAGACGAGTTGTAATTATCTTGGTAAAAATTTTATATAAAACTGATAAAAGGCTAATAGGTCTGTAATTTCTAATATCTTCTTTATCACCTTTTTAAAATATTAATATTATTACTGCATTCTTCCAATCATCCGGTACATCTTTATCATTTAGACATTTGGTATATAACTTTGCTAAAAAATTTTCTATTTCTTCTCCTGCTTCTTTTAATATATCAATTATAATTCCATCATTACCTGGAGCCTTTCCCTTCTTCATACATTTAATTGTGTGTCTCACTTCTTCATTTAAAATTCTGGGCAATTCGGAAGATGGAATAGATATAGGAGGTACTTGTTCTTTATTACTATATAATTCTTGATAAAAATCTTCTACCAATTTCATGATGTCATCTCTCTTTTTAGTAACAATTACATCTTTTTTTCTTATTGCAGATATAAATTTCCTACCAATACCAAAATGTTGTTTTACATTCTTAAGACTTTTATTTTCTTCTACAGCTTTCCTTGCTAGTTCACAATTATACTTTCTTATATCAGTTTCAACTCTTTTCCGCACCATTTTACAAAATTAGAGATATTCAATTCCTTTTTAATGCATCATTTTTGTATATCTTCATATTCCTTCTTTTCTTCATAAATTCTCTAGTCTCAGTAGAAATTTTATTGGTCAATTGCTGCTTTTTTCTACCAGCTATCTTTGTTGCAGTTTTTAAAAGTGTATCAGTTATTTTCAAATTCAAATATATATATATATATATATATATATATATATATATATATATATATATATATATATATATATATATATATATATAGAGAGAGAGAGAGAGAGAGAGAGAGCCTGCTACTAGCTCTAAACAAGCTTAATTTTTTTTTTTTTATGATAAATGCTACAAGAGAAAATACATGAAGCTTTTATCTATGATGGTCCCCATCCCCAGACCGGTTTCGAGCTATGGCTCTCATCAGTGAGGAGCTAGGACATAAGATTCAAAATATTAACTCAAGCCAAGCATTTATTCTCTTGTAGCATTTATCATAAAAAAAAAAAAAGCTTGTTTAGAGCTAGTAGCAGGCTCTCTATATATTACATATTGGTAATACAAGCTATATAGGTCATGTGATATATGACTGATTTTTACTATTATATATATATAGGTTTGCATTCAAAATTTTATTTTTTTAAATTTCAGACTATTAACTTGGTATTAAAAAAAAGTTAAGATGGTTGCTAAATGCATAATTATTCTTGCCTCCTCCTTTTCACTTTCTTTGTATCATTATAAACTTTTGCATATACTCTCTTCACATACACTGCAATGCAATGTTTCTATAATTTCTCTTTCATTTTCCTTACACATTAATATATATATACAGATTAAAGAAATGTATGAAAAAGAGATTAAATTTTTTTTTAAAAAAATAGTTGAAATTGTAAAAAGAAAAGGTGAAAGTTATACAGAAGGTAAGTAAAATAAATAAGAATAAAAACTAAAAATAGAGATAGGAATAAAAATAAAATGGAAATTATGAATAAAAGTATAAAATATGTATATAAAAATAAAATCGAGATATAGAAGAATTATAAAGAAATAATAGAAAAAATAATAAGAGATTGAGATAATGGAAATAAATATAGAAATGTATAATGGTATAAAAGAAAAAAAAAGTAGAATAATAGATAAATTAGAGGTAAATATAAAATAAAAAGGGATAAAAATAATAAACATAAATGATAAGTATAAATTAAAAGATCTAAAGGTAAAATTAGTTAAAATTAGATGTAATAGGAGTAATAGATATGTATATAAAAGAATGTTTATATGATTATATGTTTAAATGTTGTAGCTTTGATGAAGACTGCAAATCAGTCAAAATTGTAAGAAAAATAAAAGGGAAATTATATAAAAATTGCATTGAAGTATATATGAGGAGAGTATATATAGCAAAGTTTGATAAGAGTAACTTTTTTCTCTATGCTAACATGCTCTATTGTAAGCTTGAGTAATCAATAGTACTAAATATCAATTTCTGTTCTCAGAGAAGTATCTAGTTTTTGCTTTTATCAATAAGAACTTAGGGTTTAAATCTAGTAATTGCAGTTATACATTTAGCAAAAAAGCTAATAGCTTTTTTTTTTAAAATAGGATTTTGCATGTAAATCTGTTTGTATAGTTATATAAAATAGATACTAGGTTAGCAACTATATATAAAATAATTTCAATTCTATTTTAATTCAGACATTTCCTGCTGTGAAAATGTTAATATCAACACAACACCCATGATTTTTTTCCAGTTTACTACAGATAATTGTGCAATTTAATCCCTATCTTTGGACCATTTTCAGGTAAAGCATGAAAATGTATCTACAGTTAGAATAGAACTGGGATTAGGTAAAATATATAGTTACTGATCTAATGACAGATTTATAAAACTCTATAAGCAGATTGGTTTAGAGTTTTATTAATTTCAGGCTATTAGACCTTATTCATTAAGTCAAAAAATTGTGTAAGGGGTGCTGATTAAATTGCAGTATCTTTTAAAACACTGACTACTCAAGATTACAATAGATGATACTACAAAAGAAAAAGAGAACAGCTCTTATTTACAATATTGCAATAATCTGAAAGAATTGACTGCTATCATATTAGTATTAATATATACTATATATATAAATAAACTAATAAGCGTAAAAATAAGAAAAGTATAAGTAATAAATAATAAATTGTATTAAATATTATTTTAGAAAATCTAGAAAATAAATGAATAGTTAGTTTCTTAGGACATCATAAATCTTTAGTCACTAAAAGTAATAATAGATTGAGCTTCAATGCAGAAACTTTTAGCTTTCAAGGTTGTCAATTTTCCATTGCACTAAACCACATAGACAAAGAAGTACATATAATGTTAGTATACATTTATTTAAAGATAGATTCATGTTTTAAGTATTAAACAACTGTGTAAACAAACATTTAAGTCAATCAAAAAGACAACTGCCATTTGAAATATAAAACTAAACTATGATATTTTTTTTGACAATTCATTTCATTAATTAATTATTATACATTACAAAAATAATAAATTCATTTTATTATCAACAGTTTTTACATATATTTTAATAAAAAATATCATTATAAAACATAACACCATGCAAAATATGGTTAGTATTAACAAGGAAATGCCACAATAATAATAATAATAATACAAGTGCAGTGCAACTAATATTTAAGACAAAAAATAAAATAAGTTCATCAAAAGAATAAAAGACAGAAGTGCAAACATAACTGAATGAAAATCAAAATACTGAATTTCACCTGAGCAGGAATGCATTTCTAGATTTTTTTCAAATGTCTTTTTTTTCCAGTCTAGGTAAAAGAAAAAAAAATTATATAAACTAAATCATATAATTATATTAACAGTATTTATAGAACATAATATAACTATATTTAAAAAAGATTATACAGTTTTAATGATAAAAAGTAAAACTTTATATTCAAGTATTCATAAACATATCCACAATAAGTAAAATGACATATAAATATGAAGAAGCTTCTAGAAAAAAAATTTCCATAAATAACATGTTAATTAACCAACAACAACAAAATATAATAATAATCATATGAAGCAAAAAAGAAAGTTTTGGAGCATTATGTATAGATTACAAAAAAAAAAAAAAGATAAAGAAGAAACATTACAAAACGATCTCAAAAAAGCAAAAACAGAAAATAATAATTTAAGTGTTTGCAAGTAAAAATATGTGATAAAAATGAAGATTAAAAGTTTGTCATAGTCCACTCATGAAATACAAATTTTTATAAAAATAGAATTTTAATCTTTATTTTAGTTTTTCTCTCCAGGAGACACCAACCCATCAAATCAATGATGGTGCAGCAAGAGGATTTGCATATGAACTATATCCATGGCAGCTTAGATACAAGAAGGACTGCTCAAGTTAGACAGTCTGTAGAACATCAAGAAGAAACATATCTTTAAATTCATTTTACTCTTCATAAGTTTTTGCCAACAGATAGTCTATAACCAATAGATTAAAAACTGGTAATGAGAAAATATAACAAACTTTACATTTTTCAACAAGAAGTAAACATAGTTTTACTATTAAAAATTATCTTTTAGGAAATAATTATTCTATAATGGATTAATATAAACAGTTTGACTCCATGATCTAACATTAAATATTCCAATTATATTAACTGTTAGTTATATATACATTTCAAGTGGTATTCTTCTTCTCTCTTGACCAGTAACAAAACTGACATGAGAATCTAACCTGGAACTTTAGATTCTTAAATCTTGAATTTTAAGATCCAGGTTCAATTCCCATGCTAGTACTGCCACTGGTTAGGACAAGAAGAGAGAATAATACCATTTGAAATGTTGTGTATGTAATGAGAAAATTTAAATAAAATTTAAAACTTTTTCTAAAAACATTCAATATTTAATAGTTCAACATATAATGCCATTATCATAAATCTTTACCCAAATAATTTGACTCCAGTGCATAAATTTAATTCATATATTTTTTCAATATACTCTTCAATAGATACAAATTCTTTCTTAGAAACTAAAGAAAACCAAATATATATATATATTTAATCCCACAATCACTAGAAATATTAAAACTTTTTTCTCTCTTTGAGTTACGTAAGTAGTATCTTTTTTCATCATAGTACATTCTTAAATCACAATCTATATTTAGCCCCAAACTCTAATCATTGTATAACATAAAAATAGTAAAAAATTTCAATTAAAAATATTCCATAAAATTCTGAAAATATGAAGGTAATTATCATAAGACCAATCAATATAATCTTCAGTTTTCTGGATATAATGCTATTAAATTAAACATGTGAAGAAAATTAAGAAAGCTAAATTTCCTTAAAAAATGAGACCCATTTAGATTATATAGTTTATTTTAAAAAATATTTTATAGAAGTGTAATAGTGAATATTATCATTGGGAAAATATGGATGAAATAAAATATAAGTTATAACTAGGTAAAAATTTAAAGTATTTCACAAAACCAGTTTGCTGCAGATGTTGTAAATAGGTTAAAGCAGTGGTTCTTAAAACTTTTTTGATTCGTGATCCCCTTTCAAATTTAAAAATTTCCAACGACTCCCACCATCGATGTGCAAAAAAAATTATTAAAATATTGTATGAAGTCTATATTTTATTATATAAATGTAATAATCCATCTTTGAAAAAATATGTGTAAATAATCACAGGAAGTAAAAATTTAATAAAAGACTGTAGCACTTATAACATTGTAAAAAAAAATAAAAAAATAAACAATATTAATGACATTATTAACAATACATTAAAATAAAATTTAGTGGCATTGGTGAGCTTACCTATTTAGGCATAATAAATGTAATTTTGCTTCAATTTTTATCAACACAGGTTTCATAGTATTTTCAATATTGGTAATACGATTGTGTTGTTTAGTTTTTATGTTTATCATTATCAAATGTGGTTTCACACAAATAAGTACTAGCAAATGGCAAAAGAATTGCTATTGCCAATTCAGACAATAATGGATATTCTATCTTTATTGTGAGCCAAAAAGAATTTGACAGTTTACTAAACTCATTTTTAAGTCTCAAATTAGAACTGAGTTCAGCAAATTCTTCTTGGGCATTTATAGGCAAATGATTTACTTGTCCATTTCTATTGGAAAGTGTCCATTTCTATTAGAAATGGATTTTAAACCCAAGTGAACTGTTCTATATTTAAAACTGATGAATAATATATATCAAATTTTTCATGTAAAGATGACAAATGATCAATTATGCTTTTCTTAATTAAATTATTATCCAAATTATTTTCACTAATAAAATTATTTGTACTTGAAAACATTTCAAATGTGCTATTCAATATACATGACTTCCATATGGTTATCTTTTTCCTAAATGCATGAATTTTATCATACAAAAATAAAATGTTTGTAATTTCTCAAATATATCAGACAAGTAACACAATTTACAAATCCAAGTTTAATTGTAAAAGAGATTAAAAAGATCTTTTTATTTTCTGACAAAAATATAATTTCAGCTGTACTAATCATTTTAAAGCTCATCCCTTCAACAACTGCCTAACTTCTATATGAAATAAGAGATGTTGGAAATCTGACCTCATATCCTTGCATAAAATTGTAAATAATTTACAATTCAATGCAATACATTTTATAAAACTGATAATCTTTATGGCATCTTGTAACACTAGACTAAGATCTGTAGATGGGTTTTAGCTACTAATGCTACACAATAAATCATACAATGGGTAGAAGCCATTTTCTCATTCTTCATAGATTTAACTTTTTCTAAAAATTCTACATTCTGACCCTTCATCACTGCTGCACTATCAGTACATACATCAATATAGTTGTTCCAATTCAATCCTTCTTCCTTGAAAAAATCATTTACTTTTTAAAAAAAATCTTCACCTGTTGTACAACATTTCATTGGCTGATAAAACAGTAAATCTTCATGAATAACATCATAATAACAGTACCTAACATAGACTAAGAGTTGAAACAAATTTGTAATGTCTGTTGATATCCAGCCGAATTGAAAATTTTGGGCTTTCTTTGATTCTCCGAATAAGTTGTTGAAATTGGTCACCACTAAATTACAAAATTCTTTTAGTTACTGAATCATTACAAAGAGAAATTTTCCTTAACTCATCTGCATACTTTTTTCCATGAATAGTTTCTGTCATTTGTGGCGCAGCAGGTAAAAACAGTTCTTACCTGATTGTATACAATTTTTTAGATTTTGCTATTAAATATGATACCTGGTAAGATGCCAGCATGTATTTTTTCTGAATTGTAACATATTTTTTTTAATAAACTATACTTTCGGCTGCTAAAATTTTATTGCATAATAAGCATAAAGATAGTTGTTCATTATAATTATGGGTAGAAAATGTAAATCCATATCATAAATATGATTCATTGTATATCATTTTTTTTATGAGGTGTTAATGTTGGGCTCACTTCTTTAACCATTTATCCATATTTAGGAATAATATTCTGAAATAGATATACAAATTTTATAAAAAATAATTAATATAGGGTATATGAGCACAGACTTTCACACCACCCACCTCTCTCTAATCTATCTAATAACACTGATACACCTAAACACATATATGCTGAAAAGATAAATAATCACCAATATACATATTTCATGCTAAACCAGCAATCATCAGTTGGTCCAGACTATCATCTTTACACACATATATAGTATAAGTGCTCAGATATATATTAAGATAGACTATCCTCATAGTTTAATGGACAGGCTTCAATCCACTCCACACTCCAACTCTTCAACCGTCCATCCAATTGAAAATCTGTCCATTTAACTATGAGGATAGTCTATCTTAATATATATCTGAGCACTTATATTATATATGTGTGTAAAGATGATAGTCTGGACCAACTGATGATTGCTGGTTTAGCATGAAATACGTATATTGGTGATTATTTATCTTTTCAGCATATATGTGTTTAGGTGTATCAGTGTTATTAGATAGATTAGAGAGAGGTGGGTGGTGTGAAAGTCTGTGCTCATATACCCTATATTACATATATATAGCCACAGGTATATAACAAGCCTGTGTTTCAGTTATTAAAAAATAATTATAAATGATAAACAAGTTCTTTATAATATTTTCATAAAACATGCATTTAGTTTAGGAAAATGCACTATGTGAACAATTCAACTTTTAAATGTCAATTTCCATCAGCAAATTTAATGAATATTGTTAGATATGCATAATATGAAATGTGGAGAAATAATTTACTGACATTTCATAATATGTAAGATAAATCTATATGAACCTGGTTGGTGAAGTCTCATTCACAAAAATCACTAGGCACTAGATAAAAACACAAAATGTATATTTCAACAAACACATACAAATCATACAAATACAAAAAAGCTAAATTCAATATAGAGATGCCACCCTATTGATGAATGAGTTATATTTCAAAATAAGCCAATGAGCATGTTACCAAACTGACATTGTTGGATGGGAACCATTAGGAGTGTCTAAATGTAGCTCTCGGCACCTAACAGGACACATCCTTCTAAATATAATATTCACTTTAAAAAAAAAAAAACAACCAACAAACTTTTGTAATTTATACAAATTAGAAAGGTGTAATAATTATTAGAGGTATTATATAAAGATACATGACCCATTAAAAATTTGTATTAGGAAAACAAAATAATATGTATTAATATTTGTGTTTATTTAATATAAAAAATAATTTTTTATTGAAATATTTACCTATTTATTTTAATATTGGTGACTATTTTAAAATAAAGTAACTCAGATAACTATGATCATAAGATGGATTTGGTATGTACAAATGGATGATTTAATAACAAACAAATAATTATTATTTGATTTTCATCTTTAGTTGGATTTTTAATAACCTTTTTCCAATTCATAGGCTTATTTTAAGTAGAACAGATTGTAACTGTATATTTGTGTGGGTGGGTGGTACAGGATTTGCAAGGAGTAATTTTATTTTAAGACTAGTATCTAATACTAAATTTGCTTTTTTCAAATACCCATAACAATGTTTCAGGACATTTATACATGTAACTTTAGAATATGGCTTTTGTATTAATTTTTGTTTTCCTTTGATTATCTGTCAACTGTTTTATTTTACTATATAAAATAGTAATATGTGTAAGAATTTCATCACTTGCACAATTTATTTCTTATATTAAATAAACACAAATATTAATACAAAAAATGGCAACTGTTATTTTGTTTTCCAAATATTAGTTTTTAACAGGTATAAATAAGTATCTGCACATATCTATCTTATAGTTACCACACCTTTCTAAATGTTGTTTGTATAAATTACAAATTGTCAATTTTTGAATTTAAAAATTTCAATTTTAGATAAATGCTTGCACTCTGTTAGGTGCAGAGAACTGCATTTAGATGTTTCTGGAGTCATTGACATGTAGACTTTGAAGGCACTGCTCTTCAGGGTTACCACAAGATTTAGGAGAAGGCATACAACTCAAAATTAGGATTCGTGTAAGTAATGCAAAAAATAATTTTGACTTCACTTCAGTCTGTTCATATGTTCAAATGTTCATAAATAGGGTGGTGTCTGAATAATGTAACTGAGTAATTGAACAATTTGTTCAAAGCACATGTTGAACAATTTTTAACTTACATGAATACAAATTTTTATTCATAATAGGAAATTAAAAAAAAAAAAAAGATAAAAAGGGGCAACTTTCCAAATTTTTATTGCGATCCTGATGGTTGGGACCCCCACTTTAAGAATCATTGGATTAAAGGATCAATATGTAGACAGTGTCAGGTTTCACAGATTGTATAGACATTGTAAAGATCACCTATAACTTTTTAATCTTTGCTATTTTTAGATTTAAACTTTTCTTCTGAAATTACAATAGCTGCTAATGATGACTAAGAAATTAAATAATTCTAATTGGAACAAAAATAATTAGTTAATACTTTACTGAAGAAAAAGTATTTGCAACATCAGGACTATCATATTCACATAAATTCATTCAAATATTTATAAATAATTGGCATATTAATCTTAATGTAGTAAATAATAGTTACAAATGTTTAAACAAATGTGCAACTCCTGTATAAACTTTAATGAAAATTTACTATTTTTCAGAAAAACAATAATGTTATTAATAACTATTTATAAGGCTAATAATTGTTACATTAATATTATCCCATATATATACTTTAAATTCTGTTAAAGATGAGAATATCTGCTATTATAATAGGAAATAAGACAATGAAATTATTTTAACTTTTTCTTTTTTAACCATACTATTAAATATATATATAGATTTGAAAATCTGATATTTCAGCAGAAAACATCTTGCGCATGACTTGCCTTTTGCTGATATCTTTATTAATTATTTATTTGAAAGAAGGAAGAATAATATTTAACAGATTTTGAAATAAATGTATTCTCATAATCATAAAATCATGATAGGTTTTTAAGAATTATATTAAAAAAAAATAAAATTAAATGCTTACTGACTAATTAGCTTGTTATAAAGAACGATACATATTCAATTTTTTTTTTTAGTTTTTAATAAGCATCTCCCCCGTGTCCTTTTAGATGCCTCTCTATTTACTTACTTATTCATTCATTAACCCATCTATCTACTCATTTACCCATTGTATGTCTGCCTGCCTATCTATCTATTTACATACATACCTATCCACTTATCTATATTCAGCATTAAAAATATGATAGTAATTTCATGTATTTACCTAAATAAACTTCAGCAATGATGAAATTAAACAAACAACCAATTAAAACGGGCAATTATAAACTGAAACCATGCAATTTAATGAAAGCATTTTTATTTAAAGGTAAGTCAGACAAAAATACTATTATTGAAATAGCTAGTTTTAATTGGCTAATTGCCTAATTACGCCATAAATAATGTAAGTACATAACATTTTTGTTATATTTTTAATGCTTATATCTATAAAGTCTGTGAACATCTTTTAATTAATAAATGCATATATATAATTAGTTATGATTATTTGATGAAAAACTTGATGAATATGATTTAAAATTATCTTGATTAGATTTACCAAATGCTTTTACTCTAGTTTTTTTTTTGTAAATTCTTTCCACATGATTATAACAAAAAAATTAAGCTAAATTAATTTGTTTGGGAAAGGGAGGGGGGGGGCATTAAGTTCGACTTTGCAGGAAGACAGGCGATGACCAATCTAGTATCAGCACTGACAATAATAATACATTTTAACTGATAAAACAATAATACTTAATATTTGAACTTTCTATTTATATATGTCCTCAAACTCATTGATAAAAATACCTTTGCAGCCCCCAAAATAAATATTCTTAGTAGAAATATAATTGTTATTATATAATTTGACTGTATTTATATTTAGTATTTTTAATAATTTTTTATATATATATTCATTATAATAGAAAATACTTCAAGAATTAAAAATATCACTAAAGTCATAAAATATGAAACAAAACATATTAGTAATAATTAGAACATAGAACAATATAATAAAAGATTTTTAGAAAGTAATAATAAAAGATTTTAATAACAATTTAGTGTGATTGCTGTAATTGAATATTCCTACATAAAAAAAAAAATCAATATTGGGTGAAATATTTGACACAGCAATTCTTAAGGTTTTTTTCGCGATGTTTTCATTGATAAATAAGACTTAAGCTTACTTTTAATTAGTAATAGCCATGAACATCCACCTTCATAAAGATATGTGAATGTGAATGAAACCAGAATATTTAAGGTTATATTTATCAATGAAAGATATTCTTTTTGTTTCAAATAAATCCTTATTATAAAATTCCAACTCAAGAGTTGAATCTCCTTAATTGAGTCAATTGATTCTTCTGAAGATAACCACATACTACTGGTTGATTGTGTAAAGAAAATCCACTATAAGAATGCTATTTCCTTTTCTTCTTTATTTCTTGCTGAGTGGACATAAATTTCTAACAAGACATATCATCTGGTAAATACTATGCATAATAACTGAAAAGCTAGTCACATACCTGAATATACAGTTCAATGAAATTACTTTAAGATTGTATAGAAATTATTTGATGAATCTTTGCACAATAATCTTCCCAATTTTTAGAAATGATTTGCTACATAAAGCTGTTGTTACTATGATCAAATGTTATCAATTCATTCAAATTTTTAGTAAATAAATCAGTATACAAATAACAA
The DNA here is from genome assembly GCA_028023455.1 of Epiperipatus broadwayi. Lineage (NCBI taxonomy): Eukaryota > Metazoa > Onychophora > Udeonychophora > Euonychophora > Peripatidae > Epiperipatus > Epiperipatus broadwayi. The sequence continues at coordinate 909,480 of JAQFVV010006275.1, read as the reverse complement.
ACTGATAAGTCAAGACAATTAAAAGAAATCCAGAGAAGTCAGTTTCTATTGATTAAAGAATGGGTTTATGAACCATTCATTATTTCCAAGATCTGGCTCACTAGAAAAATTAAATCTGCTGCTAATGCAGCCTCTGCTTGCTGATTAAATGAACCAAACATCTCATAGCAACTCATTATTCACTGATTACTATTTCAATTGTCATGATCCTATAAACTAATATTTTCTTTTTGAAGACTCCCAGCATGTTTTCCCACTTTATTGTTTTTCAAATGCATAAGTATTGTTTTTGAATAAGTAAACAATATATGTCTAATTCAATAATCATGAATTAATCTTTATTTTTTCAATAGTTTATAATAATAATAAGGTCAAACTGATCTGTTTTATCTCAATTAATTATTTAATCTGTACCCAAAGTTGAAAACTTTTTTTTTTTTTTATATTAAACTCAAAAAAAAGAAAAACAAATCAAAATTTTTATTTTAACACATACAATTACAAAACATAAATTTAATTCTTCTCATTTTCTATACATATACACTTGTAAATATATATATATATAATATAACTGTATATATTTTACCATCATGAAATTTTACTTCATCCTATTTCTTCCCTTTAAAAAAGCTGTTTTTTCCCCTTCTGAATATATTTTGTCAAAGTATTACTATTAAATTTTAATAAGACCATGTTCCTTCAATTATTTCATTTATTAGACAAGTATTTGTGCCTTGGAGATCACTATGTCAATGATTAGGTAGAAAATATCTGGCTTTGTTTTTACTATCAACAAATGCACATACTGATATAGCTATATATTTTAACCAACAGTATCATTCATTTCCAATCAAATGGATAATTGGTATATATTTTCCATGCCAATGTGACCAAAATTTATCCATTAGATCCACAAACTGGTATATAACATTCTGATTTTTTTGCACAGTAAGTCTGTAAATAGAAAGAGAAAGGCTTCTAGCCTTTTTCACATGGCCCTTAAATGTTTGTATAATAGCCAACTGATGTAGTTTTCGACAATGAAGGTAATTCGGGTATATATAAAATAATTTACTGACGTGATTGATTTGTTCTGCAAGCTAAATTAAATTATATATATATATTTTTGAATATTACTTGGAAAAAAAATGTTGCTACTAAGTTTTTTGCTTACTGGGTGGAAATGAAAAAAAAGTTGGAGGTGAAGAGAGATAGATTTAATTGGATTTGGAAAATATCAGGAATAATACTGATAATGTTTGGAAAGTGTTTCATTACGCCATCTTAAATATAAAAAAGAAAAAAAATGTGTGTGAGTGTTGCTACAAGTAGGCTTTAAAACTAAGTTGTATGTAAAATTAGTTGGTTTTTAATAGGTTTGCTATTAAAGAATTTTTTAATTTAAAAAAGGGCGTGATTTATTTGAGAAAGAAGGTAACATTTTTGAGGCATAAGGTTAGAAACAGGTATTTATCAGTCACCATTAACAGAAAGAAAAGTTTTTCTCCTTTGGTGTAAAGGGGTATGAAGATTAATAGAGAAAACATAAAGCTGAATATAGAATAGGGGACTCGGGGAAAAATAAGGAATATGGATTGCATTTGTATTCCACAATATATATATATATATATATATATATATATATATATATATCATCAACCATTATCAATCTACTGCAGGATGAAGGTCTCTCTAAGTTTAATCCATCTTCTCCGATCTTTAGCTTCTCTTCTCCACAACACCCCTGCACATTTTCTTATTCAATCCATCCATCTCACATGTGGTCTCTTTCTGGGTCTTTTACAATCTCTTGGAATCCAGTTTAAAATTTCAATTGTCCATCTATTATCATCTCTTCTAGCAATATGTCCAGCCCAACTCCATTTCAATCTTTTAATTTTTTCAATAAGGTCAGTAACACCTGTTTGTTGTCTTACCCATACATTGCGTTTTCGATCTCTTCTTGTTACTCCCAACATACATCTCTCCATACTCCTTTGAGTGGTCTGAAGTCTCTGTATTGCTCTTCTATTAAGTGTCCAAGTCTCAGATCCATAAGTAAGAACTGGTAAAACACATTTGTTAAAAACCATCCTTTTCAAACACATAAGTATATTTCCTTTTAGTATCAAGTTATTTCTACCAAAAGCACTCCAACCAAGTTTAATTCTATGATTAATTTCCTCCATTATATATATATATATATATATATATATATATATATATATATATATAAATCAAAAATATATCAAGTTGCAATCTTTAAATCTCCATATATATTCAATGGATCATTAGTAAGAATGGATTTCCATTCTTGCTATTAAAAGGTGTGAAGGTTGCCTTGACAGCAGTTAGAGATATTGGTTGCTATATTTACTGTGAATGTTTAGGTGGTTACTGGTTGGAAACTAATTATATCATTATCCCAGATTAGCTTTAGGCACTATTTCGCTTATTATTTCTAAATAATACATGGGCAATTTAAAAGTATTGCATTAAATAATGTTTTAGATGACTATTTATTAGTCTGCATTATAGTGACATGTTTATTTCATGTTTAAAGAGGTTTATTTAAACTTCATTGTAACAATATTTCATACTCTGTAGTCAAGTTGCAATCTTTAAGTGTCCATATATATTCAATGGATCATTAGTAAGAATGGATTTCCATTCTTGCTATTAAAAGGTGTGAAGGTTGCCTTGACAGCAGTTAGAGATATTGGTTGCTATATTTACTGTGAATGTTTAGGTGGTTACTGGTTGGAAACTAATTATATATATATATATATATAATCAAAAAGATATTGAGCATGCTGTGGTAGAGCGTATCATATGTGATGAGATTTATCATTTGAAATGCTTAAATAAGACTACAAAAGATGTAACAGGTGTATAATTATGTAGACCATGTGTAAATGTGATAAAAGAGTGGAAAAAATGATTTTTAAGTGTAGATAGTTTGAAGATAGTCAGGATCCATGGAGCAAAATGTAGTTGAGGAAGATAGAATAGAGTATGTTTTAAGTGGAGAAAATATGGACGATAAAAGAAGTAGTGCATTGGTTAGTCAACAAATAAGTAAGATAGAGAAAGAGGTGATCATTAGAAATGAAGTGTGAGCAGATAAAGGAATTATTCAATAGAAATGATAAGGAAGAAGTAGATAGAGAAGTCCAGAAGGTGGAAGAGAATGTTGGATGAAGTAGGAAAAGTAAACTATGAGACAATATTGATAAAAGATTCACTAATTAGAAGATATAATTACAAGAGAAAATAGAAACAGGTATGTAAGAATGTTTGCCTGGGAGTAGAGATGTGTATGGTATAGTAGAAACAAATAATTTGTAAGAGCCATTGGAGAGAGTATATAGAGTTGATTTGTAATTTGACTAGAATTAAAGAAAGAGGAGAAATGTTTGGATTATTACCAAGATTCAGTAATAGGTATATATTAGATAGGGCATATTCTTAAATGAGAGATTGAAAAAATTATGTGAAAGCAATGATGTTATGTTTGTGGATGTATGGGATTTTTTTTATTAGTATGAGGAAATTATATAGTAAAGATGGATTGCATTTAGCAAAACAAGGAAGTGAAGTTTTACAGAGTTTGATACATAAAGAATATTATAGTTTGGAAAACGTATAAAGGGGGTGGGGTTTTAAATTGCAGTATTATTAAAAAGAAAAAGAATGGACAGGATGTAAGAAATAAACAAAGGGTAGCTGACTTGGATATTAATGTGGATGTGGAGAGGGAATAGGTCTGTAAAATTAATGGTAAACAAGTTACTTACAAATGTAATGGAGAAGAAAGAATCAAAAGAATTTATAAAAGAGTAGTTAGGAAAGAAGAAATTGTTAAAATTGGATATTTGAATATGCAAGGTGAAAGAAGATCAGAAAAATGTCTAGAATTAAACAAAGCAGTTAAAAATGAAGAGCTTGAGATACTACTAGTAGTGGAAATACATCTAAGAGAAGAAGAACCTATACTGGAAGACATGATATGACAAAGTATAAATAGAAAATAAATTAAAAAAGGGATATTGGTATTGGAGTTATGTCAAAAAAATATTTAAATATTGTTAAACATCAAAAAAAAATGTGGTTTGAGATAAGATTAGGAAGAATGGATAGTGACTGTAGTGTATATAGCCACGAGATAGTCAAACTATAATGTAGTGGAACAGTAGCATATATGAATGCCTAGTTAAGAATGTACAGAGTTTTAAAAAAGGAGAGAAAAATAATGGCTATAGGGGATATGAATGGGAATATTGAAGAAATTGATAATGTGGATAACAAGAATGGACAACTTTTGAAGAATTTTTGTCAGAGAATAAATTTGAGCATTGGAAATTTATCAAATATTTATGAGGGATAATAAACATAGTGTAAAATAATATATTTAACACAATAGATTATGTATTATTAGTAGAGAAAGATGGAATGAATAAAGTATGAAAAATTAAAGTATTTGATAAAGGAGAGTATGCAATAGTGATCATAATTTCTTTATAATAGAAATGATGAGTAATGTGATGGAATATAGTAATGAAAATAGAAAGGATAGTGAAAGATGTGGATGGAGAATGAATGATAAGAATAAGTTAGAAGAATATAAAATAAAAGTTGAAGAAATCATGGAAGAGTTGTTGGAGATGAATATAAAAAATGGTGTGGTTAAATAGAAAAAATGGCAAATAGAGTTATAGTTGATAATATTCAGAAGAATAAAAGTAATAGAAAAGTGAGAGTTAAAAGTATAAAAGTGAGGAAAAAAGCATGCAGAAAATATAAGAGTGCTATTAAAAGCAAAAAAAGTGAAAAAGATGTAAATGTTAAATGGAAAAGTATTTTAAAAAAAAGTTGGCTAAAATAAATAATTATAGAGAGAGAAATAAATAAATTAAATAATAAATTATTAGAGGATATTACAAAAGTGGAAGAAATGAGAGTAAAAATTTTTGGAAATATATTAAAAGAAGGAATGTAGAGGACAGAGAAATAGTATTACTAGATGATGAGGGAATAGAGTGTAGCTCTAGAGAAGAAATAGAGGAAGTGAAGAACAGAGTGATAATGGAAATATTAGATATGTAGAAAGTGAATTGAATGAGGCAAGGAAAAAATTGAAAAGTGGAAAAGCAAGAGGTTTAGATAGATGGGCAGCAGAAATGGTAATGAATTTAGGAAATAGGGCAGCATTAAACTTATTATCATGTTTTAATAAGCTGGCACAGAAAGAGAAATTCTAAATAGTTGGAATAATACAAGAATAAGACTACTATTTGAAGAAAAGGGTAAGGATGATAGATGGAATAATACAAGAATAAGACTACTATTTGAAGGAAAGGGTAAAGATGATAGAAAGTTAAATAATTATAGACCAATAGCGGTAACGTCAGTGTTATATAAAGCTTTTACATATATGGTGACTGGAAGAGTAGCAAAATGAATGAAAGAAAATAATATAGTAGGAGAAATGCAATGAGGTTTGAAATCGGATAGGCATATAGAAGACAGTTTATTTGTAGTTACACAACTTGTAGATATGAGTAAAAATATAGGTAGACAGTTATATATGGTTTTTATAGATACAGAGAAGGCATATGATAAAGTAAAAAGAAATAGATTATAGGTAACTTTAGTAAATTTGGGAATGGATGGAGCTTGAGTAAATCTTATTAAGAGAATGTATGAAAGTAATTACTATACATATCAGTTAGAAAATATAGAATCAGTTAAAGTTAAAAATGGGGTGGGACTAAGGCAAGAATGCCCTATGTCATCTATTTTGTTTTTGTTGTATTTGAAAGAAATGGAGAGAGCAATAGAAAGATTAGGAAGAAGAGTAGAGATAGAATTAATATGTGGCAAGGGAGTAGATACATTATCAGCCTTTTATTTGCAGTTAATGTCTTCTTGTGCACAGAAAGTAGGGAAGATATGGAAGTTATGTTGAAGATGTGCACAAGAGTGGGTAAAGAGCTGAGGATTAAATTTAGTGAAGAAAACTAAAAGTAATGACGATTAATACCAGAGAAATAGAAGAGAAAGAATTTTTATTAGGGGATATAAAGTTTAGTGTGGTGAATAGGTATAACTATTTGGGAATTGTCTTAAGTAATCAAAAAAATTGCTTGGATGAATGGGAGAGAAAACTGATAAATGAAGCAAAAAAAAAAAAGAAAAAAAGAAAGGGACTGATAAAGAAATTAACAGTGTTTTCATACAAAAAAATAAGATGTAGCTAGAATTGTATAGAAGGGAATGGCAGTAGCAGGATTAACATATGGTAACAAAGCGTTATGTGTTAGTAAAGAGATGTCAATTTACTTAGAAAAAGTACAAAGAGAAGTAGGAAGATATGCATTAGATGCAAATGTGTGGATGGCAAAGGAGGCTATTCAAGGGAAGATGGGATGACCAAGTTTTTATGTGAGAGATGCAAAAAGCAAAATGAAAATGTTCAGTAGATTGCAATTTATGGATAATAAAAGAATAGTCAAAAGAGTATTTAACTGGGTTATGAGTAAAGGATAGGCAACAAGATGGGTGAGAAAGGTAGTATGGTATGCAAAAGATCTGGATAAAGAATTTATATTAGTATATTTATACAAAAGAAGAATGATTGTATTAGGAGAATAGTGGCAAAGAATGCGATAGAAGAATAGATGCATTAATAAAAAATAGGGAGTTACAGAACTAGTATGGAGAGTAGAAAGAGTTTAAATGTGTGTGTATATATAAAAAAGTAAACAGAATTTTGGGTGTGAATTAATTTATGATAATAGGATGAAAAGTAGTTTATTGTTTAAGATTTTAGCAACAAGGGAATATATATAAATGGAAAAATATGAGTGCTTTAATCTGCGAGTTATGTAAAAAAGGCAGTGAAAATATTAGGCATCTGTTAATTGAATGTAAATGCCTGCAAGCAAAAAGGGTACAAATAATGAAGTTGTGGAAGAATAAATATAAACAAAGTGATTATACAGACCATGGGTTCTTGGTTTTTGTGCTGGGTTTGGGAAAAGATAAGAGGGATTTAAATATAAAGGCCATGAAGTTAACAAAGATTATGTTGAGGAAATGGGATGGAGCAGAATAGAAAATCTAGGAAAAACTAAGAGTGCGGAATGGTAAAGGAAGGTGAGTTGACTTACATGTTTTTCTGGAAATAGTAGCTGAGAGATTCCTGACGCCGAAAAGGAGAAACCTCAGGGCATCGAATCACATCGCCTCTGTAATTTCTTTATTGGCATGAATATTAGCAAAAATAATCCTAATTCTTTCAAATTTCAGATAAATAAACATTTTTAAAACATTCACTTTTCAGACAGAAAATAAATCTAAGTCTTCTCATTTGTAGATAGAAAAAAAACTTTTCAGATAGAAAATAAACTTTTAAATCTTTAAATTTCCAGACAGAAAATAGATTTTTAAAATCCTCTTGTTTTTCAAGCAGAAAATGCCCCCCCCCCCCCCCGCATTTTTAAACAGGAGGGAGAAAATAAGCTTTAATTTTTTTTTTTCAATTCCAGGGAGGAAATCAGTTTTTCTCATTAAATATCATATATGTCTGGTATCTTTTGCCTAACAGGAAAAATTCTTCAGAGAGAAAAACATATAACATTACCTGTATCCATATAAAACAAACAAAATAACTAAAAAGCAAAATGATTTTACATATATTCAATAAGCCATCTGTCTTCATTACCCAAAAAGCAATTTTCAAAAATGTTTATATTATTAAACAGTCACTTATCACTCATGATATAAAAAATAAAAATTAGCCAGCAACTTTTTCCCAGTCAATATTATGAATTTTCTTACATGATTCTTTCTCGAATGAGCATAAGAATGATCTTGAATTTGCATTTTCCTATATAATTGCATTCCATTTCTAAGATGCAGTGTTAAGTAAAGAATACATTTGTTCTGCATTTGGCAATTAGATAATAGACTATAATCTTCAACTGATTGTTAGCAAAACTTAAATGTTGACTAAAAGAAATTTATTCTTTGTCTTGAATTTTGATATTGACTTCATTATCCAAAATTGAACAACTATCTTTACCCTACTGTAAGGCCATTTCTTATAGGCTTGAATAAGCAACAGCTATCATATAGTATACAGCTGCAAGACAACCATCTATCTATCAATCAGTTTCTATATTTTGTTTTAATCAATGAAAATGAGGATTCAAAATAGGAACTTTGGATATTTTCTAATAAATATTTTCATTGATATCTATTGTGGGTGATTCTTTCCTAATTGCTTTCTTATGAAATTCAGATACTTTTGATCTGGAAAAATAACATTTTCTTCAACATTTTAATCCATTTTTAGTATTTCTAAAGCTATTTTGATTCTAAGTTTCTCAATAAAACCAGCTTTTTTTTTTTTGATGATGTTACATTCATTTTTTTTTAAAATCTTATGTCCATAAATTTTTCAACCATTTCAATTATTTTCTGCTGTTCTAAAATAGATTCTTTTCAATGTTAAATGCTTTTATATGAACTTGCCCTATCTGTGGATGTTTCTGTATGTACATATGTCCACATTAAAAAAATTTTAACAATGAAAAAAAAATCCATTCCTATTTATAACTCAAACTTACGTCCTTATGCTTTCCAATAAAATTTCTTAACAAATGAGCTAACAAAAATATTACATTCATAGACTAAAAATTTTGTTAATATTGATTTAAGTCATATGTAATTAAATTAATTTTAAAAAATCTGATGGAGACATTACATTTGTAGAATAAAATTTTGATTTAATTCATACTTAAATTAATTAAAAAGTCAATACATAAATATTTTTATATAGTAGATGATCACATATTTAAATTTAGAATTTGTTTGTTAGAGGGTGTATTTTTTACTTTCACATCTTATTATTAAATTATACTTTTTGTTGCATTTTTTTTTTTGTACTTTTAAACATTTTAAAAAATAATATGTAAATATAACTAATGAGTAAAAAAAATAAGTAAAATTTTTTTTAAAATAATGCTTTTATGTTTAAATAACTGATTCAAAAGTAGAAAAAATCAAGTAATCTGCCTTTAGGTTACTTTGCCATTCTTGTAAAATATCAATCATAAAAAATGACAGAAGAAAAATCTTGTAAATCTACATAGGCGAGTCAAAAATCATATTGCAAATAGTCTACCAGCTTTGTTAGTGGAAAATCTTAGTTTTAAATACTTTACTGATGAATTATCTGATCTTGGAAAAGGTTTGAACTTTGGCATTACACCATCCTCTCTCCTATTATTGGATATAAAGGCAGCAAATGAGTATCACAACTCTGGAAGAAGCAGCAGAGTTATGCTAGACAGTGAAAAGACATTTGAGATACATCAAGTGCAGAAGCAGAAATCAATGGCTTCAAGTGGTGAGAGCAAAGTTATTAAATTTCTCAAACAGGATACATTTATAATCATTCTTCCTGATGACAAAGGAAACACTATAGTATAATGGATAAAACTGATTATGATAACAAAATACAAGGACTTCTCACAGCAGGCCAATACAAAAAAGTAACAAGAGAAAAATAATTTTAAATACAAGAGATAAAATTACAGGCATTACCCAGAAGCATTGCAGGTATTTCAGTGATTCAGAAAAAAGAAAATTAACTTCATATTTCAGCAAAATTCCTCACCTGCATGGATTACCTAAAATCCATAAAGACAGCATTCCATTAAAACCTATTGTTAGATCTAGAAATTCACCAGCCAAAATGTGTCAAGAATTCTTCTTGTAGTTCTTACCCCATTGGTATACAGAACACAATCCTTCATCACAAATTGTAAATACTTTACAGAATTAGTCAGGGAGATGAAAATGGAAAGAATTGACATATTGGTAAACTTTGATGTGGAAACTATTTAAAAATTTACCATGTGATGAGGGTCATCATCATTATCAACCATTATCAATCCACTGCAGGAATGAAGGTCTTTCCAAGTTCAATCCATATTTTCCTATCTTTAGCTTCTCTTCTCCACATCATCCCTGCACACTTTCTTATTTCATCCATCCATCTCACATGTGGTCTCTTTCTGGATCTTTTACAATCTCTTGGAATCCAGTTTAAAATTTCAATTGTCCATCTATTATCATCTCTTCTAACAATATGTCCAGCCCAACTCCCCTTCAGTCTTTTAATTTTTTCAATGAGGTTAGTTCTCTTATCCATACATTGCATGATGAGGGTATATAATGATAATAGTCTACAAATTAAAACAACTCTACCTATTGATAGTATAATGAAATTATTAATGTTCTGCATAACAACATCTTTCAATATAACTCAGAATTCTTCCAACAAAATCAAGAGATGGCCATGGGATCACCACTATCACCCTCATTGAGCAACATTTACATGGACAAACTTGAAACCCAGCCACAAATACTACTCCATGTCTGCCTAAAGTGTGGCTTTGCTATGTCATGATATATTTTTGGTATAGCTCCATGGATCAATATCAACAACATACCTTCTTCAATGAAATTCACAATGGAATCAGAATGACAATAAAAATTGGCATTCTTAGATGTCTTTGTGACAAGACTCTCTAAGGGCAAAGTAAAAACAGCAATGTATAGGAAGCCAATACATATTGGCAAGTACTTGGCATATACATCCAATCATATCGAAAACCCAAAATGATGAGGCTATATGATGATAATAGTCTACAAACTAACACAACTCTACCTATTGATAGTATAATGGAATTATTAATCTTCTGCATAACAATAATGTACTTTCAATATACTCAGAATTCTTCCAACAAAATCAAGGGATGGCCATGGGATCACCACTATCACCCTCACTAAGCAACATTTACATGGACGAACTTGAAATCCAGCCTCAAATACTAATTCATGTCTGCCTAAAGTGTGGCTTTGCTATGTCATGATATATTTGTGGTAGAGCCCCATGGTAAGGCACAATTACAGTCATTCTGTATGCATATCAACAACATACCTTCTTCAATTAAATTCACAATGGAATCAGAATGAGAATAAAAATTGGTTTTAGATGTCTTTGTGACAAGACTCTCTCAGGGCAAAGCAAAAACAGCAATGTATAGGGAGCCAACACACACTGACAAGTACTTGGCATATATATCCAATCATACCAGAAACACTAAACATAGAATTATATTACCACTATAGAATAGAGCAAAGGAAGTTTTTTTGAAAAACAGTGATTAGGAAAATGAAGATTCACATAGAACTTTTATAAAGAATGGTTATACATCATCTATTATTAAGGAAATCTTTAATAGACAATAAAAAGATGCCAAAAAACAATTATTGGTAATGTAATGTATCCACACATACCAGCTATGGTGTTCAAATTAAAGAAAATCTGCAGTCAATAACAGCTTTCCAAACCCATATCACACTTAGAGAAATTCTTGTTTCTATCAAGCCTAAACTAGAAATGCTGAAGAACAAAAACTGCATCTATAAAATACCAAGTAAATGTGGAAGAAAATTTATTGGTGAGACCTGTCACTGTATTAAGCAGTTATTGAAAGAAAACAAACTAATGGTTAAAAGAGAAGAAACAGATGTGTCTACAATAGCAGACCATGTATGTTCTAATGAGCATATGTTCAATTGGGAAAATACAAAAATATTGGATAGAGGAAAAGATGGAAAGAAGAAAATTAAAAAAAGCTGCTCATAGGATAATGGCAAATAATCCTATAAATCAACAGTGTGACAATACACAATGTAAGTAAGTATCTAATTAACCTTGTTCTTAGAAAAAATTAAAAAAGGCCTCTAGTTAACTTTGATCTTGGAAAAAAAATTGAAGGACACAGGTTGATTGGAGCCAAGCCTCATATATAAATATATGAAATTTCTACTACCTGTTACCTTTGATTGGACAGCTCAATTGATTAGAGAGTTTACCTTAAATTCGATATTCGAGAATCTAAAGGTATGATTTCGACTCTTATGTGAATACTGTCAGTGGTTAGGCCAGTAACATTTAAAGAAGAGTGGAGAATTACTACTCGAAACATTGTGTAATTACTAACCTGTGTTTTCTATTTGTGCATTATTACTTACAAGTTGTTTGTATTTGAAAAGTTTAAAATTTTCTTTACATTCAACATTTACTGATCAATGATGGAAATAGTTCAATATATTATCACATCTAATATACCATGATCACATCCCTTCAGGCAAATAATTAAGAATATACACTTGTTATAAAACAAATGGAAATTTCAAGAATATTGTCATTTCATAAAAAAATTTGAGGCTCAAATAAATCATAAAAATCAAAAAGGCCTCAAATACTTTTATGAAACAACAATATTCTTGCAATTTCCAATTGTTTTATAATAAGTGTAGATTTTTAAGACCTTTAATATATCCAAGAATGGCAAATTAACTGAGAGGCAGATTACTTTGTCATTTTTCTACTTTTTAGTCAACTGTTTACATAAAAGCATTATTTAAAAACGTTCTTTTTTTACATATTATTTACACTGAGTTTGAGCTTGGATATGTTCTATAGAACAATTTTGTCCTTTAATGTATTCTCTGCATAAATTTCCTAATCACTGTTTCCACACAGCAATTGTTCTATCTAAAATGTAAAGCAATTTCTCCCTTAAGACTGAGTTCATTTTTTTAACTTACCTCATTGATCACATGATTTCAAAAATGAGAATCTAATTTCTCTCTTAATTTCTTCTTAGTTTTTCTATATTCTTCTAACTTTTCATAAACATATATGTCTTAATTATTTTTTCCATATAATTTTTTACTTTATTCTTTGTATTATTGAAGCTTTTCACTTATAGATGACATTTTGTTGTAATTTTTCATATTTTTTAAAATCATCTCTTCTATATTTTTAATATTTTATTTACTTCCTTCAATTTTTTTGTGATTGTTTTATCTTTTCTTCTATTTTCATGAACATCTCCTTTATTTTGTTTTTTAATCTGACTCCTTCTTTTTGTCATTTTCTTGTGTTATTGACACTAAATGTGTGAAGGCGTTGCCATATTACACCAAAATATTCAATTTTCGTATATCAATGTCTTTTATAACAGGAAAAACTCTCCATACATACAGTAGTGTATAAAACAAACCCCTATCTAATGCCTACTCATACAATATCCCCAGACTAGTTTCTAGCTTGTGGCTTCATCAGTGAGGAGCCTTGGATCTGAGAGAACCGCACCTAGATCTTAGGATCTAATGCAACCCTCAAGCAGTCACCCTTTTATCTCTACTTAACTACAAAACTATAAGTCTAAAATTTAAAACATGCTCATTCGCTTATATAGTTAATAGGTCTGAACTCAGTTCAACACCTATACATTTTGGTATCTTTGGTTCTTTAATAACAATAGCCACCACTATCCTATTAAGCAGGATCGGTATTAAACTACTAAATATCACATGATCCTGCCTAATAGGTTAGTGGTGGCTACGGTTATTAAAAAACCAAAGACCCCAAAATGTAAAGGTACTGAACTGAGTTCAGACCCATATGACTATATAAGATAATGAGGTTGGATTGAAAATATTATGTTTTCAATTTTAGACTCATAGTTTTGTAGTTAAGTAGAGATAAAAGGTGGCTGCTGGAGGGTTGTATTAGATCCTAAGATCTAGGTGGACTACTCTCAGATCCAATGCTCCTCAATGATGAAAGTGACAAGCTAGAACTAGTCTGGGGATATCAGATGAGTAGGCACTAGGTAAAGATTTTAGGCACAAACTTTCTTTCATCCATTGATTACTGAGTGGCACTACTGCATGAACAGTTTTGTTTGTTTTAACAGCTTGAGCAAGCATAAAAAATGGTGATCACGTAATGTCTTTTATGTGATCAGTCAACTTTTGACACCAATTGTGACAAAATGGTTATATGTTTATACAATAACATTTCCACTCTTTTATTATTTTAAAAATACAAGATAATTCTATCACTGAAATGCAATATTTTAAACCCAATACTACCTTTTCATATATAGAGAAAATATCAAAAATATTAACTATAATTTTAAGCATTTTCAATTGCCTTTGGTAAGAGTGTTCAGGAACAAAAATACACTCAGGCTACATTCATGAAGCAGTGTAATTTTAATTTATTCTTTAATTATATATACACAACAAATGATTCCAATCATTTATTTTTTATGTAAAGTATGCAAAGTTCTTGGCATTTATAAAGCAATGATGGAGACATGTTTGACAAACTAAGTATGTATAGTGATTGTGTATTTGTTCAACTATTTTTTTATAGCAAATGTGATTACAATTTTTTCTTTTTTATAAACAGAGATGCATTACAATCAATAAATATCACCAGGGATTTGAAATAAAAATTTCACTCACAGATTATTTAATACTGGTGCAGCCCTATTTAGAAAAGGTTGTCTAAAATGTCTCACAATAGCTGGATAGATTATTAGGCATTAAGAATTACTAATTTAAGTAGAATATATGTAATATCAGTAATGGTAATGGGAGTAAAGCAGAAGGTAATGGAAATATAATAGACAGAAATGTTTAAACTACTTAATGAAAAATCGTTATAACCAGAATAATGAAGATTAACATCGATCTGTCTGCAGCACTACTTATGAATCAATACAAATATTTTGTTGTGACACAAAAATTTTAAGGCACTAATGTGTCTGGATCATGAGTTATGATATGAAATGTGACTATGTGTTTCATACTTTTAATAATCATTTTTAATAATTTTCTTGACATCTTGAAATGTAGAAAAAGACTTTAAAACTTTCTCGCAACTCATAGTTTCACTAACACCCACAATATGAATCATTTCAAGTATTTCAGTAACAATTTTACTCAATTTCCAATGTGTTTTAGATATGAAATCCAATGTCACATTTTATGTAATTCATGATTGAGACATCTCAGCATCTAAATTTTTTTTTGTGATGAATAGCGAAACTATGTTAAAATGTTGATTCAGAGATACTGCTCCAAGAATTTTAGAGAGAGAACCAGTTACAAGTCATCTTTTCACTGGTACATATTGGGTAAATAATGATATGATTTCAGATAATTGTTTATAACTCACCTGGATTTGGATAAAGTTATTAAGACTGATGAAGATAAAACTATTATTGGATTTTTAAAAATGAGAAGGCAAAGTTTTAAAATTCCATGGTGATATATACAATTCAAAACTATTGGAATTTGTTTTATATATATATCAACCTATGAAGTTGTACTATTAGATAGGACTTAAGAACCTTTGCATTATTTCATTTTATAAAAATAAATGGAATTAAGACTGCAATAATTACTATCAACTATAGCGGTCTTACTGACTATTACTGAACTATTTTAAAATTTTTTGACAGAATTTAAGTAATACACATAGATAATAGTTTTTATTATCAGACAATCAAAGAATTTGATTCAACTGATGTAGTCTGAAAGTAGTTAGTTGTCTGCAGAAAGTTATTTAAGGTCCTATATGGTAGTATCAGAAACAGAATTATTATTGATGTGAAAATCTGAGGTATTTGAAATGAGAATCAGTGTTAAACAGGGTTATGTACTAGCTTCAACTTTGGCTTTTAATGATAGGGTTTCTGGAAAAGTTTATTGACAGCTTTGTAAAGCAGCTACCAATCTGTGATAGCAGAGTTTTTAATCTAAACTCATTAAAAATAATATTTTTTTAAAAAAATTGATATTACAGGGTTCTCATGATTATGTTATTCCGTCAACTTAAGAAATGACCAAAACGTTTTAATATTTTGTATACAATCTATAAACAGTTTATTAATTAATATTTAAAAAAACTCAACTACTTTATTTGGTGAGGAATGAGAGAAAAACACCCTAAAACTCGAGAATATAAATCAATATATAAATTTTGGTATTTTTAAGCAAGAAAATAAACTTCAATATTGAGGTGCAATACAGACTTCAAAGCGTTTCTGCCACAATTAATAAGGATCTTTCAACAAGAGTAATCTAACTATATATAAAAAATTTCGTTTAAGGATTCTGGGTGTAATTATGAAAATCTAATGATATTTCTTATGCATAGCAACAAAACTTTCTAAAAATATTTTATAATAAACTTGAGCATAATAAAATTCTGTTTATATTATAAATATTATCTCTAAACACACTTTAAAGAAATGCAATATTTATGCTTTCATTGGAAGGATAAAGCTGAAAAAATATATAAGAAATATAAGATTATTACAGAAATAAAAGATAGCACTGAAAGATATAAAAATTTAGATTTTGAGATCAGGATGTAATAAACTATAAATAGATATATTTGAGTTTCCTAAAGTGATTTGTAAAGACATCACAAAACTCATATTTAACTTTTTGTTGTTTGTCTTTCCAACTTTTTCTTCTTCTCTGAAATTAGTTAAAATAGTTGTACTTATTAATAAGTATAATATAATTTATAATAGAACATTTTTCAAGTATATTTACAAACTTGTAAATAATAATACCATATCATATCAATGTAATTCACTAATGAAATGAAAAATAAATTCACTTTCATGTGATTTCCAACATCTTTTATAGATAACATATCATTTACTGATATTTCATAGGAAATGAAATCTATTACAGTGATCTTAATAAAGCTTGATCCTAACTGGTTCACAATTTAGAATTCCATAAATAAACAAGTTACAAATATAGAATGCTAAAAATATGTAATATTTATAATCTTCAATACATACACTATAAGAATCATGACTTTCTACAGCTATTTTTAATAAAATTGTATATAATCCCTTTCATATATATTGTCCTTCTTAAATATTATATATCATCAGCAATACATACTTAATAGCTATTGTTGTTCACAGAATTATTAAAATTAATAAAATTGATATCTAAATTATATCTGAAATAGTGACCTCATTAGTTCAGAAATATACTAGATTGTTATTAATATATTATTTCACACCTATAAAACATCAATAATTAATTTATTACCTATATAAGATTTTAAGGTACTTGAGAGTTTTCAAATAAACCAAGATGGCAATACCTATTTTTGATAAATACACAGTTTCGAGAATGTATAATCTACCAAAGATGTGTTTGTTGTTAAAATAAAAAGAAAATAAATTGTAAATATTGTAATTAATTTTTCCAGTGATTTTTTAAAAATAACAGTAAGAAAAAAAAAAAAATTATTAACACATTACCTAGCAGGTATTTTTTTTTTTTTTTTATAAACATTTTGTCCCTCCCCCCTCACAAACATAGATTTATCAAAAATATGGACTGCCATCTTGGTTTACTTGAAAACTCATACGTACCGATTTAAAAAGCAAATGAAAATGGACTCACCTTTCATCCAATTAGTAGATTATAATAATAAAAAAGGATATTATTTGCTAGTTTATTAAAAATTACTCTAGAAAGTCTCATTTGTAGAAGATTTTTATAGTATGTATTTGAAGATTAATACTTCATAAATATCATTTCATACTTTCAGTACTATTATTTTTTAAAAAAATATTGTTTATAGAGTTGTTAAAATTAATATAATTGCTAATGATGTTTATGAAATAAATGTTTTTTTTTTTTAAATGATGAAATAAAAAAAAATTGTTCTTATAATATAGTAATTGACATATCCGTTTACTATAACTCTGGGTTCAAATTTAGAATAGATAAAATTTAAAAATATTTTCAGTCTTGAAGCCATTTGAGAATGTTTCTTTCAGATAGCTGGCTCATAGCTAATCCAATTAGTTATCATTCTATATTGGTCAGCAATAGGATATCAAAAACTGTTAAAACCTGAATAACAACTTCCAATTCTCTTTTTCTAAAGGAAATAGCTATTGGAGAGGACTATGTTCTGTAGTTTCTATTTAAAATTAATTTTATTTAACATTTTTATTATTTTGTTGTACTTCAATCTTCTAAAAACATTATTGCAATACTCTTATAATAACTTTGCTCCAAATATTTAATTTCAATATTTGATATATTATTTCAGTCTCGCTTATCAACACACATGTAAATACCTTCCCCCATATATATATAATAATTAATAAAACAAGACACAAATTGTGTAACTTGCTTTTAAGCTTGTATTATAAATTAAAACTTGATCAGGGCTATTGGTAAGCTCCCTCTAGTGACATTACAAACTAGTCAACACTTAACAATCCTAATATCAATAACAATCAATAATTTCTAACTGCTGTCAGAGCAACCTCATTTAGCCTTGAGCATTATTACACTTATATATATATATATCTTGTAACTATATAAATGGGAAAGATTATAGGTATGATACCCAAAAGAGAGACATCCTAATAAGTGTAAATTAAATCAACATCTAATAAGGTTAAAATGACTTTAATGAAAGATTTTAATCAACTGGTTCCTAAAGTCCCTAATCTATACCTCTACAATCCTAAAATGGACATGAAATAAGAAGAATGCCAACTCTGATGGAATGTGATAAGATTTCAAAAGATAACAGCTTGATTATTAATAATCTAAAATGTATATAGAATAATAGTATTCGAACTATACATCAGTGGAGTCTTATTTATTTATGTCCCTTAATTAATTAAAATGAGTAAGATTTATAACTTTTAACTTAGAATAAAATTTTATTATTATTAGATAATAATCAATCATAAATGAACTTAATAAAACACCCTTGAACAGATTCGATGTACAATAATTATCTAGCTGTTAAAACTTATTGTGATGCTAAAAGATAGACATAAGTTGACTACCAGAGAAAAATCTATATTTAGATTCATCTATCAAGTACATAAAATTTATGAAATGTTAGAACTTATTATGATTTAAAATTATAATAATATAAAATCTAAATAAGTTATCCAAAATATATTACAATTTTGAATAATTGTAATCCTTGTCTTTTGATTGTATATGTATTTAAAAACGTTTATTCATAACTAAATATATATACATTAAATATTCCTTTAAATAAACAAATAATAAAATTTTAAAAGTGGAGTTGAACAATTGGATAACTTGATGAAATACATAATATTCATAACATATATGTGTATTTTAAAACTCAATATTTCCTGCACTATTACATATCTATGGAAGATTAATGATCCAAACACTGTTTGAAATTCATTTATAAATAATCACTAATGAAATTTTGTTCACAAGTATTTGGTGCCTTAATCCAATTTAGTTGGTTATCATAACCTAGTGTTCTATAGTGTGGGTTTCTCCTCAATGTATGTATAGAACACCAGAGCTACCCTCAAATGTATTTATCAGAATTTCCCATCATATTTTATCTCTAGAATGATACAATGTGAACCACCATAAAGCAATATGATTCTCAGGTACGGAAAATGAAAATACGTAGGCCTTACACAGATTTATTACAAGATTTTGACGATCTAAGTAATAATACGATCCTAATATATGCATCATCTAAGTGTAGTAATAGAAGTATAGAAAAATAAAGATTTGATTTTCTGCAATAAGAAAATATCCAATTTTAATCGCTAATATAATTTTTGTTTCATTGATGATTTTATCACCATTATTCATGAGTACTCGAATTATATTTCAGATGGACACATATGTATATATATATATTACTCAAATTTAAATCGTATATTCATAATTCCCGATGAAAGTGAATGAATTCTCTATAATGTGGTATTAATTGTATTTTGATTGGTATTAAGCCTTAATTTGAATTTAGACTTGCCTTTTAGAATGGATGCTCACTTTCCCTTTAGTTTGTCATCTCATATTGTCCTTTAATATAAATATTCATAAGTACATACATTAAAACAGGTAAAACTTACTATATGTATTGCCACACACAGTAAGCTAGAGTAATCAATGGATGCCAGAAGGCTTGTGCATAAAATACCCATCTAGTGTCTAATCATTCGATATCCCCAGACTAGTTTCTGGGTTGTGGCCTTCATCAGTGAGGAGCCTTGGATCTGAGAGCACTGCACCTAGATCTTAGGATCTAATGCAACCCTCTAGCAGGCACCTTTTATCTCTACTTAATGAATTCTCTATAATGTGGTATTAATTGTATTTTGATTGGTATTAAGCCTTAATTTGAATTTAGACTTGCCTTTTAGAATGGATGCTCACTTTCCCTTTAGTTTGTCATCTCATATTGTCCTTTAATATAAATATTCATAAGTACATACATTAAAACAGGTAAAACTTACTATATGTATTGCCACACACAGTAAGCTAGAGTAATCAATGGATGCCAGAAGGCTTGTGCATAAAATACCCATCTAGTGTCTAATCATTCGATATCCCCAGACTAGTTTCTGGGTTGTGGCCTTCATCAGTGAGGAGCCTTGGATCTGAGAGCACTGCACCTAGATCTTAGGATCTAATGCAACCCTCTAGCAGGCACCTTTTATCTCTACTTAACTACAAAACCATGAGTCTTAAATTGAAAATACCTTAATATTTTCAATCCAAGCTCATTAGCAAGCATAAGAAATGGTGATCAGGTGATGTTTATTGACTTGAATACATACATCTCTTCTTTCCTCTTTATATCAAGGGAAGTTTTTTATTTTTTTCCATATGTCATAGCATCGGCTGGGAGGTGAACCTGCAATAACCATCTGCAACCAACTGCGTGCTAGCAAGGTGGCTGTGCTGATCTCCCGGCTAACAACACTTGACTAGGGAAGTTTTTATTGAAACAAAACTTTTCGAAATAAGCAATATTTATATATGAAAAGAACACACTTCAAAAAGAGTGAAGCACAAGAGTTTTTCTTTTAACGACCTCCCTCGTATCTCTTTTCTGTTTCCTAGCAACATAATGTTCAACGCAGTAGCAATTATTGTTACAATTAAATTTATTTTAATATCACTTATACATATATACAAATAAATTCACACACATCTAAATGTAATATATTCTTTATTTATTTATTTGTGTCCTATTGAAATATGTATATGTAAAAGAAAGATAATTTTATAAAATAGATTTGAACTATGATTTTTTTTATCATTGAAAGTGAAATGCCACTTTAATCTTTATTAAAGTGAAATTTATTTTCACTAAAATCGAGTGATATTTTAAAAATATTAAAATAAATTACACATGATTCTTTGAAAAGGATAAGAAATCATATTAGATTATCTTCTACATTTCTGTTTATAATTATTAATAAAAAAGAGATATTATTATCGTATGATGACATGAAAATTAAGCAAGATATCGACTAGGCATTTCAATGATTATTAAATCTTATATATAATAACGCAGTCAGGTTATGTATCTCGATAGTACAATACATATAATAAAAAAGGCAAACTATCAATTTAAGAACAATTTGAATTAGCAGAGTATTTGAGATTTGATGGTGAATAATCTAAAGCATTCTAATATTAATTTAGTAATTCAAAATGTAAGCAATGACATTTATAAGTTATTTGCAATGAATATTTTAAAAATTGCTAATAAAGTTTAGCAAATTTTAGCATCATATATAAAGGTTTTTAGTTATTGTTATATGTAAATAGTGTACATGTGTGAAAGAAAAATGTCTGCCAATTAACAAGAATTATGGAACTAATAACATTTTTTGATAAAACTACAATTTCTGTCATACTATTCAGGGCTGTTGCATTAGTAAGAGGCACCTTTGTGGAAGCTAAATTTTCGCACCCCTAGTCCCATGAACAGAGTTGGCCCGAGGGTGATGCGATGGCACAAAATCTCAAATTTATCAAGACATCAGGTCTGCATGATCTAAGTCTTTTGTATCAATCGAAAAATAAAACATTTTATCACATGCTAAATGAAACTATGTTTCCTTTTTTTAAAAAAAACCAAAACTCTGTAATTCGTAGGCTATACAAAGAATATCATAAGTGAAGAAATACAACTGTAAAAGTACTGATTACATGGTAAGGCAGATTTTTCAGTTACATTGTATATCTAAATATTTCACAATGTTCTATTTAATGTGAAGTTAGCAGAAGTCAAAAATGTTTCTCTTTATTAGCAATTTTATGTATTGAATCACATTTCACAAATATATATATATAGGATGATGTCATTAATGGGTTCACAATAAAACTTTGAAGAAAATAAAATATATTTTCTTGCATTATATGTATTTTATTTTGTTTTTCAAATAGTTTCAAAATCATATTTATAATAAATAAGCAATTATTTATACATTATTTGTGCAATTTTAATATATCTATAATTGCAACTAAGATAATTTTTTATTTTTAAATATCTAAATGTTTTTTTATCATCTGAAAAAGATTCCCTCCACCCATGAAATAAAATTAGTTAATTAAAACAAAATGAACTCTACATAATTTTATTTGATAAAAGGCACAGTAGAAAATTAAAATAATTATTTATACCTTTATCTTTTTATTTACACAATAGCTCTTCTGATTTTGGTGGCCACAATGTGATAAAGCTTTAACTAGGTTGATTCTAACCAACATACTAATTAGTTAAAACACTTCTTGTTCTTCACTTTGTTTCATTTGGAATCTCTCAGGTATACCTTATGTTTTCTATTAACAAAATTAGCTTCTCAAATATTTGTTCAATAATAGAATACTTACACTACTTCATAATTTAATTTTATGTATACTTATTCTTTCAGTATAAAAACTTCATATTATATACTCTTGTATTGAGAGATCTCAAGGATTTACATTACAGTTACTTAAGAAAACAAATTTTCAAATTTACATTGTTCATTCAATAAATTATTCAGAACCCATTATACCATGCCTTGCACTTTCTTTTGTTTAATAATAGATTATAATTATATATAGCTGAAATACACAGGCTTATATATACCTGCGTCTATATATGTAATAGACAGGGTATGAGCACAGACTTTCACATGACCCACCACTCTCCACACTATCTCATAACACTGATACACTTGAACACACATATGTTGAAAAGATAAATAATCACCAATATACGTATTTCATGCTAAACCAGCAATCATCAGTTGGTCCAGATTACCATCTCCACACATATATGCTACAAGTGCTCAGACATATATTAAGATAGCAAACCCTCCTACTTTAATGGACAGGCTTCAATCTAATCCACACTCCAACTCTTCAACCGTCCATCCAATTGAAAATCTGATGATGGAATGCTCAAAGGCCACCCTGAGGCCGAGATTATTGTCACACCCATGTTGACCTAAAGTCAATCTGACCCCTCATGTACAGGACATAATCCATTAAATACATATACAAGGGATAGGCAGACATCTCTAATATGTAATAGCTGAAATACACTGGCTTATATATACCTGCGTCTATATATGTAATAGACAGGGTATGAGCACAGACTTTCACATGACCCACCACTCTCCACACTATCTCATAACACTGATACACTTGAACACACATATGTTGAAAAGATAAATAATCACCAATATACGTATTTCATGCTAAACCAGCAATCATCAGTTGGTCCAGTCTGAGCACTTGTAGCATATATGTGTGGAGATGGTAATCTGGACCAACTGATGATTGCTGGTTTAGCATGAAATACGTATATTGGTGATTATTTATCTTTTCAACATATGTGTGTTCAAGTGTATCAGTGTTATGAGATAGTGTGGAGAGTGGTGGGTCATGTGAAAGTCTGTGCTCATACCCTGTCTATTACATATATAGACGCAGGTATATATAAGCCTGTGTATTTCAGCTATTACATATTAGAGATGTCTGCCTATCCCTTGTATATGTATTTAATGGATTATGTCCTGTACATGAGGGGTCAGATTGACTTTAGGTCAACATGGGCGTGACAATAATCTCGGCCTCAGGGTGGCCTTTGAGCGTTCCATCATCAGATTTTCAATTGGATGGACGGTTGAAGAGTTGGAGTGTGGATTAGATTGAAGCCTGTCCATTAAAGTAGGAGGGTTTGCTATCTTAATATATGTCTGAGCACTTGTAGCATATATGTGTGGAGATGGTAATCTGGACCAACTGATGATTGCTGGTTTAGCATGAAATACGTATATTGGTGATTATTTATCTTTTCAACATATGTGTGTTCAAGTGTATCAGTGTTATGAGATAGTGTGGAGAGTGGTGGGTCATGTGAAAGTCTGTGCTCATACCCTGTCTATTACATATATAGACGCAGGTATATATAAGCCTGTGTATTTCAGCTATTACATATTAGAGATGTCTGCCTATCCCTTGTATATGTATTTAATGGATTATGTCCTGTACATGAGGGGTCAGATTGACTTTAGGTCAACATGGGCGTGACAATAATCTCGGCCTCAGGGTGGCCTTTGAGCGTTCCATCATCAGATTTTCAATTGGATGGACGGTTGAAGAGTTGGAGTGTGGATTAGATTAAAGCCTGTCCATTAAAGTAGGAGGGTTTGCTATCTTAATATATGTCTGAGCACTTGTAGCATATATGTGTGGAGATGGTAATCTGGACCAACTGATGATTGCTGGTTTAGCATGAAATACGTATATTGGTGATTATTTATCTTTTCAACATATGTGTGTTCAAGTGTATCAGTGTTATGAGATAGTGTGGAGAGTGGTGGGTCATGTGAAAGTCTGTGCTCATACCCTATTACATATATAGACGCAGGTATATATAAGCCTGTGTATTTCAGCTATTACATATTAGAGATGTCTGCCTATCCCTTGTATATGTATTTAATGGATTATGTCCTGTACATGAGGGGTCAGATTGACTTTAGGTCAAC
The DNA here is from genome assembly GCA_028023455.1 of Epiperipatus broadwayi. Taxonomy (NCBI): domain Eukaryota; kingdom Metazoa; phylum Onychophora; class Udeonychophora; order Euonychophora; family Peripatidae; genus Epiperipatus; species Epiperipatus broadwayi. The sequence goes on along the minus strand of JAQFVV010006275.1, from coordinate 884,692 downwards.
ATGGGCGTGACAATAATCTCGGCCTCAGGGTGGCCTTTGAGCATTCCATCATCAGATTTTCAATTGGATGGACGGTTGAAGAGTTGGAGTGTGGATTAGATTGAAGCCTGTCCATTAAAGTAGGAGGGTTTGCTATCTTAATATATGTCTGAGCACTTGTAGCATATATGTGTGGAGATGGTAATCTGGACCAACTGATGATTGCTGGTTTAGCATGAAATACGTATATTGGTGATTATTTATCTTTTCAACATGTGTGTTCAAGTGTATCAGTGTTATGAGATAGTGTGGAGAGTGGTGGGTCATGTGAAAATCTGTGCTCATACCCTGTCTATTACACATATAGACGCAGGTATATATATAAGCCTGTGTATTTCAGCTATTACATATTAGAGATGTCTGCCTATCCCTTGTATCTGTATTTAATGGATTATGTCCTGTACATGAGGGGTCAGATTGACTTTAGGTCAACATGGGCGTGACAATAATCTCGGCCTCAGGGTGGCCTTTGAGCGTTCCATCATCAGATTTTCAATTGGATGGACGGTTGAAGAGTTGGAGTGTGGATTAGATTGAAGCCTGTCCATTAAAGTAGGAGGGTTTGCTATCTTAATATATGTCTGAGCACTTGTAGCATATATGTGTGGAGATGGTAATCTGGACCAACTGATGATTGCTGGTTTAGCATGAAATACGTATATTGGTGATTATTTATCTTTTCAACATATGTGTGTTCAAGTGTATCAGTGTTATGAGATAGTGTGGAGAGTGGTGGGTCATGTGAAAGTCTGTGCTCATACCCTGTCTATTATAATTATATATAAAAAATCAATAATTGATTTCTTCCACTAGAATAGATAAAGAATATTGTAGGTACTTTTTCAATAGAGTTGTTACAAGTCATGTTATACAGTTGTTACAATCAAACAGTGGGGCATTAAACAATAATATTGTTTTAATGAAATACATGCAAAATCTATAAAAAAATATTTTTTCACTAATTCTTTTTTTTGATAATTTTATGGATCAATTAAGTATTTTATGTAAATAACAAATTCCATGACAGTCCAAATCCAATGAAAAGCATATTAGTAAAACATGGAAAAAAATTATATCAATATTAAAAAAATATGAGTATTAAAAAAAAGATAATACTGATATTAAAAAAGTATGAGACTGCACCAAAATCAAATCCCAAACCCTATGCTTCAGGTTCTGATACTCTAACTCTACACCCATATGGAACACACAACAGAGTTTATAAAATATAACTGATAAACCAAATTTCTTATTATACATAATTATTATGAGGTAATGTTTAAATTCCAAACCCCATGTTTCAGGGTATGATACTCTAACTCTACATCCATACAGAACACACAAGAGAGTTTGTATAAATTAAATTGTTTACTATGCATAATTATTATGAGGTAATATTTTAAATAAGTCTATATTTAAATGAATTATTAATAGCAATGTGTTATTTATTATAAATTAGGATGTTTTAATAAAAATAATTAAGAAATCTAAACATTTTCATTTACATATAAATTTTATTAATTATAACAACAAAATGGTGCAGGTCTATTCGGTTTAGTGCAACAATAGACAATATAATATCAAGTATATTCCAAACAATTGTCACAAATCTAAGTAAAAAAATAATCTCATATTTAAATAAAAAATATTTGCAATCAGAACATGTTTCTAATAATGAAGTGATTCAGAAATCTAAACATTTTCATTTGCATATATATTTTATTACTTATTGCAATAAAATGATACCCATCTGTTTGATGTAACTCAAGGGTAGAATGTATAATATTTAATATGAACAATTTAAATAAAAAAAGTAATCATAAATCTAGGAATTTTTGAATCATAATGTAATTTGTAACAATGGAGTCATTTGTAAATCTAAACATTTTCATTTACATATAAATTGTATTAATTATCAGTGCAATTTTGCACCCTCATTGATAAACCATCTTTGTACCCCACACAACTTGCACAACCATTTGTTGCAGCCCTGATATTAGTGAATAGAGAACTGGCAAAAATCATTAAAGGAAATTCCAACTATTTTAATAAAGATAATCTATAATACTGACTAATATTTGTTCTTTCAAATTATTCCCATCAAACAAATGCAATTAAAAACAAATTATAGATATCAAACAACCAATAATAAACAAAATCATTTACTACCAATCTAACTATTAGTAATTTCTATTTTTAGCATTAATACACTTTCACACAGTACAAAACAAAATACTTTAGTTTTTTAAAGCAAAACTAAAAATTAAATAATGAGATAAGAAAATGTCCCCCCCCCCCATATTGAGGGGGAGGGGAATTGGTAGAAAAATGAGAGATGAAGATTTTACAGTTGATGAAAGAGTTCTTAAAAACGTTTATTTACGATCTATGACCTTATCAGGTATACAGATATTTTTAAACATTTTGTAAGAAAACTCTATCTCAACACAAATGTATTAGCACATTCCAAAAATACAGAAGGATGTAAGAAGAAAATTACAAGAATCATTTGATTAACAAGAAATGTGTGAATATACTATCTTTTAAATATAATCATGGCAAAAGAGTAGATGAAAAACCAACATTATTTGCTTATTTCTATACTTTACCTAGCATCTTATATACGTCTAAATATTTAAATAAATATCAGAAAAGGTAAATACATTTTGTTTGTAATATAAGATCAATAATATTGAAATAAGGAATGCAAAAGCATTAGAGTGGCTGATGACATGGCTGTAATTGCAAATAATTAAACTAAATTTGTGGGAAATGCTGAATATGACAGACGAAATTTGTAATAAATTTGAAGGGGGGGGGGTAAAAGTTAAAGCTGTCGAAGTAAAGTAAAACTGTAAATTAAGAAAAGATTTATAGAATTAATGTTTTAATATATATAGTTAAACATTCAGTAGATGATGAAGAGGGAAGTAAAAATTGAAATGAGAGTTGCAATGGATAAATGTTTTAAATAATAGTTATAGTAATGAAAAGAATATTCTACAAGTAACAAAGTTAAAATTGAAAAAAGAATGAATAAAACAATTTATCTAGAGATTAGCTTTATTCAGTGCAAAAACTTATGAAGAAAAAAAAATGGAAAAATTGGTAAGATTAAAAGTAAGGAGAATAGAAAATATTGAAAGATAGAAAAAAAAATTAGACTGGATATATTCTTAAAAGTAAAGTTAATATTAAAAAGGACTGTAAAAGAAAAATAGAATAGATAAAAAGTATTAGATAATTTTTAAAACGGCAAATAATAATAAAACTTGAATAAAAATGGATTTTTAGAAAGATGATTGATATGAATATATACATTTTAATGATATACATATCAAAAATTTCTTTACTCCAAAACCATCAGTAATTATTGTAGCAATTTTATTAAGACATGTTTCAGGCTTATAGTTCTGTATATCTTTTATTTTTGATTCTTATTTTACAGATATTAAAATAATGGCAAGGGGTCTAAGTGAAGAACATCTATAAAATAAAATGAAATAAATAATGCAATACAAAAATAGGTAGTAGTACTTTGTTTAGCCCATTCTATATTTAAATAACATCATACTTTTCATCTACAAGGTTTATTTTTTTATATTTTTAATACCAATTGTCTTCTGTGTAATTAATTAAGACGAAAATTAATTTTGTTTAATTTCTTTTTTCTATTTAACAACAGTATATATTTTTGAAACAATAGTAACGTTTTCTTAATTTGTGAATCAATCCTAATTGTTCATTATTTAATTTCAGCAAACTATTCACTGTTATCATGCTTCTAATATTCGTTAAAGAAATTATGCTGAAAGGCATTGAAACGTGTTCTTAAATAGTGTCAAAAAAAGACTTGCATATTTAAAGAATTCTAAGAACCATGTTGGTGGCAAGTTAGCAACTAATGATGTTTTCTAGGCCAGGCAGCAAAAACTGACAGACAAAGTGAGGATGCTTTAAACTTTCAGGTTGAGACAGATATATTGGTGAGTTCTACAGCATTTATTAAAAAAAAAAATACCAAAAAAGCTTAAAGACAATGTCACTAGGAATGCATCACACACACACACGCAAACACACACACACAATACTATGAAAATTAAAAAATTGGAGGAAAAAAGATAAGAATTCAAATACTATTTATATTCAAAATTATATAATATTTACTCAGGAGCACTTAAGAAACAAGAGGCAATAAGAGAAATATTGATAGTTATAAAGCAATCATGTAAAAACAAAATGAATCATTTAAATCAGGGGTGGGCAATTGTTTTGGCTCGAGGGCCACAGAGGTTGGTGGAGGGCCATATTGGGGCCACTTTGTAAAAGTGAAGGTTAGAGGAGGGCCGTGCCTTTTTCATGATGCAATAAACACACTGCTTTATACCCTGTATTACCGAAGAAATATTTTTTTGTCCATTCTTCATTAAACACATGACATTCATCACTGATTTTTTTGGAGGGTTCATGGTTTCACTAAAGTTGGAAATGTATATATTTGCTAATGCAAAGATAAAATTGAAATTAAGTAGATCAACTGGAAAAGCCCTGCACATAGTATCTACACTGTGCATGTGTATTGATGTGGCCATCCTAGTGGAAAATAAGAGACGAATCTTCAGTCATGCACAGGAAGGAAATCTCAGTTCAAGATGGATTTTCCTGATTGTCTTGGAGGGCTGCATGTGGCCCTCGGGCCACTATTTGCTCACCCCTGATTTAAATGAATTTATCGGTTGTATGAGATAATAGATGGTTGAAGGGAATTAAAAAGTCTGTGTTCAAATCCCCTATATTACATCTTGGCTCCAAAAATATAAAATATATTTATATTTAAAATAATGAAGATATTGTACTTCATTAAAGTAACAACTTTTCTTATGCAACTGCAAATTTGATTTTCAATGCTTGGATGCATGGGCCATATAATTTGAATATATTTGAATAAATAGATTGCCGATACAATCCCCCACTTAACTCTCAGTGCTATGAACTTTTCTTAACATAGCGTCCAAACGCTTGAAAGTCGAATTTATTAAAGATCATGAATAATTTGGAATTACTCTCCATTTGCTGATAAAGTATGTAATACTCAAGGATAAATATTTCACAACATTCCATATCAGAAAAAGCATACATAATAATATAATGTAAAACTTTAATAGTAGAGGTGAAAGATGAAATGATAATAACATAATAGAAGATCTTTATAAAGAAAAATGGTGATAACAGAACAAGGTTGTTAGATATATTACTTACCAATAAAAGAAAAAATGCCAAAGATTCAAGAGCAGAATCTAAAATCAATAATAAATTACATAATTAAAAAATAATCTAAAATCCAGATTAATGATATACAAATGTAAAGGAGAGTAATTTGTTTCCCATTACTATTTCATAAATATATAAAATAGAAAATCATATAACATTACAATATTAACCAAAAAAAAAAAAATGCTACTAAAATTCTTCCATGACTATGGTTATGGAAAAATTTCAGTAAAGTTTTTTTTGGCTAGTATTGTAATGTTATATGATTTTTTTATTTTATGTATCATTATCAGAATAATAGAAAGCAATATTTAATATTTTATATATATATGGCATACCAAAACAAAAAATTTGCAAAATAATAATAATTTTTTTTTGAAAACAACAACAAAAAACAAAACTGAATATCTGAGATATGGAATTTGTATAAAGAGATTAAATTTTAAATTAATGAAAACACTTTAGCAGTTATTTTTAGAAATTTACTCAAATATTAGTCAAAGTTTCCAGAAAATTGCACAGAAGATAATAATTTATAATACAGAAAAACAAGTGAAGTTATTTCAGAGTAAAGTCAGTAAAAAAATTAGTAAAAGAATAAATTACCTAAAACTATGTTGGTGAAACATAAAGACAACTGAGAATAAAAAAATATTAAGACAGACTCCCTCCTCCCCCCAAAAAATCATTGATATTGGCAAAGACAATATTTTCATTACAGTAATTCATAAAAAAATATTAATATCTTTACATATTCTTTAATTTTAGAGAGAATGAAAAAAGATGTGCTGATTGAAAAGATGTCTGAATACATCAGAAACATGCAAAGAATCAAAAATGTTTAGAAATAGCAAATATCAGATAAATGGTATTCAAGTGAAAATGGCAATTATGAATTTCAGAAAAGACTAATGGTTATGAAAGCATTATATTGATTTAATTAACTGTGATATAGAAAACTAATCAGGATGCTTACTTGCCTATATTAATATATAAATGTGAAAGTTTACTTGTTTGTTAGTTACAACTCATTGCATCAAGCCTGATGAATCTTGCACAATTTTCTTTCTTTTTTTGTGGAGAATTTTATTGGCTATGAATTTTTGCTTTATGGTATTTCATTATTTTAAAAACAGTAATTGCAATATAAAAATGCATCAATGATATCATAAAAATGAAAAAAAAGAGCAGTACTGATTTAAAACATTGGAAAGTGTTGTGGCCTTCATATAACACACATTACGGAATTGGAGAGAATTATAGTTTTTGGTAATTCAAGTAAAATTTTATTGCATAAATCTATTTTAAAATAATTAAATTTAATTTGGACCATGTATTTAATTTCTCACTTATATGTACCGCAATGTTAATATTTTACAGCAATTTAAAAATCATCACATGAAAAATATAAAATAATTTACTTTAAAATAATTGTTTATTGTGTTTAATAAAACCTATCTTTTTGTAAACCTGCTTTTGATAATTATTTCATGTAAATATTACATAAATATATTTTAACTATCAAATTTTCTACTAATACAAGAGTTTTAGAAAAATTATATTCTGTAAATATAATTAAAAATTAAATTTTGTTTGGATCACATATTTAATTTCCTACATGCATATACCATGAGGTTAAAATTTCATAACCATTTTAAAAATTATCATGTGAAAAACATAAAATGATTTATTTTAAAATTATTGCTTATTGTATTTAATAAAACTTTTTTTTTTTTTTGTGAGATTGCTCTTGATAATTATTTTCATGCAAATATCACAAATAAAAAAAAAAAGAAATATCACAAATATATTCTAATTATCAAAGTCTTTACTAACAAAAGGGTATAGTTAGAGAAATGGAATTTAGATAATACATAAATATGTCGTGACCTGCATATGGAAATACATAGTATAGAAATGAAAATTATAATTTTTGGTAAGCCATGGTAAAATTTTATAGCATAAATATAATTTAAAATAATTGACTTTTATTTGTTTATGTATTTAATATCTTATTTGCATATATCATGATATCAAAATTTCATGTTCATTTTAAAATTATCATGCAAAAAATATAAAGTAATTTATTTTAAAACTATTATTTATTTTATTTAATAAAATTTATTATTTTTGTGATATTGCAGTTATTTCAATTATTAAAGTTTCTACTAATGCTAGATTACACTTAGAGAAATGGAATTTAGATAATAGTAAATAGATTTTAATTACTAGTAACAAGAGAGTACAGTTAGGGAATGGAAAGAATTGGTGATGGAAAATTTTATTTGGTATTCGACACATTAAAAGTTGAAAATGGAATACATAAATATATTTCAATTATCAAACATTCTACTAATGTAAGGGTACAGTTAGGACATGAAAAGGCAGCACTGATTAAAAAATTAGGCAAGGGAACAGCTAGAGAAATAAAGAAAAATAGCAAGGAAAATTTTATTTGTTACTCAATGTATCAGTAATCGAAAATGCAATTTAGATAATAGTAATAAAACCTTAAAAAATTTCTAATGCTCAGAATATATCCTCATTATAAATATAAATTTGAAATATATTTTAATTATCAATTACATTGTATTCATTTATTTTTAGATTTGTTTAACCAAAGACCAAAGCTTCAGGATCAAGTAGTGTAATTAATAAATGATTAATGAAAAATCGGAATGAGGTGGAAAAAAGATAACAGAATTCGAACAAATTTTGAAGATAATCAGTAAAAAGTATCACAAGCTGATTATAAGGATTTATTCTTTAAATAGCAATAAATTCACAAACATTTTTAAATCTTAAATAATAGTAATAAAATAAATAGTTCAATTCAATTTATTCACAAATAAATAGCTCAAAAAGGCCACAAGTACTTACAGAGTAGTACATGTCTGTATTATAAAATTACAGATATGTTTAAAATTACTATTTACATTAATAATATCAATGATTGATTTTATTTTGTTACTGAATTGTGTATAGTTTAAAGATAAATGATCAATATTTGAAAACTTTATTATACTCCAGTTGCAATCTATGTAATGGTGAATTAATGGAATGTCTCAACATAGGTAAATAACACAATTCATGATATCTAGAATTATAAGTTGGAATCCTAATCGAAATTCTTGTAATTGCATACTCTAATGATACAGTACCATGCACTAATTTAAATAAAAATGACATGTCTGTTAACAGTTTTTTATTATATATGCTGTTTATTTTCTTAGTATAAGTTTTATTTTTATAAATACTCCCAACAGAAAAAGCTAGTAGTAAAAATGATATTGAGTATATGGTATGAAAATTGATAAAAAAATATACACAGAAACCCATTCATTGATATCACTGATAGAATTAAGAGGTTATAATGTAGCTAGGCCGGACATATTGCTAGAAAAAAATGTCAATAGACTGACAGTTGAAATCTTAAGACAGATCATAAATGATTATATAAGATGCAAAAAATAGATCATATGCAAGATGAAGGATAGGATAAGATTTTTGGAATGATGTGGAGAAGAGAAACTGTAGATCAAGAAACTGGATTAAACTTGGATATATATTCATTTCTCAAAGAATTGATAATGATTACAAATTATATCTAATGTAATGATTGATGATGCATTGCTAATATGCAATGATGTATGGATAATAGACCTATGAAGATTTACAGATATCAATAAACTCCTTTTGATATGCTAATTAATATATATGTAATACTGTGCAATAAACATAATCATGCTAAATAAAAAATATATTTACTCCATTTTTCAGAGATAAATTCATGATCATTTGATAATTATTATGAAGAAATGATCTAGTATTATATCCTATTTTTGTAGTAATTTTAATATTAACTCTTCATAAAATTTAATAATTAAAAGACTAATACATCACCATCTATTTATAATATCTGGCAAATCAAGAGTCACATGAGATCCTGGATGAAATTGAATAGATTTGATATTCAGAAATATTTTGATATAAAATAAATCTTCCAATATTAACAATAAACTAATTTATTTACTGATTCATAATAACATACTACAATTACTCATTTCTATTTTCAAAAAAATAAACATTCTTTAGCAAATATTTACGAATCACAAATTGAAGCATTATATCTAATAAAACTATTATTAATACCCATTAAATTATATTTTCTAATTTAAAATGTATTCCTCTTTATATACAATTAACTCCTTATAACATATCAAGATTAATACTAAAACTATTGGTTTAGTAAGTAAATGAAATACTCTCAATCCAAAGCATGAGACTAAACTTTTTCAGAGAAAAAAGCAGACCATCTTCTCTCTTTACATTATTTTCTTATGGATAGAAATCATGGAGTTTTAAAGCAATCATATTACTTTTAAAGCGATTTTTTAAATTGATCTATATTATTTTGATTGATATTTGTGAAAATTTTCAATATAAACATTGTCAATATTGACTCAGAAAGTGAAACATGTAAATATAGATATTTACAGTCCTTTGATAGTTTAAAAGTAGTAAAATGATTTCATGCTTTCTTTCCAAAGTGTTCAGATAAGCCTCTATATAAGAAAATGAGGTAAAGAGTTTTGTCTCATGCTTTGGATTGAGTATATTTCATTTACTTAATAAACCACTAGTTTTTAGTATTAATCTCAATGTGTTACATAATCATATAATTAAATTCTTATCTAATTAAATTTGAGTAATGAGCAATGTTATTAATTAATAGTTTCATCTCTAAATTAGCTTATGATTAATGCTTCATAAGCACACATGGAGAGACAAATATGCAACAAGTAAAAAATGACCATGTTTTATTCCTAATCAACTTTTAAATATTAATATTATAAATCATAGTATATAATATAATGATATAATTATATGATCAAGTAATGCTTGCCAAAAACAAATACCCCATATCTTTATTGCATCTGGAATATAAACCTTACATATTAATGACTCTTAGAAATATAACTCACCCATTCATGCACCTTTAATTTCATTGCTGTTGCATACATATAACTAATATAAAGTTGATCTACCAAATATACTTCTTGGTAAATATATAACTACACACACTTTTTCCTCAAACTAATAATAATTCAAATAGGAGCCATTCTTTGGGTTCTACCCATTATAAAACAATAACTATAAAACTATTCAATGAAGTGATCAGCCATCAGATTCTATTTCTTTCAAAATAGTAATTTTAAAATTAATCAATCATAGAGATAATCAGCTTTTGGATCTTATCGCTGATAATCTACATTCTAACGTCTTAATCATAATGCTGCGAATATAGGATTTACTTAACTAAAAGATCAAAATAATTCATTTATATAAGTTCACACACATAAAAGTATATTTCAACGTGGATTAATGCAAGAGTCAAAATCTACAAATCAATACCAATCATATTTTAGAAAAATATTTTTTAATAAATAAACTTCCAATGATTATAGCATGGGTTTTCTTTAAAAAAAAAATACTGAGCAGACTTTTATTCTAGTTCTTGGATATTTCATGTATACCAAAACATATTTCCACACCCATGCATACACAAACCCTGTATTTATCTATTATGTAATACGTTTTCTCACTAATCTAACTAAATTCTAATATTACATTACAATTAAAACTGAGCACTGATTATATATATGTATGGGAGATGATAATCTGGACCAACTGATGAGTGCTGGTTTAGTACGAAATATGTATATTGGTGATTATTTATCTTTTCTACATAAGTGTGGTCATATGTATCAGTTGTATGAGATAATGTAGATAGATGGAGAGTGCTTAAAAATCTGAGTTCAAATCCTCTATAAATTACAATCTAAAATATTATGAAACTCTTTTGTTTAAGATTACTCTTTTCAGATTTTCTCCTCATATTGCCATTTATTTAAAAGGAAACAACTTTTTAATTTTATTTAAATGATACATTTTAGATCAAAATTAAATTTTAAAATGATTCTATAAAAAGGAGAAATCTTTCTTCTTTTTATATCCTCTTAAAAAAGAAATTATTAAATGTTAATTTAAATTAAACTGTCATTGAAGTTGTTTCATTTAAATCAGTTTAAAAAAAACAACAAAACAAATCATTCACTTTTGCTTCCCTGTAGCATATTTTAATTGACAATCTACATTAATTTGATAACTAAATAGATATATTATCAACTAATAACGTTAACTACATATATATATATATTGAGAGATTAGAGGAAAAAAAAAACATTCTTAAAATAAATCTAAATTACAAACAATTTTTATCTTTTATCATCTAATTCAAATAAGTTACATAGATATATAATGATGATCAAATGGTTCTTTATAGAAACTCTTTCAATAGTTTTTCATGTAGTTTCTATAGTTCATGCTTTAGGTTTCACTTGCTGACTTGTAAATGCACTTCTTTTGAAAACAAAGCTCATATTTCTAAGGATCGTTTCGATAATATGTTTCTTCCCTTTCGTCAGCTAAGTTGAGACAAAGCTAGAATATCATATATAAGAATCCTAACAAAGTTGAACTTTCCTTCCTCTGAATTACAATTTGGTTTATTGAAATTTTATTCATAAATACTTGTTGACACTTCATCATATATATATTTCCAATTGCATTGCGAGTTGAAACTTTCTTAAAATAACATATTCAAGTTGACAAATATTGATTCGATGGTAATTTTCATACACTTAGTTGCTTTTTCTACTTTTGGCCACTAAAAATCATGTTAGCTTCTCTAATTCTAGCTTCAAAAAAGTTTCTAAGACTGTATGCTCATTGTGACCTCATCTATTTTTCAAAACAGTGAATAATCTTAATTATATTTAATTACACTTATTTTTTTATAAATTAATTATCTCCTTATTTAAATTCTTATCTTGGTGTAAAAACTAAATTAGATCTACTTAATTATGACTTATTTTTTAAAATATATTTAAGATAAATTTTCTAATATGTTAATTGTTCTTGAAGTAATGTAACATTTCATCACGCATTCTAACATACTTACTTTCAATTACAATTTTAAGTACATTTTTCTCTAATTACAAATCTTTCCATTTATGACAACAAAAACTAGTTCACTATATTATTTTTTATATTATATTATTTGGTTTTTTAAAAAAATTTAAATCTCCTCAGATATTAATACTACAATTAAACTATTAGAGTATTATTTAAAATACAGTATATATTATAAAACATCTTTCTTTCATTAATACTCCTTGGAGAATTTCAATGCTACTCTTAAATTATTCAATCTCCCAATGCTCTCCCTCATGTGTAAGAAAACCCATGGATGCTCATGAAATAGATATGACAGTATCTATTTCAACGTATAATGAAGTCATTATATATGTGGTATCACTATCCACTAATTCATTGTATTGCTATAAAAATGTAAATAAATAAATTAAAATCCACAAATTAATTAGAATATAATATTACACATGTATGCTATTTACCATTAAACACTGGTCCTTTTCATATCTTGCAGTGCTTTCTATAAATCTGATATAAGTTGTGCATCCTCACTTCAGATCTCATTCTAATTTAAAACTATTGACCATAGAAATTTTGCCAAGCCTAAGAGAGTTTATTTAAATGAAAAAACAAAAAATATTAATTTAATTGTGTAAAAAATTCAGAAGCTATCCATTTATTAAAAAAATAAATTGGCAAATTGTGAAAAATAAATTGATAAAAAACAGACCATGCCACTACTGGTTATACTTCTGAAAAAACTAACTAAAGCAATATCCACTGTGTAAAATAATTATTTGGTTAAAACTCGAAAGATATTGAACAGTGGTGACTCATGAAATTTTTAAATGGATATGCTTTATTACAGTATTGCCACTAAAAAGAAAACAAAAAAAACAAAAACACCATTTCTAATTTTTCAACCACACAACCATTTTATTTTTCCATACCAACTATTGTTAAAAAAATCTAATGCCTTTTTTTGTTTTTATTAACTGCTGTTTGACTAATAATAAGATCTAGAGTAAATGGACCATTTTTTTCAATATCAATTGAAAAAATGTAATTTTTAAATATATTCAACACTAATACTCATCATCATAAATATTATTAATAATATTTTTTATTATTTTACTATATTTTTCTATAATATTTATATGTTAATTTACAAATGCTAATTACAAGAAAAAACCTGAATATTTTATTGCTCATCCTTATTTGCTCCAAAGAAAAACCAGAGTATACATATTACTCTCAAATAACTACTGACACTGCTCGGCTACCAGTCCATGGTACTCATAACATGCATTAATAAAAGTAAACAAATCCTGCCAGAACTTGCTGAAATTCACGGAGTATAATGTTTCTCTCATTACTATAATTAGAAGTGACTTTGATCTCAAGCATCAATTAAAATAATTATTTTTAAAAATAGTTTATTTAATTAACTTTACATAATAATTATACAAATTATTGAATGATTATTATATTATTTTAAAGCCAAATTTAATAATTAATTTTTGTATTTTTTTCTGGGGGTCCTGCAGTATCAGTGTTTATGGACCAGCCACCACCAGTAGTGAAGTTATGGAAGACATAAATGGGAAAAAATATTTAAATAGATAATCTTACATTGCTTCAGAAAACATTTAATGTGAAAAGATTAGTCAAGCATCCACTGAAAAGTATGACAAACAACTATTCTCTATAAAGTGAGTATGGTTATAAAGATTAAAAAAATGATAGGGACTTAAATATATCAAATATTTATGAAGAGGCTATTTCTGCTGATAATAAAGCTGTTACTATATTTGATAGAATTTAAAATGATCAAAGCAAATAATTTTTCATTTACATTGAAAGCATCAGATTTATCATCATCCATTTTCATAATAAAAAAGTTAGATAGTATAAGTTTTATTTTTTGAAGTGTAATCAAGTGAGCACACACACACACACAAAATCATCAATAGTAAATATATATATATATATAACTATGTATTTTCTCAAATGATTATTCCAATCTTTTCATAATGATATTCTTCATTTTATTAATTATTTCTATTCATAATCTTAATTCATATATGTAAATACACATTAACAAAAAAAAATCTGTATTCCATATATTATAACAAGCCCTATCCATGCCAAAGTGTATATATATATATATATATTTAAAAAAAACATTCAAAAGAAAAATAATAATTATTCATGCATAAGTATTAAATCCATAGTCATGCTAACACTTTATAATAACTAATTAATAACTGACTCACCAAATTAATAATTTCTTTTGCTTTCTTCAGAAGATAGGTTGTAAGCATATGCATATATAGAAATAAGGCCAATAATTGTATAATGATTTTATTTTAAAAATATACAAAGAAATATTAATTTGCTAATTTCTTGATATTTAATAGATTTGTAACAAATAACTTTTTATTCCATTTAAAATATAATAAGAAAACATTTCAACTGATGAATATCTAATTAGCTGAAAAATAAGAAATTGTAATTGATCAATAATTGTTCTGAGAAGTAAGTGGCACAATATTCTTCATTTGTCTTATTACAAAAATGTTGAAATTTTTTTTTTATCTTGAAAAAAATATAAAAGTTATGAAGTAATTCTTTTATTTGAAATATTTTTTTCTTAAACTTGTACATTGTTTAATTTCATCTATTTTAAAAATTGCCAAAATGCTTAATTGTCATTTATATATCTTTAAATGCTACTATGAAAATTGAAATATTGTATGTATATATATAAAGTATAGGAAGTTTTGGAAGAGGGTATGATTAGTTTGTATGGAAAAATTTGTAAATATTTCATATATAAATAGTATCTATCCAAATGATAATTACAGTATTATTTGAACCATCTTCAATAGATGTTTATTTTGGAAGATGGTTTGAAACAAAGGTAATTACTACATGTTTAGAATGCATTCTATCATTATTCAATATAAATCCTGCAATTTAAGAAGTGTATTAATAGAAGTGATGAATCTCCAGAAGTACAATAACATTGTGCTGACCAATTATATTACAGATCTCCATTTTTGATTTTGATATATTATTAATATAAGATGAAGTAATTTTACTATTTGCTATATGAAAGAAATATTGTTTTGCAAAAGGTATAACTGGCATTTGTTTTCCAACAACACTGTATTCGTTATTCACATTGATAAACTAGGATTTCCAATTGTGTATAACTCTTACTTTGCTAACCACTGTAATACTGTTCACATTAATAGTTTTATTAGTGTCTTCATAATTTGTTATCTACAAGCAGGAATTCATTATGATGAAGACTATTTTCCATATAGAAACAATTCATTCCACATAATAATGTATGATATTTACATGGTAGGCAACAGGAAAGCCTTCATTCATCCATGTGAGTAAAACTAAAGCTAACTTAAAGAAAATTGTTTGCATATTATCTTTTTAATATTATGAAGCTATGGAGCAGAAATTAATTCATAACTCATAATATTCAGACCATGAATAAAAGTTGCAGTAGTGTTTTAATTTTGATTCCTTTAAAAACTTTTTGCTTAAGTAAATTCATATTAGAAATGCTTTCAATTAACACATCTTATGTATTATATCATATAAAATCGTTGACACTCTTATCACAAATAAGAGCAAAAAACAGAAACTTGAAACAGGTTATTAAAAATTCATTACTAATCAAAGATCTTTTAAAAACTATGTAGATATTGAGATAGAAATATATTTTACTCTAACAGAAATTGATATGAATAATTCTGGTGGTGAACTTGATTATGAGTAGCAAACATCAAGTGACCTGGCTGATACAATTCTGTATAATTTTTGAGTAACAACACAAGGAATTCTAAAAGCAATTGGGTATATTTCATGGTTAAGTAAGCATCAGTTTCTAAGTTTTAAAAAAATAAGTTTCACTTTGAGGCAATCTTAGCAGATGATGGGACATTTTTTAAACTTAAAGTATACTATTACAGATAGAATTTTTTTATGGGAGACTTTTTAAAATTAAACAAATTAAAAAATTAGACAAAAGTATATGTTTCTTTAAATTAAAAATGAAAATGTGTAAAATAAATTACAATGTCTGTAGGGTTATGATAGAATTTAAATTAAAAGACACAGACAATTGACTACTTAATCTCAATTACTATATATTTGTTAAACAGACTATGTTTGTTAATTACCATATGAGAGTTAAATTATCATGTACTCAATTAAAGATATTTGTAGTGTTTATTAAATATAATGATCAGAGGTGTTGATATGTAATAAAATGTATGAGTATATATAATGAGAGATTGTGATAAAAGCGACTGAAAATAATATATATATATATAGTTAAATAAAAACAGTTTGTGAATTATAATTAATCACTCTCATATAAGGCAGGGACTGATTTCTATGCACTTTTAACACATTGCAAAGGTGTTAAAAGTGGATAGAAACCAGTCGCGACCTACCATTCTAAAAGGGGAAAGAGAAGAATAAAAGGCTAAAGTCCGGCAATTCCAAATGAAGGAAAATGAAACCATAGCAAAAAAAATATATCCCAAAGATCTACACAGCAACTGTGCCAATGGTAAAGAGATAAAGAGATTGATGATTAAAAGATAACATGATCAGTCTGGACAATTAAATTTAAAACTATATATTAGAATATCATAACTGCTAATGTATAACGTAATTATAATAGATGATTTTGGAAAAAACCCAGTCCCTACCTTGCAGAAGAATGGTGTAGTGAAAATTACACTACAGAAATATTATTCATTATTGGATAATCTCTAGTCTAATGAATGGACAAGTGAAGGATAATACTATTCCTTTTTTTTTGTTTGAACTAGAAATTTATTTTATAATTATGTAAATATGTTGTGTTTTAATAAAGTTTATTACTTAAAATAAAAAAATAAAATGAATGACTAATAAAAATTATTAATAAAATTAAAGTACATTTTTAGAAAATAAAATTGTTGTAATGAAAGAGAATTAAGATTAAAAAAAAAAAGAAGCAAATCTAAAAGTTAAGCAGTAGGTCAAATTGCTAGTGAATATTCTTTTAATAATAATTTTTCCACAAATGCCAACTTCTTAATTAAATAACATTCCCCCCCACCCCCCAAAAAAATTTTTTTTTAAAACTGCATAACCAATATTTACAAAAATTAATAATAATTACATTTTCATTTAAAGACAACAAGCTGACTATTTAGATAAATTTGATTTATGAGATCAATTTAATTTTCTAGTTTTTATTTCTTGTCTATTATTTTCTTAGTTAATTTTTTAAAACCATTGAGGTCATTAATAATGTGGATAAGTTTAATTCAAAAACAAATATTAAATAGTAATTTACTTCTGGAGGAATACATGAATAGAATTTGTCATTTCATTTTAGATAAAGATCTTTTTTCGCCCATACAAAATTAAATAGAAAATTTAAGCATTCATTTATTTTCACTTTTATCCTCTAAGATTGTGAACACTGGTTTTGTATTTTGTCTTTCTTTTATTTTAAAGGATAAGATTATGCTATAGTACATCGCACACAAATATACAGTATTGCTTGCATTTCAATACTGCCATTTTAGTTATGATCAACAAAATCTTGAGAATTATCATATATATATAACATATACATTAAGGCCTTTACACAAAACACATGGACATAAATATATATCATTTGAGTTGACAGTATGTGAATATAACAATGTAATAAAATAAAAAAGACATAGATTACAATAATTCACAATTAAAATGCTTATGTATTATGTCATATAAGATACTGACATATTAGATTTATGTAAGAATAAATGTAATAACAGTTAAAAGGTGGATACAGAAATGTCCAATTTCTTTAACAGCTTATTAGTCAATTTATTTTTAATTATTAAAGTATTTATATTTTAATTCAATACTGTTTTTCTATAAACAGATTAAAGAAAATTAAACATACTAAAACTATGAAAAATGTCTTCTTTTCTAATCCAATCATGCAAATCTCGACCACCAATTGTCAACTCCGATATGCAGATAAGTTTTTTCTAAAAATTTTATTTGTGAATAATAATAAAGTATTTGATGACATATTTTATTTACATTAAATGAGTATCACTTAAAAAAATAATTTATTTTCAGTTTTGAAATGATTGCCTTCTTTTTGGCTAAAATGACATGTTGAGAAGATACAAAAATGTTGTATTTAATTATAATAAATATTAAATTTTGGTGTTCAGTTATAAAAAGAATCTCTAGTGACAGATTAGCATTTACAAGGATATTTAATCAAACAACAGCTCCAGTAAAAGAGTTAGTAGAAATGTCTAGTGAATCTTTAAAAAAATTAATAAATATCAGTAGCTGTATTCACATTTCAGTAGATTAAAATTTAATAGCATTTTGCAGCTATTTAAAATAAAATATATTTCTATCTATTTTTCTTAACTTTTTAAAAAATATAATTATCATTTGATTGATTTATTCTTGCTTAATATTTTCATAATTATTAAAATATTTATAGTTTTATTTCTTTTGTAATTAGTTGCTGGGAAAAAAAAAACGTTTTCCGCAATTAATTGCAAAGAAGATAAGAAGCAAGATAATTTCAAATACTTTATTTCTTTTTTAAATGCAATAATTTTACAGCACAGTCTGTACAGTAAAAGAATAAAAGTTAATCACTCCATTTTCTAGTATTTTTTAGTGGGGATCTAACATGCAATAATATATTAGATATAAATTTCATTAACACAATCATCTTTCTTCAGCCAATTTTTATTTCTATTTACAGATATGACGATTGGATGAAGTTTAATTGTCGTCTACCTAAAGTTTATGTCAATTACAGTATGACCAAAATTCTTCATAATTTCATAAAATAAAATCATTATGCAAATAATAACTGAATATCAAGAGATAATTCCATATATCTTTAGTAACTGCTAAGCTTTATTTAGTTTTGCATTGCCACATATTTTCTTAGCTTCTTAAAAAACTTCACTAATTTCTGACTTCCATTAATGAGTATAATGAGAATTTATGTCTCAATTCAGTTTGAGATATTACTCGCTGGAAACCATATTATAAAAAATATAACTTGATGGCTGGGTTGGGTCAATTATTTTAATATATAAAAATAAAAAAAAGTTCACAATCTTGCAAATATTTATTTAATTAAAATATATGTTGTTTATTAAAATTTAGTTCATATTTTAATACATTAAATCTGTTGATCAATTTCTTCTTGCTATCCTTCTTCATATATCCCAATTAAATATAATTTCATCAATAAATTTGCTTTATTTTATTCATCCAGATTCGTCAATTTAAAACATGATCTCATATTTTCTATTCTTTCATAAACAATGAATAATTCTATGACTGTTATAAAAATCACTACTAATAAATATTATATACTCCCTCAAATTCTCTGTTCAATATAAATGTATATGTTTTCTACTGAATTGCAAATATGCTTACTTAATTTTAATCTTGTCCATGTATAGTTTAGGCTTCTGTGCACTAAAGTAAGATTTGGAATTGTGAAAGAAGATATTTATTAATTTATGTTCAAGCACTATCATCATCGTTTTTATCAATATCACAGATACTTTTAATGAAAAGGTCAAGATCAAGCAATTTAGGTATATCTATATATGAACAAACTATTAAAATTCCTCTTTCTATAACTTCAATATTCTCATTCTTGATATCAACATTTGATAATTGAGATACTCTTCTGTAATATAATTAATTAATTTAATAAAAAATTCAGGACCATTTTAATCATTATAAATCCCTTCAGTTATTTAATTTCATGATACATTTTAAATTAATTTATTATTATTATGTCACTACTCAATATGTATATTTTCAAGTAACAACTAAGAATCTAACTGCTGTGGTTGGTGTTTAAGATTTTTTATACCATGATGGTCAAATTACTCATAACATAGTACTTTTGGTTGATCATATAGCCAGATTTCATAATATTTACATCTGATATATTATACTTGGCTACCTACAATTAATTTTCTCTCTGTTTCTTTAAAACACTGCGTCTAAATCACAAAATAATTCTGAGATAATTAAAACGGTTAAATGTAATTTACATTTCTAAAATTCTAAATTCGTAAATAGTTAAAATTAAAAGATAAAAAGCAAACATTTTCCTGTGTGTTACAAGAAATCTCTCTCTTTTTTAGAAATTAATTTAAAAATCAACTGTGTGTTGTTCATTGATATGGTTAAAAATGTTTTGATTTGAAAAAGAAATCAAAATATTATACTTGGAGTTGTTCATTTATATTGTTTTTTTTTTTTTTTGAGTTTTTAAAAGTCAAATTCAACCTCCTTGCACTCTTCATCTAGACCTCATGTCATCTACAAGGGAGAAAAGAAAGATAAGGCAGAGGGAAATGAGAGTACCATTCATGCTGCTGAATTAGTTAGTCCATACGAGGCGATGATGTCTCTTTTCTGGGGGGGGGGATAAAAAGAAAACTATCGAGCGGCAATTAACTTTTTGTATTAATTTGTTGCGGTTGTTATTTCAAAGTCAGTCAATTAAATTTTATTTGATTTTATTTACAATTTATATCGATTCACCCACTATATGTTCCCACTCTATCTCCATCAATGCGTTCTGTGCAAGGATTTCTCCCTGATAAACCCTTCTATCGTCTTGGTTTTTTTTTACAAAGTTTAGCCGTGTGCCATTTATCTCAGTATAACCCTGTTTATAGCTCAGTATGCATCCCACCTTGTGCATGAAATCAGAACCTAACACAATGTCATGGATCAACCCATCCAAGATCACCAATACATGGTCAAACCTTTCTCCTGCAATATCTATCCTTACATAGACATGTTGGGACTCCAGCTTTACCCTTTTTCCATTCGCCAACAGTACCTGAACCGATTTTAATGGCAACATCCTGAGTTCTGCGCAGCCATCCTTTAACCTGCCAAACGTTTCCTGAGACATAACAGAGATCTCACTTCCCGAATCGAATAGTGCATTGACCACAAGTCCTTCCACCTCAATCGTTAATTTTGGACATTTCTGAAGAGCCATTTCCAATGTTTCTCTATCTCCTCCATAACCTAGGTTTGCTATTTGTACCTGCTGCTGTTTTTCCCTCCCTTTGGCCTCCGGAAGCTCTACTTGGTCTCTACTGTGGTCCAATGCGATCAACAGTTCCGCCATCTGTTCCACTGACTCTCTACTCTCTGTACTGATTAGAGTTCATTCTACATCCTTTGGAAACCCGGGCCTAATTATCCGGAGTATTTGCGTCTCAAATAATGGATTTGCAGTCATCATTCGTAGCTTAGCCACTTGACGATGAAAGAATGTTATAAATGATTCCTCCGGTCTCCATTTATCCTGTTTTATCCGATGCAACACATTCCTCACTCCAATAACTGGTCTTCAATGCTTTATGATATCCTGCAAAGGTGATGGGTTTCTGGAATAGTGAGTTCCACCAGACTTGAGATTCGCCCTGCAAATGGCTGCAGGTGACTGCTATCTTGACCTCCTCACTCATTCTACCGAATTTGAAGTACCATTCAAGGCTGTTCAAATGCTCCATCGGGCTTTCTCCAGGGTTTCCAGCGAAGACTTGGATCTTCAGAAATTGGTGGAAGCCCACAGGATAATCCATGCAATTTCCAGATCCCAGCATTCTACATTCTCCACTGGTTCTTGGTCCTATGCCCTCTATGTTGGTATTGGTGCTGCTATTGGCTGACCTCCTTATACTCTCTTCAACTTTTGTATTTAACCCTGCTACTACCTTCACCACCTGACTTAAATTCTCCTGTACCCTCATCATCATCATTCTATGATTCTCCACTCTAACTACTTCCACCTCTTCATCTAACTGTCTTATCTCCTTTTCTGGTCACCCTATGTCCTTATCCCAATCCAATCTTGCTGACTCTCTACCTCTGTCCTCAACTATTTCTGATTCCTCATATGCACATGGCTCCATACTCCTTTGTTCATCCCTCTTAATCTCTTGGTGAAATCCATCCCATGTATCCTTAGCCTTTGATGGCTGGATGACCTCATTTCTTCCCTGACTTCAGCCATTCTTTTCTGGTTGTCTATTTCTACCTATACCATCCATTCTTCTACCCTTCTCTCTTGTCTATCCATGAATTCTTTCATGAATTGTTCTTGCTCCACCCTCATTTGCTTTAACATATCCATGATATTACCATAGGCTATTGTATCCTTTACTTTCATCTCTTCATTTCCTTCTTTTACTTCTTTTTCTTGATGTTCCATTTTGGCTTGAGCCCTTGTATGCATAAATATGATTTTTATTTAACCCTTCTTTATATCTGGAATGATTATTACTACTATTGATCTCTTCTGACTCAACTTATACCCAACTTCTTTCGACTGACTTTATGTTTTCACTTTGATTAACTTTAGTATCTGTATTATTTATCGATTAGCATTCAGATCGCTAGCCAACCCAAACATCCGCACTTTGGTTCATCCTCTTGTTCGCCTGCCTTAGATTCGCCCAATTGCCTGTCCACCTTGATGATTGTCATCTATTTTTCCCACTCATCTACCTCTGACCCCTGTACCTCAATTAAATGATGCACTTATATATTCTTTTAAATTTACTTACTTAAATACTATACTCATTCCTCTGTTGACAATATACCTTATAAATTCGTTTTGTTTGACTGTATCTCCAACATTACCCTTCAGATATATATATTTTTTCTATTCCTACGTTTATAAAATCCGGCCACTTAAGGTTACGGCTGTTTTAAGCAAGATCATACACACACATATATATTTTTTTCTCTTACACCTGCGACTATTCTAGAATCACATATATATATATATATATTTATATTTTCACTTAACTAAAAGATGAGACAATACTTATAGTTTCTTCAATTTAACTTATACACACAAATTCCTTTTATCATTAAATATTTTATTTTCCGCTTAACTAGGACACGTGATTATTAATTCACACATATATCTTTCTTCATCTAACTTAGTTTCGACTATTTTAATCATTTAACCTTTATAACTACAACATTACTGAAACTGTTTCACTATTTCTAACTTAACTATTTTATGTTTTCGTTAATTAATTACATCCAGATAATCTATTCTTTCACTTTACTGGGCTATGCGACTATTTTTTTTTTTCTATTATTTAGCGTAAACTTTCATGAAACTTTGTGTTATTCTCTTTCTTTTTTTTTTTTTGAAACGATTTATATTACATTACATACAATCATTTGATATAATCAGTTCTTTGTTCGTTACAACTTGTCTCAATATTCTTGTCTCCGATGATATCCCTCACTGCGCATTTTAAACTTTCGTAATAACAAAAAATAATTCCCCCCTCTTTCTATTCTTTGTACACACTTGACGATGAAACACATATATGAAGTACTATAAAGCAAAAATTTATCCCTTCGTCTTCACTTCTCGCCACTTTAACTTACAACGCTAATTTTATATACTGAAACACATATATATATTTTTTCACTTTTTTATTTTTTTTTAAAACTATTTACATGATCTTATGAAATTATTTAACACGTGATTATTAATTGCGCAGAAATTTCAGATCCCGGAACTGGCCCTCAAAATATGTAACGGGCACACGACGATCGAAGGCTACACTTCCCTTTTATGTGTACATAATGGGGAATTCTATAATTCAAAATTGTCCACTTTCCGTTACCACAAGCAGAGAGATAATGGATATAGCCCCAGGTTATGTTTCCCGATCAACTTTCTCCCAATTGCTGTAAGATTTGACAGAGTTACAGCGCTTGGATGATTTATAAATTTAACGGAATCAAACACTGCACCACCAAATTTCACGTGTTAATTCAATAATCAAAAAAAAAATGAATAATAGTTTCCCACCCTAAGACTAGACTATCCCTTTTTGGACGTGGTGAAAAACAAGACAAGACAGATTTAAATAGAAAAAAAAAAATTTAATAGAATAAATCAATCATAAAAAAGATCTATAAAACACATTTACATTAAATAAAACAGATTATGATCTATAGTGCTACAAGGAAAAGAACACATAAAAAACTCTTATAAATGATGGTACATTTATAAATCGTCACTCTGGATATCAAAAAAAAAATTCAAGAATGTCTTTATCATTCACAAAAAGCAGGTGGCCATTGTCTAAGTAAACGATGTGCACATTGAAATATATAAAAAAAAGTATGTATCTTTACCTAGGTTTTAGTCTCTGAATTTATCCATTGTCTTCCTCTATTGACATCACCTCTGCCTCCTCTGGGATGCGGGTTTTGCTCCCTAGGCTCATGGCCCTCCGTCCTGTCATATGGATGCTTACATTCCGCCTCCCATCTTTGTCGTCCAGTTTCCTGCCTCCTCGGGTTCCATCCCATAGAATATCCCCGGTTTTCTTGCCAACGTCCTTCCCCAGGATCCCATCCATTCTTTACTATCGGCGATTCTTTTAGAGGCGGTCCAGATTGCCATCCATCTTCCTTTTGGTTGTCCCTGGTGGTGTCCAATGCACTCAGCAATACGGCCACCCGATCCACCGTCTTCCTCTCTGTTTTGATTAGTTGAAACATTTCTTTGTTCTGTAAATTTTTCCAA
The DNA here is from genome assembly GCA_028023455.1 of Epiperipatus broadwayi. NCBI lineage: Eukaryota > Metazoa > Onychophora > Udeonychophora > Euonychophora > Peripatidae > Epiperipatus > Epiperipatus broadwayi. Next base: position 859,716 of record JAQFVV010006275.1, on the reverse strand, counting down.
GCTCGCTTTTTCTTTTTTTATTTTTTTTTCTTCCAAACATAATATTTAATATTCTTTGAATGTTTAATATTTATATGTGTGACCGCAGTATGTGCGATCATCACAATATATATATATATATATATGAAGTATTAATTGATAAATATAAAAAAGGTAATAATTAAATAATGATTATAAGATATATATAAAATGTAAAATTATATTTTCAAGTATATTTATATTCATGTATTTGTATTATGGTTGTTATAGTTCTGAAGAAGATTACTAGGATAGGAAACTGTCATAATAGATTGTAAAAAAGCATTGTAAAATTATTAAAGAACATAGATGATATTAATATTCATATTTATTACACATAATAAAAATGTATGCTTGAAAATAGAATAATTTCAAAAAAATATAAACAATTTACATTACATTTACAATATATTATCCTATACATTCAAATATCAGCCTTTAAGCTAATTGTGCATACGCTTTGCAAGTGTTAATAATAAATGCTTTCTCACCAATACAAGATATAGTATTTGTGCAGGAATAAAAGGAATTTGCTCAGATTTGCTCATATATAAGCATTTGAGTCATAGGAATAAGAGGATTCCTTTTATTCCTGCATAAATACTATATCTTGTATTGGTGAGAAAGTATTCATTTATTATTAACACTCACAAAGCGTATGCACAATTAGCTTAAAAGGCTGATATTTGAATGTATACAATTGTAAACATACGCTATATAAAATAAATGCTTATTTAAATATATTATCCTAGAAATATATTTGTAGATATATCTTCCAGTATACTATTAAATATATACTTGAAATATTAAACATTCATTTGTATTCTTTATAATTTACTATTGTGAACACAGTAACGAAAATGAAACATATAACAAAAAAATAATAATTTCATCCAAACCATATACTTTATTAATAATAAAGTCAACTTATAACCTTATAAAACAATTGATATTAAATAATTTTATATTAATATTATTGTTGTCACAGCTACATAATTAACATTTCATAATTTAACATATTCATTATCCAAAAATCAAATAAGAAAAAAAAATTATGATTGACATCTTACCAAATATTGAAATATATCTACAATTTCAGTAGGTGCAATATAATCTTTATTATCTTGTTACACCCTCAGATTAAATAGCCTCTTTTATCACAGTATTCTAAAAATGATTTTTGATATTATCTTACATAGAAATATTTCTTATAATGGTAGCATTCCATTTCTGTGCAGAATAATCTTTTTCATAACATAATATAGAGATCAGATTTTTTTTCAATGTACCTTAATTTCAATTCAAAACTATTCTGAAGCTTATCTCAACTGACAACTGTCTTACCATCTAAATGCCTTGGTCTATGTTTTAGGTTTCTATTGAGGGTTTTCATCCCAAGATGTATACTTTTTTAATAAAATATCTTCAAAATCTGGAATCAGACACAATGATCTCAATTTGTTATAGAAATTCTTTTCAGTTAGGTCTAAGCTAGAATTTGATTTCATCATTCTATCATTTTATTTGATTATTAGATACATTGATATTATTCCTGCTATATGTATTACTCTGGTGACATATTATTTTAAGTTTGTGATATGTTTAAAATAATGCCTTCAAGTAATGTGCAGACAAACATAATCGATAAAATTTGTCTGCAAATCTCATGGAGGCATTATTTTAAACACATCACAAATCTTAGAATAAGACATCACTGGAAGTAATATGTGATACCACATGTAATATGAAAGTTCAAAGGTTAAAAAAAAACAAAAACATCTTATTTCCGATAATGGAGAGATATATTTATAAGGAAAAGAGGAGAAACATGAAAAAAAATCCTGAAACGATTTTTAAATGATGACCTGTATCAAAGTTTTAGCTATAAGTTTAATGATATATTTAAAACATTTGTTTTTTAAAAATAAAAAAAAAATATATATAGAGTTTTAAACAAAAGAAAAACAAAGCTTAAATATATAAAGTTTTAGCTATAAAGATATTTTTAATTAGAAAACCATATTATTTACAAATGATGCGAGAGATGTATTACATTGTGGAAAAAAAAAAGGCACCATAACATAAAGTTTTGGTTTTATCTAAAAATGGCAAATTGTAAGGTTAACATTATATTTAAAAAAATTAAAAAAAAACATATATAAAGTTTTAGCAAAAACAAAAACAAAACACATATAAACTATTATCTGTAAACAAATTTACTATCACTTACCAATAATGCAAGAGATGTATTATATTGTGAGGGGAGAAAAGATCACTGTGGAAAATTGAACCATTTAATGTCTTCTAAAATGGAAATGAAAGGGGTCAATTTATTTGATATAGATTAGTCATGCCAGAATTCTTAAGTTGCTATGAAACATCATTAAAAAAAACTTTGAATAAATATTACCAAATGCAAACATCATTCTGAGTAATATATCATAGCACGAATAATACCAATGTACTGATTATTAATGTAGTTTCAAATATACACAATATTTCACATCCTTTCTAAAAGTACTTAACTAATAGGTATCTTTGTGATAATACTTTTAATATAAATGGGTATGCCATGCTCAAAGTTCACAAAAATATTTTTTAGAAAATCTACCATTATTTATTCTCTTGATATGTTTAATCCTATATCCTTAGAAAAATCCAGTACAATAAAAGATTATACTTATTGATATTATAATTTTGCAATAATATTTTTTGAATTTTTCAAAGCACATTTAAGTGAATTTTCTTTCATTGCCTTTATGTTAACAGATAGGAAGATCAGAGCTCAGAATAAATTGGCCACAATAAATGCTCTATTTGCAATTAATTAGTTGTGGTAATTATATCATTATGATGAAATATTCTTTTAACTTATTAAATGCAGCAGTAACAGCACAATCCTATATAATTATTGATAATTAGATTAAAAAAAATTATAAGAAATTGTTTTTTCTCATGTGTCATAGCATCAGCTGGGAAGAGAACCCGCTAACCCGGGGCAACTGCTTGTAAAGCAGCTGTCCTCTCAACCACCAATGCTTGACAATTATAAGAAATTGTTGATTATCCAAATGCACATTTCAACTAATGAACATGATAGTGATGAAATAAAAATCATGCAAATGTGAAGTGTAAAGGGATATTTAAAATGTTGTATAATAATAATGCAAGAACAAAAAATTGTAGTAGAAAAAAAAATTGTGGGAGATTATTAGTTAGAAGTTAAAATAAAAGATAATCGTTATAGAGAAAATAGCATGGTAATAATGAATGTTTTTCAGAGTGATAAAAAAATAATTTATACATGGAAAGCTTTGATAATAAGAATAGTCTTCAACTCGATTTTGTATTCTTTCAAATTACATGTACATTATAGAGATAATATAGATTGAAATATAAATTATCATGATAATATTACGAATATAATTTAAAAAAACTAAAAATAAAAAGTCAGAGATAAGAATAAAATGGAGTATTCAGAAAACTAAGTTTTCTTACATTTAATGAATAATAAAAAAATAAATATTAATAATACAATTAATCCAAACCATAGATAGAAATTATTCAAATTAAAAAAAGCAACAGCAGTAAGATGATTTCATGAAATAGTACAATATTTGGCATAAATATGCATTATAAATTCAACAGTGAACTAAGACATAATATGATAGTTCTAATGTGACTGTGATTAGAAGATACAGAAAGATTATAAAAAAATTGCAAATAAATAAATTTCGTTTTATATGCAATAAAATCAAATGATAGCAAATGACAAAATTTTTGACATAAAAAAAAAGAAAGATATAGAAAAAACAAACAAACTGGATTGCCTTAGTTGGAAACAAGTTGTAAAAGTAATAATGTATATGAATTCTATCTAGCATTCAGAATTTTCAGTTAAGCTATGTAATTTTTGATTTCAGAGCTTATCTGTAGATTTTTTTTTCAACAAATGTGATTTTATAGAAAAAAATTAAATGTCAAAATCTTAATTTAATTTGATATACTATGATAAATAAATAAGAAGTCAATTTTACGTAAATAACAATATAAATTTAGTAAAAAGAACACTGTTGAGCCTCATGGAGGCCTTAAGGAACTGAGTAGGCAAATTTCCTAATGTCCACTCTATATTTCTTGTCATTGCAGCTGTTATTACTATGTGATTATTCATATAGTATATGAACATGGATGAGCTACTCAACAACAAGCATTAGTCAGCGTGGTGAGTTTATTGGCTTTTTATCTCTGATTTAAGATCAGAACATGGACTTTCTTGTCAGTTGACTGATAGCTCTTAACTGAAATATCAATTGCGTTTTCTTGAAGGCAGAATGAATGTGTGTGTAAGTTAATATTTTTTCTTGTTTAATAGATATTTACAATTATGACAGATGAAATAAATCATGGCCTTTATTCCCAGGAGACTGTAAGATCACCAGCTAAAGCAGTGGTTGGTGGATGAAGATGGAGGGTGCTAAGATCTTTCTGAATGTATTCACAGGCTGCCATTTGATGATGATCTTTTATTTAGGTATTTACAACTACAGATCACTTTCAAATGAAAAAAGATTGCAAGAATTGGAAGAACTGTCTCACATTAAATGGAACATTATAGGACTTTGTGAAGTTAGAAAAAAAGGTGAAGAGACAATTGATTTAAAAAGTGTAAATGTACTGTATTACCTAGTATAACGATCCAAACGAAGTGGTAGATCACATCGCACCGCACCGCACTACCAAAGGGCGCCATCTAGGCATTTGAGCCTAGAAAAATTTATAGAGTAGGCAGATACGCGCTGTTAGGATTCCACTTTATTTACATATTTAGATCGTTAGCCCATTGTCACTAGCTCAGTGGAATAGCAGAGATTTAATAATATCATTTACTAGTATATAAAAGAATAAAGTAAGCCACTGCCAGTAATTATCATACAAACAGATTTATTTATGCACATATATATAAGGTTTAAAATTATTTTAGTGATTTACCTTTAAACATTTAACATTATTTTTAACTTTGATTTTACTTTAATTTACATTGAGTTACTATTATATTATAAATTTAAATTTTTAATCAAGTTCGCACAGATGGGCTTATAAACCTGTTTAATATGTTGCTATAGATCGGTTACATAGATTTCAACGGTCAAAACATTTCAAAGTAAACATAAACGATCAAAATACAAAATTATTGATTACTGACAATTGCATAGGGAATTATAAGAAACCCTCTAGTATTCATCGTAAGATACTTGCATCGTCACCAATAACTTAAAAGACATCCGAATAAATACATTTTAGATACTCACCGTAAGGTATCATTATTTATCGAATGTCTATATATTTTGATCAAATATGAAACGCAAAACATAGTTAACCGATAAACAATCCATGCAAGCGTCTATAAACAACTTAAATTTAATAGTTTTATTTAGGATCGAGCCTGAATCGACTACATAGATTTGCATTTAAAAATAAAATATTCTATCCCTATTTAACCTTAGGCTAAAATTCGCAGTCAAACTGGCATCAATCCATCTGATACATCGATGTATTCAATGTAATACGAAATACGGCAGCACCAAAAGAATTAAGAAAAGACATTGACTCTCAATCAGATAGGAATATTACATCTATCTAACGAGAAGAACAATAAAAAAAAAACTCCATAGAAAGGAACTGCGTTCTCCGTCTTATAATTCCTTCCATAGGCAAACGGGTGAGTGCGGCGTATATATAAACGATTCTGCCCGTAGCGAATCTCCGATTACATATACTAACTACATCAATATATCCAATCCATTGACCCAATCTAACAACGACATAAATAACCTAAGATTACCCTCCCCTAATATAATTTTACAAATCTATACAGCCATTCACGCCCGACTTAAGTTTAACATTTTTATAATTAATTTAACGGAAAACAACAATCATAATAAAACTTAAAGAACAAAAAAATAAAGAAATGGAAATGATTTTACAAAATAAATAAGGAAAAAAATACATCAAATAACATTATTAATTAGTTTGGTCAGATAGGAAACTAATGCAATTATTTTAAATACGCAAAGTTTTTAACTTAATGTTCATTAATTGTAAAGTTCTTACGGTTTTAAACAGTTCATCTTTATCTGTCGTTTGTAAGTTTGAACGGGAATTCCCACGCCGTCCTGAAGATATTGGTATACATTTAGCCGATGTTTTATTTATTCATTCGGAGGTTTTTTAATTTGGTTGGTCCTCAATGTAGGAAACGATAGTTCATTTCTCCTTTCTTTAACAGCTGAAAGAATTGACCGTGCGTCTGTCAATTCCTCCAACTCCGTACTACTACATATAGTCACATCGTGATAATCAATTTCCAGTCACTGATTAATAATTTCCAAATTTTCCTTTTATATTAATGTGAAGGATTGAATTTACATTACGTCACCGATGCTATGGTCCTTTCGCTGCGGTCCGATTCCATAGGGATTTCTTCTTATTTGCTAACAGTTTCTATTGTTTTCCTATCTGACTAGTGTTTTTACATTTAAATGCTGAAGGCTGGTTTACATTTAACTAATTAACAATCATTTCCATTTCTGATTAATTAACCTGTTTTCCAAATCAAAAATATATTTAAAGATAAATTTAAAGATATAATTTCATCTCCAAATCTTTTTAAAATTTAGTTTTAAAAATACCTTTTTCTTTAATAAAAATTTTATTTTAATAATTTTTTCATTATCTGTGCGACTTAATATATAAGAGTTTAAGACGATATTTTAATTTCAATTTTTAAAGAAAGTTTTTAAATGCGAACTTTTTATTTTAACTTGTTTAATAATATATATAAAAAAAAAACAATGTAACGAACGTCTGTGCTCGTTACATATCAGTAAAGTTACTTAAAAAAAAAATGATCAATAAAAAAAAATATTTTACTTAGGGTTAGTACTTACGGTATTAACAAAATTTACAAACATTCAGTTAATAATTTTACAAAAAACTATATACAAAAAGAAAAAGAAAATGTTGACCATCGCCTACCTAAGGACCATTTACGTTAACACCCCTCCCCCCGAAAATTCTATTTTATTTTATCCATTTGATTTCTACTTACGGCATGACAAACAAATTATTTAACTTATTTAGGAAGGTTGCATTGAGATAAATATGTTCCAAGATAATGGATTTATACGTGTATATTTGCAGCACAATTATAACTATCACCAACTTATTTATGACAGATTGAAATGCATAAATAGGATTACACTGACGTAAATTCCCAACGGTACTCATCATAAGGTACCACATTTCGATCATAAACTTCCGTGGCTGTGCGCCTATACACGTTAACGCATAAATATATATTAACAAAAAAAAAGACATATCCAATGCAACCTTTTGATTTTCTTTTTTAATTTACAAAAATTAGTTTTAAAATTATTTATACTTTCTTTTATTTAATATATATGCGCAATTTCTTGCTGGCAGTGCTTTTATAAAATTTAAAAAATATCCGACTTATGTAAGCAGATAAAACATTCATTTTGATAAAATTTGCTCAGGGTATTTGTGGTTTATTAAAGATCGGAAATTTCAGCATTAATTCCCCTTCTCAGGGTCAATCTCTGAGGTAAGGCCACACTTGGGACGCCAATTATAACGATCCAAACGAAGTGGTAGATCGCATCGCACCGCACCGCACTACCAAATTTTTCTAGGCTCAAATGGCCTAGAAAAATTTATAGAGTAGGCAGATACGCGCTGTTAGGATTCCACTTTATTTACATATTTAGATCGTTAGCCCATTGTCACTAGCTCAGTGGAATAGCAGAGATTTAATAATATCATTTACTAGTATATAAAAGAATAAAGTAAGCCACTGCCAGTAATTATCATACAAACAGATTTATTTATGCACATATATATAAGGTTTAAAATTATTTTAGTGATTTACCTTTAAACATTTAACATTATTTTTAACTTTGATTTTACTTTAATTTACATTGAGTTACTATTATATTATAAATTTAAATTTTTAATCAAGTTCGCACAGATGGGCTTATAAACCTGTTTAATATGTTGCTATAGATCGGTTACATAGATTTCAACGGTCAAAACATTTCAAAGTAAACATAAACGATCAAAATACAAAATTATTGATTACTGACAATTGCATAGGGAATTATAAGAAACCCTCTAGTATTCATCGTAAGATACTTGCATCGTCACCAATAACTTAAAAGACATCCGAATAAATACATTTTAGATACTCACCGTAAGGTATCATTATTTATCGAATGTCTATATATTTTGATCAAATATGAAAACGCAAAACATAGTTAACCGATAAACAATCCATGCAAGCGTCTATAAACAACTTAAATTTAATAGTTTTATTTAGGATCGAGCCTGAATCGACTACATAGATTTGCATTTAAAAATAAAATATTCTATCCCTATTTAACCTTAGGCTAAAATTCGCAGTCAAACTGGCATCAATCCATCTGATACATCGATGTATTCAATGTAATACGAAATACGGCAGCACCAAAAGAATTAAGAAAAGACATTGACTCTCAATCAGATAGGAATATTACATCTATCTAACGAGAAGAACAATAAAAAAAAAAACTCCATAGAAAGGAACTGCGTTCTCCGTCTTATAATTCCTTCCATAGGCAAACGGGTGAGTGCGGCGTATATATAAACGATTCTGCCCGTAGCGAATCTCCGATTACATATACTAACTACATCAATATATCCAATCCATTGACCCAATCTAACAACGACATAAATAACCTAAGATTACCCTCCCCTAATATAACTTTAAAAATCTATACAGCCATTCACGCCCGACTTAAGTTTAACATTTTTATAATTAATTTAACGGAAACAACAATCATAATAAAACTTAAAGAACAAAAAATAAATAAATGGAAATGATTTTACAAAATAAATAAGAAAAAAAATACATCAAATAACATTATTAATTAGTTTGGTCAGATAGGAAACTAATGCAATTATTTTAAATACGCAAAGTTTTTAACTTAATGTTCATTAATTGTAAAGTTCTTACGGTTTTAAACAGTTCATCTTTATCTGTCGTTTGTAAGTTTGAACGGGAATTCCCACGCCGTCCTGAAGATATTGGTATACATTTAGCCGATGTTTTATTTATTCATTCGGAGGTTTTTTAATTTGGTTGGTCCTCAATGTAGGAAACGATAGTTCATTTCTCCTTTCTTTAACAGCTGAAAGAATTGACCGTGCGTCTGTCAATTCCTCCAACTCCGTACTACTACATATAGTCACATCGTGATAATCAATTTCCAGTCACTGATTAATAATTTCCAAATTTTCCTTTTATATTAATGTGAAGGATTGAATTTACATTACGTCACCGATGCGATGGTCCTTTCGCTGCGGTCCGATTCCATAGGGATTTCTTCTTATTTGCTAACAGTTTCTATTGTTTTCCTATCTGACTAGTGTTTTTACATTTAAATGCTGAAGGCTGGTTTACATTTAACTAATTAACAATCATTTCCATTTCTGATTAATTAACCTGTTTTCCAAATCAAAAATATATTTAAAAATAAATTTAAAGATATAATTTCATCTCCAAATCTTTTTAAAATTTAGTTTTAAAATACTTTTTCTTTAATAAAGTTTTATTTTAATAATTTTTTATTATCTGTGCGACTTAATATATAAGAGTTTAAGACGATATTTTAATTTCAATTTTTAATTTTTAAAGAAAGTTTTTAAATGCGAACTTTTTATTTTAACTTGTTTAATAATATATATAAAAAAAAACAATGTAACGAACGTCTGTGCTCGTTACACTAGGAACAAACATTGGAAATACTAGTGGACTAGGATTCATTATAAATAAAAAGAGAAAAAATAACATTGTGGAGATTGATGGTATATCGGACAGGAAAGCAAGATTAGTTATTCAAATTTATAGCAGATATCAAATGCAGATAATTCAGATTTATACTTCAACAAATTCTCATTGGATCAAACCAAAAACATTTTAAAATTGCCATGGGAGATTTTAATGCTTGAATTGGTAAACAATTAAAAGATGAAAATGCTGTAAGTAAATTTAGTTATGGTGATAGAAATGAGAGAGGTCATAGATTTGTGGAATTTGCAGAAAAAGAGAAACTTTATATTATGAATTCTTTTTTTTTTTGAGAAAAATATTAAACGCTAATGGACATGGAAATATCCAAATAAAGGTACAGCAGAATTGGATTATATTTTGACTAATAGAATATATATATATATTTCAAGATTGTACTGTTTTTAATAAATTTGACACAGGAAGTGATCATCAATTGATAAGATGTAAGATACATGTTAATGTAAAAAAATTATTAAGAAAAACAGTATTTACAGTTAATATTCCTAATCTTCAGAAAAATTGCAACAAATTTAAATTAGAAGTTGAAAATCATTTTCAAATATCAATAGATTTTGAACATAATTCAAATTTGAATGAATTCTATAGGATGATAACTAATACATTTTTAAAAACTACAACAAAGATAGCTTGAACAAAAAAGCAGCAATTGTTCAGTAAAATTCCTTCTGAAACAAGATAATATATGAAGAAAATAAGAAATATGAAAATATATAAAAATGATGCATTAAAAAGGATTGAATATCTTGAATTTTTTAAAGTGGTGTGAAAAAGTTGATGATGATGTAAGAAAGTACAATTATGAACTAACAAGAAAAGCTATAGAAAAGAATAAAAGTCTCAAAAGTGTAAAGCAACATCTTGGTATTGGTAGGAAACTTATTTCTGCAATAAGAAAAAAAAAGGAACTATTACTAAAATGAGAGATGACACCATGAAATGTGTAGAAGTTCTATCAAGAATTATATAGCAATAAAGAACAAGAAAAAATACCTTCTACAACTACAATATCTTGTGCATTGCCCAGATTTTAAATGAAGAAGTAAAGCATGCAATTAAATTTATGAAGAAGGGAAAATTATAATTGATATCTTAAAAGAAACAGGGAAAGAAATACAATTTTTTTTGGAAAAGTTATATCCCAAATGTCTAAATGATAAAGATGTACCAGATGATTGGAAAAATGCTATACTAATATTAATATTTAAAAAAGATGATAAACAAGTATAATGGTTGGGGAATTTGAAGCTGACAGTCTTACTGTATCTGCCGTACAGGGTGCCACTAGGCTACTTGAACCTAGAAAATTTATAGAGTAGGCAGATATGACTGTTAAGATCTAACTTTTATGTATATATGGTTTATTCCGACCATCAGCCCATGCCACTAGCTCAGGGAACAGCAGAGATTTATAATATATAATTTTATTTTAAATATATCTTCAATATTAAAAAATTAAAAGCCACTGCCAGTAATAACACACAAAAAACATTTATAAACATATATAAACATTTAAAATTTGAGGAATAAAATTTATTATTTTAGATTGGTTATTAATTTTTAAATTTAAATTATTAAGAAAGTCCGCACAGATGGACATTTTATAAAAGTTTGTTTTATAATGTTGAGTATAGATAGGCTACATAGATTACTCAGTTAAAAACATTTCAAAATAAACATAAACGATCAAAATATAAAGTCATTGATGGAATTGCAGAGGGAAATTTACAAGAAACCCAATGGCATTCATCATAAGATGCCGCATTGACACCAATAACTTAAAAGACACTCGAATAAATACATTTTTAGATACTCAATGTGAGGTATCATATTTACCGAATATCTATATATTTTAATCAAATATGAAAATAAAAAAATAATTAAACGTTAACGAATCCATGCAGTCATCTATACCCAACTTAAATTTAATGCATTTAAATAATTTAGTCAATAAATATTTAAAAAAAAAGGAAATGATTAAATCAGCAAACTCAAAATATTTAAAATTAAACATCAATAATTGATTTTGAAATTTTAAGTCAGATTAAAATTCATTATAAAAAATTAGGTTTAGCTTGTCAAATGTTGATGAAAGTTCTTAATTACTTTTTTTAAAAATTTTTTAAAATTGTATAGTTCATACTTTACAGTAGAAGAGCTCACGATTCCTTGGGCCAATTCCCGCAAAGACTTTATTAATGGAAAACTGGTCTGTTGTTCATACTGTAGTTCTCAATCCGGAGGCTGCCTTAGCTGGTTTAATCCTGTTACTATTTAATTGCAGTACCCATATGATTCGGGGTCTGCAACAGTACCATTCATAATTCAACAGTCATTTCATTTGAAATAAGTGAGAGAGAGTGAACAGTGTGTCTTATCACCCTTCTCAAAAAAATCAAACTGGAACTGTTCTTAATTTGGATATTTTTCTTTTTATAGTAATCCCCCGGATTCATTGAACATAAGTTTCCTGTTCCAATCATTTTCATTAAGGTCTGAGCATTGGTTTGCTGCTTCAATTGGACATCTAATTTTTTTTGTTCTCTTATCTATATCTTTCATCTGACTTTTTTATATAAGAGCCCCAAGGGCTAGTTTGATTTTCGTTTAATTTATAAAACAATCATTTCCATTTAATGAGATTACATAGGAATCTTTTAACAAAAATATTTTATCTTTAGATCTTGTACTTTTTTTATAAAAAAGTACGTTCAAATACTTTTTTATTTTAAAAAGAAAATAATATTTTTAAAGTTTTCATTCCATCTGTGCGATATATTATATACGTTAAACAACTTTTAATTTTCAGTTTTTAAGTTAGTTTTTTTTCTTTTTAATAAATCAATTTTTATTTGTAATCTTGTTATTTTAATTTAAAATAATGTAAAGGCATATTATATACCGTTACACAAGATATTAGAAATTACAAACCCATCTGTTTTTTTTTTTCAGTTTTATACAAAATTTTTACCAAAATAATTACAATTCAACTACAATGAATTTTGGATTTTAACCAACCAAATGAACAAGCTGGATTTAAAAGTGGTTTTGTTAAGTGAATCACATTCAAGTATTGAGAAAAGTTATAAAAAGGACCACTGAATCTGAGTTGCCATTATGCTTTGGATTATTAGATTATGTTAAAAGATATTTGATTCTATAAGCTTTGTTTCAGTGATTAAAATATTAGATCATTAAGGTATAGACCTAGAATATTATCATACTTTGAAAAATATTTATAAAAATGCAACAGCAACAATTAGATTTCATAATGATTCTAGGAAGATTAACATTGAGAAGGGTATACAACAGAGTGACTCCATATCTCTAAAACCTTTTACAGCAGTTTTGAAAGAAGTATTTTGGGGATAAAATGGGAAGTCAATAGGGTAAAAGAAAATGAAGATTATTTAAATCATCTAGATTTTGCAGATGATGGAGTTGTTTTTGCAAATAATGCTCTAGAGCTTCAAGAAATGTTGCAAGAGTTATCAGATGAAAGTAAGATTAAAAGAAAATGTTAAAAAGACAAAAGTAATGTTTAATGCATTTTCTCAAAAGATGAAAATAAAGATTGATAATGATGAGTTAGAAGAATTTAGCAGCTATAAATATCTAGGTCAAATTGTTACTTACAGATGGAAACATAATAGATGAAATTAATCATAGAATTAAACTTGGTTGGTGTGCTTTTGGTAGAAATAACTTAATATTAGAAGGAAATATGCCTATGTGTTTGAAAAGGAAGGTTTTTAATAAATATGCTTTACCAATTCTTATTTATTTATGGATCTGAGACTTAAACACTTAACAGAAAAGTGAGACAGAGATTTCAGACCACTCAACAAAGTATGGAGCGATGAAAATATAATAAGAAGAGATCGAAAATGAAATATATGTGTGAGAGAACAAACAGGTATTATTGACATCATTGAAAAAATTAAGAGACTGAAGTGGAGTTTAATATAAAAAGACTTTTGGTAGCAGGAATTGGTTTACTTGGTTGGAACATTTATAAAGATAATATCTAAAATGGGAAAAATTTCAATAAGAATTATAAATTGTTGGTAAGATTAAAAGATCTTTTCCAGCAAAAAATGATAAGGAAAAAGAAGAATGTTGTCTGTAATTTTCTAGACTCGTTTACATTTATTTAGTAGAGTCTGCTTAATGAATGTTGTCTGGATAAGAAAGAAATTAATATTGTTAGGTAAGACTGATTTATTTTATCAGTCCTGCTAATCTCATGACACTATATAAAGATAAAGAAAAAAATGAACATAACATTGCTAAGTAGAACAGATACAATCTGAAATCAGTCTGAGATAAGTGTAACAAAGCAAATAAGCAAGATAAAAAAAATTAAAACTTTTAAATATTTGTGAACTTGTTTAAGTGATGACAGAAAAGAAGAAATTAGAATAGCTAAAGATATTTTAAAAAGATATGAGAGGCTGAATAAAAGGGAAGTTAAAAAACAAGGTTAAAAGCATTAAGAAATTAAAAAAAAAAATAAGTGAAAAAGGTTTGCATTAAAGAAATTAAGACAAATAATTGGGTTATACATATATTTGGGAAAAATATTGTAAAGCTTATGGAGAGTAAAAAAAAAAAAGTTGATAGTTTTAATTAAAAAAAGATGTAGTTCTTTTTTAAAAAAAAAAAAAAAAAAACAGAGCAAGTAATAGAAGCATTTGGAGAAAGGAGTTTGACTTGATAATGCCTTTTAGCAAAACGACTGAAGATGATTACAATAAATTTCAACTCTGAAATTTCTTTTCTCTATTTTTATACATTCAAATATCAGCCTTTTAAGCTAATTGTGCATACGCTTTGCGAGTGTTAATAATAAACAAATACTTTCTCACCAATACAAGATATAGTATTTATGCAGGAATAAAAGAAATCCTCTTATTCCTACGACTCAAATGCTTATATATGAGCAAATCTGAAGTACTGGCAAGTAAAGCATGAGGATGGAACCGTCACTTTAAATTACTATATACGATGTCTGAATGAATGATGTGGGTGAAATTGTCTAGAATTTATATATGACTAAGTTTCAGATGGAATGACATTTAGTAAATTCTAGACAATTTCACCCACGTCATTCATTCAGACATCGTATATAGTAATTTAAAGTGATGGTTCCATCCTCACGCTTTACTTGCCAGTACTTCAGATTTGCTAATATATAAGCATTTGAGTCATAGAAATAAGAGGATTCCTTTTATTCCTGCATAAATACTATATCTTGTATTGGTGAGAAAGTATTCGTTTATTATTAACACTCACAAAGCATATGCACAATTAGCTTAAAAGGCTGATATTTGAATGTATACAATTGTAAACATATGCTATATAAAATAAATGCTTATTTCTCTATTTTTATTTTTCAACTATTTCTTAATGATATCATTTTGTTTTCCAAAGCCAAAAATTATTAACTATTAAAAGTTTCATGACTAAAAAGTTTAATAAGTTACTGTTTCCACATATGTAGGAGTTAGTAATAATGTATTCTTTTAAGTATACAAAAATTATGCTATATCCATTATTAGTTTTCTCCATACCTATGATCTGTATGGTTTGGTATTATATTTTTTGTCATTAATTCTTGTCATTTAATTTAGATAAGAATTTTCAAATAATACTTAAACTAGATATGATTAATCAAAGAAACAATGGAACTCTTATCCAAGCATGTTACTCTGTATACATTTTTTTCCAAATCTAGTAATATATACTCTGATTTCATTTTTTAAAAATTTATTTTCTCTTCATTAATTTATAATTATAGCTCACTGAAATATTCCTTATCCATTTTATTTTTAAAGTTCCTGTAAAAATATAACAGGATTTTTTTTAAAAAATGTGGTCTAATTTTTTAAGCAAATCTGTTTCCACCACAATTTTGTAATGGACAAATTTTTGATGAAATTAAAATCAAAATTCATCAATACAATATAACCTGGGTCTCTTTTTACGCGGATTTATTTAACGCGATTTTGAAGTTACGCAATTTATGTTTCTTCGGAAGTTGAACTCCGATAATGCGTTATTACTTTAAATAATAAATTTCACGCACTACGTCATATTGAAAGTAATATCATATTATTGGAATTCGACTTTCATCTTAGTAATTTCAATATTTTCAGTGCTTTATAATAGTAAGATTTTATGCAATAATGAAATTAAAATCATGATTTCCACATTTTATGTATACACACATTAAATTTTACAAGATCATAATGTAAATTTGTTCAAATATTGTGCGTGTTAATTTTGCATTTTAAATCACATTCTGTTTTTGCTTTTTAAAAAAGAACGTAATCAATTATTATTCATTTAGTGTCCGCAAGTTTATTTTTAAAAGGTGAGCAACAGCAATGGGTACAATTAAATTTGACAATTAAAAATTAAAATCTAATTTTTAATTGTAATTAACAATTTAAAAAATTACTTAAGGTGACCTGAAATTAATGTGATTTAAAACGAAATTTGATTTTTAAACAGAATTGAAAATTAAAAAATTAAAGACAAAAATAAAAGTTTAGATACAGAAGAAAATGTAGAAAAAGATAATGAAACAGAAGTCAAACCTGCTCCTTTCACTGCAAAAATGATTCGAGAAGATCTTCAACTTTCTAATCAGTTGGCAAATTATTTTCTTATTAATAACACTAATCACGAACATGCTCTTCGCATTCATAAACAATTAATAAAATCATCATCTCAAAGATTAATTACTAATTATATTGTCACCAGAAAACCATTAACACAACAAGAGAGTAAAGTTGGCGCTAGTTGTATTTTCTCTTGTGAAGAATCTGATTTTTTACCAGTTTGCAAATGAACCTGTTTATCGGCAAATAGCAATAATAATTAAAATGTGTATAAAAAAATGTATGTATAAAAATACATATTGTTTTGAATAAAATTAAATATTATAGTTAAAAAATAGTTAAAAAAGTTTGTCTTGTATCAATTTTTTTCAAATTTGAAATTTTTTATTAGTCATATTTTATTTCCTTATTTTTTTTTGCGTGAATTTTAAAGTAATTTTACGTTGGTGCTTTGCTTTTACGCGAATTTTAAAAAATCACAGTCCATATCCCCCCTTTTTCAAGGTAAGTTACGTCTATTTTTGCACGATTTCGTTTGCGCATGTTTTCTGAGGAACCTATCTATTGCGTAAAATGAGACCCAGGTGTATTTACAAAACTATATTACAAAAATGTTCACAGAAAATATTAGTTTATACAAACATAAGGATGTTTTATTCTCCTAATATCATTAATAAAAGTCCATAATGACTTGATACCAAGATAAGAAAAATCTACAGAAAAATAATTTATGTATTTTAAAATATAATAAGTATAAACAACATTGATAAGGAGACTCAGAAGTTATAAATAAAGTTACACAGTACAAATCATAAAAATCAATGGATGCTAAAAGATTTGTGTATCAAAATCCCTGACTACTGTTACTCATCTAATATATTCAGACCAGTTTCTAGCTTGTGGGGTTCATCAGTGAGAAGTCTTATATCTTAAAGGATTGCATCTTATATTTTTTAATTCATTATAAAACTATGAACCTAATATAAAAACACAATTATGTCTTCAACCCCAAACTTATTTGCTTGTATAGTCATGTAAATCTGAACCCAGTTCGGTATCTATACATTTTAGTGTCTTTTTTTTTATTAACCATAGTCACTATCTACGTTTGGTCAGGATTGGTATTAAACCACTAAAACATCACATGCCTCAACTTGCATGTTGATTATTTTTATTATTAGTAATAATTTTTACAGATTTAAACTTATAAATTATTAGATACACTAGCTCTATATATGTAATAACGATAATGGCAAATGAACAATAATTAAATTTTTAAAAAAATTTAAGTAAATTTTATTTTAAATTTTCAAATCAAGTTTTTTATTGTAAACAAGAAATTATATATTTTTTTCAAATTAGTGCCATGCTTAAAAATTTGATAATTAATGTCTATGTAAATACAAAACACACACACACACTTAATTATACGAAATCACAATTAGAAAAATGCAAAACTATAAATATTTAACAAGATTTGAATAAAGCTACAGTAATATATGCAAACTCACTTAAGCACACAAATAAATGTATGAATTTAAAAAACTAATATAAAATAGGATATTTTTAGATATTATAAAATTAGAAAGGTAAAGAAACTACTGATTTTAAAATTAACATATTCTTTATTATAAAAATCCACATACTGGAAACAAAAAAATAGATTCAGGTTTTTGTAAATAAAAGATCAACAATTTGAATAGTGATAGCACTTTAGTTAAATAGAAATATTAATTATTGAAATTTCTAATCCCAAAAAGTTCTCTGATAAAAAAAAAACTAGAGAATTTCGTTTAATAAAACAAACAATATTATAAAATTCAAAGAAAATTTTAATGCTAAAATTGAAAAGATAAAAATACATTGAGTAAATGTGCTTAAAGAGAAAGAAATGAAATTAAACATTAATTAGTAGACAATATTTACATAGGAAAAAAGTACATTATAAAATTAAAAAATAAAATCTAAACGGGAATTGGGCAATGCAATATATAAATGAAAGCAGAAAAGAAATGAAAGCAGAAAAGAATTGAATTATATGTTGACTATTAAAAAAATTGTATTTCAAAATAGTAATATATTTAATATATTCAAGGTGTGAAATAATCAATTACTGAGATGCAAGATATATGCTAATCCAAAATTAGACAAAAACAATTAAGAAAGATAGTATTAACATTTGATATCTCTAATCTTTAAAAAAAATTTAAAATTTAAATTTATAAATCATTAATTCTTTTCAAATAAATTCAGTAAAATAGATGTTCTGCAAAACAGCTATATAATCTGTTATTTCAATCATAAAAAGCATATTAAAGAATTATACAAAAAATTATATAGTAATGACCACAAAAACAAAGAATCCATATTTTATGTAAGATTTACCATATTTTATGTGAAACATGTGATTAAATCTTTGAAAAAGAAAGGAGATGTTGGAATTATTTTAGATATTTAAAAAAAAGTCAGTAAACAAATTGTTGGAAAGGCTATACTTAAATATCTAAATATTTCATTTTCATATGTGAGGTGTATTTTTTTCATAGATTATGCCATTAAGCTTGTTGATCAATTAGAGCAGCATAACATCAAATCTCTAGATGGCATATCATCTAGATATTTAAACAAAATGAATTATCCATCAAATCATGTATGGACAACCTACCAGTTTCTAAGACTGTAACCAAATTCCAAACCTTTGTGCTCCTTAATCGTAATTAAAATTTCTGTTTAATCTATTATAGGGTATACTTCCAACCAAAATGTTTATCAATGACCAACTTAAGCTAAATCTTGTACCAACATCTGTTTTTATACAATAATTATCCAGAAGAAATGCTACACTTTTCCAAATCTGCTAATACTTTTCATCTCTACATCAATGTTTCATAAGTGTACAATCAACCTCAAGCAAATGCTTAAAAAATACATAAAATATTTTCAGCTTTATAATGCATCTGTAATTGTTCACACATTAAGAATCAGTTATTCCAATATTCGACAATAAGAAATACAATGTTTTCAAAAGAAATAAGGAATCATTCAACTCATACTCTCAAATTTTTACCCAACATCATGAAGAAATCTGACAATCTACAATCTACCTTAGTTGTGTGCTACCATAGGTTGAACTTCTATTATTACCAACAATCACCATGAGCTTTCATTCTTGAAATTAAATATCTGGATTTATCAATATATGAACATTATCTTAAATACATTGGAAGAAATCAATTATTATGGCTGTTTAATATTCGAGTATGAATTTTGGTAAACATCTCATCAACACACGTAAGCATTTACTATTAGTAAGCTTAACCACAAAAATGCTATATTCTTCAAATATGGACCATTTTTCTTTGGAATTGAATGGCTTATTGTGTTGTCTGCATCATTACTATATTAAAATTTCTCCCACTTCATCTTCTTATTTGCATTGCTGAATTATATATAATATAATACACCATATACACCTTAAATGACACTCTACAATGCAGTTTAACATATGTTATTTCAATTCTAGGAGAAGGGAGAGCTCTGATGATGACTGCTGGACAGTTGAAACTGTAGGCAAAAGGAGATAAAATAAATCATATGTCAAACTGCATTGTAGTGTCAATTAAGGTGTATATCGTGTATTATATCATTACTATATGTCATAGTTTCTTCATAAGTTTACCTATGTAATTTAAATTTATTTTATTGCATATATGATAATTTCCATATATAATTTATTATAAAGAGTTTTAAAAAAAATATCTAAATGTTAAGTATATACTAAATGTCTGATGAAAGAATACAATAGTTATATAAAACTTCTATCAATTTTATATATAAAAAATTTACCAAGATTACTACAAATTGTTTCCAAAAAACTTGAACTTAATTCAACGAAAACAAAAAACTGTGCAAAATATTAAAAGACATTAGAGAGATAACTAATTATGCTTATAGTTAATAAAAATGCATTTGATTCTGCAGTGATTAATGATTTAAGCCACTAACACACAGATAGTGTTTGACAAATCTTTATCAAAAAACAATCAAAGTGATTAGACAATAAGGTAACATGAAGATTAACATTAATAAGAATAAATAAAAATTATTGAACTTATTCAAATTTTGTAGATAATGTAGTGGCTGTTTTTGGGCAAATAATTAATCATAAAAGCCTAAGCAGACTAAAATCATATCCAATGGATTTCAAACAGTGAAGAAAGAGGATGATAAAGAGTAATAGCAATAATTTAAAAGGAGTGAAACTTAGATGGAGTTCTTTTGATAAAAAATAAATAAATATGCATATGTTCCTAAACAAGACGTTTGCATCAAATGTTTTAGGGAATCGATCTGGGATTTTGATACTAAAAAAAATAACATAGAAATTGTAAAGCATACAATGAAATATAGAGACATCGGTAGTAGTCTTGCTATGATGTATTACTCTTAAGTTTGTGATGTTTAAGATGTCTCCGAGTAATGTGCAGATAAACTTAATCAATAAAATTTGTCCACAGATATTGTGGAGGTGTTATTTTAAGCAAATCACAAACGTAAACATCACTGGATGTAATTCATCATAGTATGTGTAATATGAAAAATAATGGAAACATATTAATTATGGAAAAAGGCACTCTGCCTTTTAAAATATTGCCTTATAGTTTCACTTTGCTACCTTAAAGTTACAGTTCACCATTTTTTTTTTAGATTAAACATGTGGTTTATGATGGCACAAAGTCACAGTGTGTAAGAAGTTGGAAGAATGTTTTTTAGTGACACATCGTGTCATCCAATAAATTCACAAATCATAAGTATCTGAGTTATGCATTGTAGCCAAAAATACCCTCCCCTCTCTGCATACTGCGGTGCTTTGCACCACCATAAACCGCATGTTCAACCTAAAAAAACAAAAAACAAATCTAAAATAGCAAACTATGACTTTAAGATAGCAAGGTGTAAGTTTAAGATAATATTTTAAAAATTATTTCAAAAGAAAAACAAATATTTCTGTAAAAAACAACCAAATAAATATTTAGGATTTTAAAATGTTTAGCAAAAATAAATAAAATAGAAATAGAAATGTATTTTTAAATTAAAAAAACAACAACTTACAAATGAGAATCACTGTGGCAGACTGAACTGCTAATGTGTTCTAGAATAGAAAGGACAACATGAAAACAAAAAATTTTGTAAAGTAGCACATTTTTTAATCTCACAGGTCATTCTGTACATATCTTAATTGTTGATATGGATTAGTCATGCCAGTATTTTGGTTACCATGACATAGTTAACTTAAATTTTGAATAAATATTACCAGAGAAAAACGTCATCAGAATAATACGTCAAAGCAAGACTAATGCCAAAATACTGAGAAATCTACATTGGTATTAACATGGAGGAATCATACATGAGTGAAAGGATACATATTTATCACTGTCATAAGTGAGATAATTATGTGGTTGAAATAGAGATGAACTGGATAGATTACTAACGGATAAACAATTAAGTTCTAAATTAGATCCAAAAAAATTGGGCGAGACAATTTCTGAAGTGAATGAATGAGGAAAAAGTTTGCTGGATAATATAAAAAAGTTATAAAATAGAAACTGGATTAAATTCAGAGAATATCTCAATAATAATTAAAAACAAAAATAATTAAATAAAACAAAATAAATGAATTTAATATTTTCTGTTATTCTTTAAGTTACTATAAATAGAAGAGAGGTAATTCCTCCAACTTTCTTTTACAGCAAACCTATGCCATTTCTTCAAATAATTGATATATCATTTCAAATATAAAATGCAAATATAAGAAGTAATTTTCAACATTAAATTTCAGTTACTTGAAAAAGTGAACTTATAGAGTGAATATCAGTTATGCCTTTAAAAAATAAAATTAGCTGTCAATTACCTCATTTTAATTCTAGACAACTATCTAAACAGATAACATGCAAATATTTGAAATATAAAATACGAGATCTGAGATTATTTATGATTTTTATTAATAAGATATTAAAATTCCACATAAAAAAAAATAAAATCAAGGCAGATTATTAAAAAATAACTGCAGGATATGTTTTAGAGAATTACTTTATGAATTTCTCATGCTTTACTCCATGTTGCATCATTTTTTTCCAAAAGATCTTATCTTTAGTTTCTAATCTGAATTTCAATGATTTCATATTCTTAAATTATTAACTATATAAATATATAAGCAATGAAATTTAATATATACATATCTTTATTGATGGGAATATTTTTATATACCTTGTTAATCTTTAATTACCTTGTTTACTAAGCAGTGCAGTGGCTATAAAGTTGCTCACTTCCTCTAAAAATTAAAGTTAGATGATATTTAATGAAAATGTTCCACAATCTACAATCTCTTTGATAAAATATTGCACTAAGTTGTATTCTACATAGAAATATATGAGTATTGTTATCTATGGAATAAAAGCAAATGATCAACATAATTGTCTAATTTTCTCTTATTTATAATTTCTTTATTCAATTATTTTAACCCTTTTTCTTCTTCATTTAATTGTTAAAACGTGGATCACTTTTCTATGATGTTCTTAGATTGTAATGTGGTATATCACTAAATTAATTATTACCCCCCTCCTATTTTTAATGTAATGATTCAACTATAAATAATAAAATTTCCAAATAAATTGAGTTAAAAGGATGACAATCAATGGTAAATCATCACTACTAACATTTCCTTGGTCAAAGTAATATATTTCCTAGTTAACATAGCATGCTTTCTGATTTAAAATTTGTATATTTGATTATCATTAATACATATAAAATACCTATAGAATTTCCATAAGGTATTAAAAGCAATAGAAACCAGTCCCTACCTTGTGTGAGAATAGTGTAGTGAAAGTTACACTACAGAAATATTATTCATTAGATGCTATTGATGCTGTTAGAACAATTGCAGAGAGATATATCGAAAAAGATAAAGGAATTGGTATATGTTTGGTAGATTTGGAAAAACCATTTGATAGAGTAATCTATCTTAAAAAATAAAAGGCATATAATAACAATTAGATTGGAGAATAATGATAATGATGAAGTATCTAAAAAAAGAGGAGTTAGGAAAAATTGTAGTATGTTATATGTGCTTTTTAATATTAGTCTGTAAAGGGCAAACATTTGAGGTAGAATAATAAAATGTATAAGATTCGCAGATGATATGGCTAGCTGAGAATGAAAAAAGACTTCAGAATATATTGAATAAATTGGAGGAAGGATGTATGGAATATGAAATGAAGATTAATGTTGAAAAAACCAAGTGTTTATGAATAGGGAGAAATACAAAAAGATTACAATTTGAAATCCATGATAATATAGTTCAATAGGTAAATGAATTTAGATATTTGGGTAATTGATTGAGTAATTAGAAAAAGATTAATTAAATACTATGTGTGGAATGTACTATTGTATAGTTGTGAAATAAGGACAATGAGTAAAAGCAAATTAGGAATATATTGAAAGCCTTTAAGCTGTGGTAATGGAGAAAGGAAAAAAAGAGTTGTGAATAAAATGACAAATGAAGTTTTGAAAAGTGAATGAAAAAAAAAATCGATTGATGAAATTAGAGATAGAAAGAGAAACTGGATTGGAAATATATTAAGAAGAATAGTTCAATTAAAGATGTTTTGGAAGGAATGGTGAATGGAAACAAAAAAAAAAAGGATGAAAAAGATTGACCTCACTGGGTAATATAAGAGATAGATAGAGATATGTGGAATTGAAGGGCTGGGAAACGAAAAGAACAGAGTAGAGAAATGGATAAATTTGTGATATGACTTCTCTCTGGACCTGTCCATCAAACAGAATATTATAGATTGATTGATAAATATCCAAAACACATACATTCCCATCTTCTTATAATGTATCTAAATAAATGGAAGATCGATTTGACCAAAGCCTCGTTAGTCAAGCAGTAATGTATCTTAAACACAGGTTTGACTGCTTCAAATGAAAGTATTAATTTTAATCGTTTTCCTTAACTTTCAAACTTCATTTTTATTGTACAATATTTTATTTTTATTTTAATGTCATATTATTTTTAACACACTCCTCATTAATTTTATTAAGGAATTGTCTTTTGTTGATCTTTCTTTTACTGTTTATGATGAAAAATTCTTGTTATGGATAGGAATATAATTATTATTTGTGTTATTATATTTTTAGTATTTCATAGCAAGTTAAAAAAGATATCAAAAATACAGGTAAATGCTATAGTTCCAATAAGATAAGCTTAAGGCTTTGGACCTCCCCCCCAAAAAAAAAATGTAGATGGTAACTAAATCTCTAATTTACAAATATATACCATTTACTAATTGTGTTATTAAAAATTAATAAACATCACATGATCACCATTTCTTATGCTTGCTCATAACTGTTATTAAAACAGGCAAAAATTTCTATATGTATTGCCACTCAGTGCAAGCCAGAGTAATCAATGGATGCCAGAGGCTTGTGCATAAAATCCCCATCTAGTGCCTATTCAGCCAATATACCCAGACTAGTTTCTGATTTGTGGCCTTTGTCAGTGAAAGCATTGGATCTGAGAGCACTGCACTGAGTAGGCACTAGATGGGATTTTATGCACAAGCCTTCTGACAACCATTGATTACTCTAGCTTACACTGAGTGGCAATACGTATAGAGAGTTTTGCCTGTTTTATTAAAAGTTCATTATACTGTACTTAAAAACTGAAGAATTAAAACATATTGATCAAAAGTAAAATTCAGAAGATGCATTTGTTGTGGAAAGTCATGTCATTAAAAATTCATAGTATAATTTAACATAAATAACTGTTGTTGTTTTTTTTTTCAATGAAATAAATAGTTGTGAACAAATAATCCACCAAGTTATATTTTATATTAGTATATGATTTTGGAATTTAGTCAGAGGTGTAGAATGCATGCACCTTTCATTTTAAATCATCAGATATTGAGTACTTTCAGCATATCTTATAATATCATTGCCAAATTTTGTAACTTTATCAAAATTGTTGGATATTTACTAACTAGTATTTTCACACATTTTAATCTATCCCGCTAAATCTAAATGAATAATAAAAAATCCCCAGATGATTTTGACTTTTAATCATTAAGTAAAAAAAAAATACAAAAAATAGAAAAAATTCCAGGAAATCTTAAATTATTTTATATTTCTTGAAGTTGAAGTATCTCCGACAACCCTAATCATTTTTTTAGAGACAATTGTTCAATTTCTCACATTTCCAGTAGTGAAATTATTATTATAATTAAAATCTCACCTTTTATTCCATATAAGCAGAAGTCAATATTGACTTGAAAGATATTAGGCACTGTATAAACAAAATGACAGATGATTGCATTTGAATAAACTAATATTATGATTAAAATATTTACTGAT
This sequence comes from Epiperipatus broadwayi, assembly GCA_028023455.1. Lineage (NCBI taxonomy): Eukaryota > Metazoa > Onychophora > Udeonychophora > Euonychophora > Peripatidae > Epiperipatus > Epiperipatus broadwayi. The sequence continues at coordinate 833,730 of JAQFVV010006275.1, read as the reverse complement.
TTAGCATGAATAGGAAGAAATGCCAAATTCAAATTTGAAAAATATAAATAATTTTGTAATGATACCATAACATTTCTCACATGAGGTACCAGGTATGTGACTTTTTTTCAGGTTTTTATTGATAAAAAATTTACATTCGCCAATAAAACATGCTCACATTTTGGTTTGATGATAACTACTATTGGTGTGATCCATTCTAAATTTCCCTGTGCATTGATATTTCTTTCTTCATCATCTTATGAAGAGTATCCATAACTTTTTTTTTTAGGAGTAAAGCAATTTTTGTATTTTCATAAAATTTGGGGTTGCATCAACTATCAACATTATTTTGATTGTTAGTGTCAAAATAATCTCTAGTTCAGGTTAAATAACATCGAAACCCTGACAATAGGTTCTTCTTTTCCTACCATTATTATTATTTTTGATTAAATTTAAGGCAATATTTAATAATAGTTTCAATAACATTCTAAGTTAATCATGGGAGTTATTTTAATGTGTATTGCTGGTTTAATTTAACAAGTATCTTCTATTGATCTATAGATCAAAATTGCATTCCATTCATGTTTAAAGTTGGTTTTTAAGTTGATCTTTTCTATTTTTTAAATAACCGCTTCTTTTTATTAGGATATCATACACTTTTTTAGTCATAATTTTTTTTTTAGATCCCCTTTCTTTCTCTATTGCAAGATTTTACCTAAATATGAGTCTGATTGAAGCATATTGATATTATTTCATTTTTCCCTGTTTTTCCTGGTTTTTTTATTTTTATGTTTAGATTCATTTTCTCTTTATTATTTCTAAAATAATAATCTCAAACTATATGCTTTTTCTGTTTTTGGATTACTTAGGTTACATTAAGCCATCAATAATTTGCTGCCATATGTTCTAATTGGCTGTAAAAAAAAAAACAAAAAACAAACATGTTGATATTTAGGAATTAACTAACAATTTGTCGTTTTTTGGATAATGGCTATCAAAAACAATTGAGATTTTGCAAATGACAGTATGGAGTTTGGTATTCTCAATTTTCCTAACTTGTTTTAAAACTTTTTCATAAGTTCACAGAAATATGTTATTGCTATATAGCATTAACTCAGAGATAACATAGCACAGCTACCATTTTGAATTACATGCATGTAAAGTCCAGATTGAATCAATACTTGCTAATGAAATCAATCACTGGACATAACTATCGGAAATGATCAATTACATCCATTTAAAATAAATTATAAGGAAATGAATTACATCCAATAATTCTCTATACTTTGACCAAAAATGCATTCATGAGACATGTTGTAATAGGAAGAGGTTGCAAAACTCTTTTTTCAATTTATTTAACTATCCCATATTATGAGATTTTCTGGAGTATACGCTCACATAAGTAGTATATTTCTATAAGCTTAGTCTAAGTAAACACAAACAGTATTATCACTTTGGTCTGTTTATTATTCCACCGACAAAAAAAAAAAAACTTTTCAATATGATACATGTAAAGTAATTATAACAGTGGAATTGTTCATACTAAAATTTGGTATTATCACTTGGTCTTATTTTATTATAATAATATTGTGTTAAACATTAATTCTAGTAGACATACAGATGTATAGATAAGTTAATTTATATATACAAAAAAAATAAAATAGATGTGAAACTAATCTCACTTTAATGGAAATAAACTACTAATTTTTAAATATACCAACTCATTTTATTGTAACTTTATTGGTTTTTATTACATTATAATAATTATATCCTATAATTTTTAGATTTAACACTGCTTTTTTTTTTTTTTTTTGAATAAATCAGAAGAAATCCTAGAAGAAAATTAAATATCAGTTAATTGCTGTTTAAAATATGTGTGTAATGTTAAATAAATAAGGTTTTATAATGTTTATTGCATTTATTTATTTGTAAAGAAAATAATCATATTTAAATCGAAATTTATTAAATAAAATATTTTATTGTGAAATAAAATTATTTTATTTATATTCGGATAAATATTAACAATCTAAAAAGACATTTTGAAAAATTACTAACTTTTGAATACCAGATTTGGGATAGAAATATACAATACAGTAAAAAAGAACCAGAAATCCAATTACTAAATAAAAATTAAATTTGAGAGAATATAAGCTAGCAAGCAAAATGAATCCCAATATCAGCTAAAATTTAAACTTTCCTGTAAAAATTCTTATCAGAAATACTGTTCTCCAAAAATGTTACCCTCCGCAAACATCGTCAGAAATATCATCATTCAGCTGTGCTCAATTTAAAACAAAGACGGTGAAGTAAAAAAAAAAGAAAGAGCTATATATTTTAATTAAGAAGTTCATTATTATTTTACAGTTACACAAAGATGGATAAAACCTTGATGTAAGTAATAATATATATATGTTTATATTTAATTTGTATTTACAATTATTGTTTTTATGTGACATATTAAAATGAAGTTATTAAAGAGATTTTAAAAAGAATGTATGTATATACTTCAACAAAAATCAATAAATTAAAAAATTAACTGTGATAAAACACAGTTGCTGAAGCTTTAAATATAAAATTATAACAATAAAGCTGAGCGCTTTCGGGGGACTTAAGCCTCCATAATCATAGCTCAATACAAAACAAATACAAAATATAAACACTTATTCACAAGCAAAATGCGTATCTCAAATAAGATGTAAACTAACTCTAAATAAATAAATAAAATACAATATAAATAAATAAATATTATAAAGTCCATATTTTAGAAATATTAAAACAAGAATCCTTTCTATTAATAGCATTAGGATTACCAGCTATAAAACAAGCTTCTTTAACCTTACGCTTTACGTCATTCTTCTCCGTACACACTAATTTTGCCTCTACTGGTTGACATAAGTGTCCAGCCTTATTTTCATGTTCCACAAACACTGAATTTCCCAAAAATTTAGTTTTAGTACGATGATATAAATATTTATGCTGTGACACTCTATTTAAAATATTGGTTTTAGTTTCACCATGACAAATAGAACCACAATCTTTATGAGGACAAGAAACACTATAAACCACATGCTGAGTTAAGTTAGATTCAATTTTAAATTTTGAATTGATAATCAATCTATTCGTATTTGGAGGTGAATGAAAAATTACTTGAAAATCTGGAGATAACTTATTAATTAACTGTTTTACAATAGAATGAATAAATGGTAAAACTATACGAGGTTTTTCAATCTTGTCAGGTTTAAACTGCAAATTATGTAAAAATTTTACAACTCTATTGTTAATAATTGAATGTTTATGTCCAAGTTTGACTAAGTCCTCAATAAAACAAATAAGATTTTCTTTCCTATGTGCCTCAAATTTGCAAAGATGGTGGTTTCTATATAAAAATGAATTCAAAGATGCAAACTTGTGCACTTGGGGAGAGTATGAATGTGGATGAATTAAACCCCTAACTTCAATAGGTTTCACAAACATAAGGTAGTCCAAATGATCCTCTGTTTTATGCACAATAATATCTAAATATTTCACTTCCTGTAATGCATCTTCCCAATTTATCGTAAGATTTAAACTGGTAGTCTCATGAATACTACTTTGAATCTCCAAAATGATATTTTCAGGAGCTACAATAAATATATCATCTACATATCTAGTGTAGATAATATCTGGTACAGAGTTAATAAATGTAGGAATAATACTACGTTCAAAATGGTCCAAAACTATACTAGAAAGAATTCCACTAAGAGGAAGTCCCATAGGCCAACCATTCATCATTTGAAAACAAGAATCTTTAAATGTAGCCACTAAATTTTCATCCAGCCAAGTCAAAAATCCAACAATAAAGTCTTTCCATCTAATAAAGTTGACTTTATTGTTGGATTTTTGACTTGGCTGGATGAAAATTTAGTGGCTACATTTAAAAATTCTTGTTTTCAAATGATGAATGGTTGGCCTATGGGACTTCCTCTTAGTGGAATTCTTTCTAGTATAGTTTTGGACCATTTTGAACATAGTATTATTCCTACATTTATTAACTCTGTACCAGATATTATCTACACTAGATATGTAGATGATATATTTATTGTGGCTCCTGAAAATATCATTTTGGAGATTCAAAGTAGTATTCATGAGGCTACCAGTTTAAATCTTACAATAAATTGGGAAGAAGCATTACAGGAAGTGAAATATTTAGATATTATTGTGCATAGAACAGAGGATCATTTGGACTACCATATGTTTGTGAAACCTATTGAAGTTAGGGGTTTAATTCATCCGCATTCATACTCTCCGCAAGTGCACAAGTTGGCATCTTTGAATTCATTTTTATATAGAAACCACCATCTTTGCAAATTTGAGGCACATAGAAAGAAAATCTTATTTGTTTTATTGAGGACTTAATCAAACTTGGACATAAACGTTCAATTATTAACAATAGAGTTGTAAAATTTTTACATAATTTGCAGTTTAAACCTGACAAGATTGAAAAACCTAGTATAGTTTTACCATTTATTCATTCTATTGCAAAACAGTTAATTAATAAGTTATCTCCAGATTTTCAAGTAATTTTTCATTCACCTCCAAATACGAATAGATTGATTAACAATTCAAAATTTAAAATTGAATCTAACTTAACTCAGCATGTGGTTTATAGTGTTTCTTGTCCTCATAAAGATTGTGGTTCTATTTATTATGGTGAAACTAAAACCAATATTTTAAATAGAGTGTCACAGCATAAATATTTATATCATCGTACTAAAACTAAATTTTTGGAAAATTCAGTGTTTGTGGAACATGAAAATAAGGCTGGACACTTATGTCAACCAGTAGAGGCAAAATTAGAGTGTATGGAGAAGAATGACGTAAAGCATAAGGTTAAAGAAGCTTGTTTTATAGCTGGTAATCCTAATGCTATTAATAGAAAGGATTCCTGTTTTAATATTTCTAAAATATGGACTTTATAATATTTATTTATTTATATTTTATTTATTTATTTAGAGTTAGTTTACATCTTATTTGAGATACGCATTTTGCTTGTGAATAAGTGTTTATATTTTGTATTTGTTTTGTATTGAGCTATGATTATGGAGGCTTAAGTCCCCCGAAAGCGCTCAGCTTTATTGTTATAATTTTATATTTAAAGCTTCAGCAACTGTGTTTTATCACAGTTAATTTTTTAAAGAGATTTTAGAAAAATAAAACAATTTAATAATTATAAAATTATTAAATATTTTCAGTCTTGTAATAATTTTAATTTATATGTTTGTAAAAATAACAATAAAAAAAATTTGTAAGAATGGTGATCGAATTAAAACATATATGGAAAAAAATATATTTATACTTTGTATATAGTATATTTTTAATGGAATGGTGAAGAGTATATCTTTTTTATATAAATGATTGACACTTCTTTGATGTTTTAAAAGAACCAAGCAGGGCAAATTCCTAATATCTACTCCATAAGTTCTTGTCTTTTCAGTCATTATTGCTACATGATTGTTTATAAAATAAAAGAACAAACATGCTTAGCCAGCAAGATGAGTTTATTGGCATTTTACCTTTGAATTTAAGATCAAGGAACATTATAGTTTTTCTCCTTAGTTGCTTGATAATTCTTAACTGAAATATCAGTTGAGTTAAATAAAAAACAGAATGAATGTGTATGAGAATAAACTTTTTTTGAAATAAATATTTATAATCATGATTGACAAAAAATTAAATTATGGTGCACATTCCCAGGGCACCATGAAGTTGCCAATCAAGGCAGCAGTTACTGACCAATAAAAACAAAGGTGCTAAGAATCCACTAGTTGCAAATTCAGGTTACCATTTGATGGAAAACTTGTTTTGTTACTTACAACGGCAGACCACTTTCAAATAAAAGAAGATTGTATGAATCAAAAGAACAATCCAATATTAAATGGGACATAGAGTAAAAAAAAATAAATTAATATGATATAGCCATTATAACTGGTGAAGAGTTACCATACATAAATGTATATGTCTCAAACCACTCCCTTTTGGTAACTCTAGCTAAAAAAAATTTAATATAAAAAATCTTAATAAATAAATTAACTGAAAAGTAAATGAATATTATTATATACTGATCTACATCAGTATTCTAGGGTATAAGTGAACACATCAGAAATGACAGGTAATCTAAGTTATTTGATGATATGGCACATTTAGAAATATTAAGAAATTAATATTCTCTAGTTTAGCAATCAATTAATACACTGATATACAATTTTCAGCGAATTGTCTTTTTAATAGTAGTAGCAAACAGAAGCAATCTTCTACAATTGCAACTACACATATGAATCTGGATTAGTATCAGTGATCTTCAGTTAGTAATTGTAACTGTCTTATTAACTGCTAAATGACTGGAAGACCTCATACTTTCTTCTGAGAACAGGATTTTTTGGTCAATGTCAATGATCTTAATAATGAAATCCAAAGTTTCTTCTGATGGAATATCTGAACTTCTGCTGAATGATGTGAAACCACTGCAGTATATCAATTTTTTTTCTAATCTTGGTTGTGATGACCTAATATACTGACTAATTGTGTGTATTACTAACAGTGGAGCCTTTTCTCATTAAGTCTTCTATCATGTAATCACTTTTAATTCTTTCTACTTGGATAATACAAGACCAAAAAACCCCAAAATATGTGCTTTTTGGTAATTTTTCCTTTAATAATTTCTATTAAAAGTTAAGGGTTTTAAACAATAAAATCTCTAGAGAAGTATTCAATAACAAAATCTTTAGCCAATTACAGTTATGGATGTGGGCAATCAGAGCCAAAAATAACTGACCAGTGGATTAGAATTTTCAGTAATGTTTGAGTTAGTTGGATTTTTCAGTTCATACTATTTATAATCTCACGTTATTATAGTAAGAAAAGAGTAATTAATATTTCTGAATATTTTATTTCTAAAGTTTTCTACAGCCTTATATATCATATACATTAATACATGAATAAACATGCGCACATTAAATAATTACATATAGAGACTTAAACTATACATCATCACAATATATATATATATTAAAATTAATAGCAATATGAGAACCACCTAAAATGATTCAGATTCTACCTACTTTATCCCCCCACACACTATTTTATTTCCTTAAAGTATAGTTAAACCAGTTCTTAGTATCACTGATCTAATATCTTCATCTATGAATTTTGCTTTGTTTTCTAGATTTGAAGTACTCATTAAATATTTATACAGTGAGATGAATGCAAACTAATTAGCAATTTCATCTGTCAGAGTTTCAAACATGATTTAAAATAATACTAATGTCAAATGAGGCACTTCCTTATTTCTAGAGCCCATTTTTATTATTTTTTTCAATCAAAGAAAAATAAATTTGTAAGAAAAATTAAATAAGATTTAATTGAATTGAAAGGTCAAACGACTTGAAGAAAAGCTGTCTGAAGAATTTTAAACAGATTATATAGCTTTTATGTTTATAATTTTATAATCACAATATACATATAAAGATCTAAAAGAATTAGTTCTTGGTAATAAAATGTCAAATTTTAATTTACATCATTAGAAATATAATATATTCTCTAGATTAAAAAAAAACCCGGAGATAACTGCTATTTGACTATGTATCAGCCACATTAATGCTAAATTCTTAAGAACTGACCTATCTCTTGTATGAAACTTGAGACTTCTCATTTAGCATATTTAGTGTAATAATAGCAAAAAAATCCACTCATTTTGTTAAAAAATACTTTCTTCCCATTTATCTTCCACCATTTTTTTTATTTATTTAAATCTTTTATCGATTTCAATCAAATAAATATTTACACTGTCAATAAAAATAACCGAAGTGGGCCGTCTATATTTCCGCTTGATTAAATTATGATCTAATTGTTGGGATTTGCAACTATCTAATAATACAATTTGTATTCTATTTTTTTAATGTTTAATTTTCAAATCTAATGAATCATGGATAATATGCAAACATCTGACCTTTGTTTTAAAAATATGACTTCATATTTGAAGATCTCTTCTTGATTGATCCTAAAAGACAAAAAAAGTTGTCTACATCTTTTACACTTCACTTCTAAACCTAAAACCTGATGTCAAATATAATCAATTACTATTATCTACTATTTATTTGCTTTGATCACCATCATTTAATAAAAATAATCATAATAATAATTAAATAAGTTTTACTTTTTAATTTATTATCTTTCAAGAATGAAAGGATGGTAAATCAATGTTTAATCCAACATATTTATTACTTATTCAGTATAATTTATTTATTATTAAAATGATCCTAAATTTGAACTTAATCCAATCACTTGTGCAGCTTGAAGATCTCATGATCTCTTGTAACATATTCAATATTTCAATTTACTGCTAAATTTATTTAGTTTTAATTTAAAAATAGCACAAAGCAAAGATATGAGTAAACTTAAAAAAAAAAGTAGCAATTAGATTGCCAAAAAATAAATAAATTACTGAATAACATAAAATTATCTGAATCTAAAAAAGAGGGACCAAAGACTTAACACAAAGTGAGATTTTATCAAACACAGTTCAAGAATTCTCAGTATTTCCATTCTCATAGTTACTTTAATTTCTGTATAATCTCTCAGTTAAGCTTCAGTGTTAAATAATTAATTACTGTATATTTATATACAGAAGAGAGAATTCTCATTCATTTTCAATTAGTAACAGAAATATAGTGTGGCAATTAAATTCATACTCAAGGAATACAAAATTCTCATATGAATAAGTTGATATTTGACTAGGAAATGCATGTCAAAAAAACACCTCACTGTTTTTTTATACATTTCAGCATATATCTATTAAATATTTGTATCAAGTGGGTGTGTATATAGATTTCAAAACAAAAATACTACTACTTCAAACTAGCGAAATCAAATTAAAACTTAATGCTAAAAAGTGTATATTATAAAAATAAACCAATATCCACATGAACTTCATAAAAATAAAAAGCATCAATTTATTCAAATAAATCCACCACTATAATATTTATAATTAAAAGTTTATTTGAATCTGCCATTGTAATATTTAAATAAAATATAACAATTATAACAAAATTTTAATATTTTCTTTTTGTATATATTTGTAAGTTAAGTACATGCATGAAATTAACATATATAAGAGTACAGACAAAATAATATATTTTAAAGCTAGTTGCTGCTACTGTAAGTTTTCTAGTTCTATTTTAATATATATGTAAATAAAAAATTCCATGCTTGTATTTAAAGTAGAATTAATTTTAAAAATGAAGTTTATTTTCTCTTATTTAAATAAAAATGTAAAAGTAAAAAAAAAAAATATTAAAAAGAATTATTTATTTGATCTAAAATATACATTATTGCTTGTATCTTTATCTAAATGATTATTTTTAAAAATTATTAATAATCACTTTATTATTGTGTATATGTATCATCATCATCACCATCAAACATTATCAATCCACTGCAGGATGAAGGTCTCTCCAAGTTCAATCCATCTTCTCCAATCTTTAGCTTCTCTTCTCCACATCACCCCTGCACACTTTTTCATCTCATCTCACATGTGGTCTCTTTCTGGGTCTTTTACAATCTCTTGGAATCCACTTTAAGATTTCAATTGTCCATCTATTATCATCTCTTCTAGCCATATGTCCAGCACAACAATCTTTTAATTTTTTCAATGAGGTCAGTAGTAACTGTTTGTTCTCTTATCCATATATTGCGTTTTCGATCTCTTCTTGTTATTCCCAGCATGCATCTTTCCATACTTCTTTGAGTGGTCTGAAGTCTCTGTATTGCTATTCTATTAAGTGTCCAGATCTCAGATCCATAAGTAAGAACTGGCAAACCACATTTGTTAAAAACCTTCCTTTGCAAACACAGGCATATTTCCTTTTAGTATCAAGTTATTTCCACCAAAAGCACTATAACCAAGTTTAATTCTATAATTAATTTCATCCATTATGTATACATTATATATCTCTAATAAATGTTGATTTATTACAAAGTATATAATTCTATCTAAGGTTTTTATTTTACTTCACACAGCTCTGACATATGTACAAAAAAATATTTAGAAGTTTTAGTAAACATGGCAGATTAGCCAAAAAGAAGTAGATATTCTCCTGAAGATTAAAGTAATGAATGATGTCTGATTAAAATGTCAAGTATTTCATGCACAGCAAGATTTGCCATTTACATGAGACCAACTAGTTATATAGCTAATTCATTCTCTTCTTTGCTGAACTTCTGATTATTTAAATCAATATTATTATTCATATTTTGGCTGATCATTATCATCACCATTAGTGCAACTATCATTAAACAAAATTTGAGTCACATATAGCAGATTACTGAACTATTAGAACTGAATAAATCACAGCTGTCAACATCCCCTCATCATTCTCATAAAATTCTGGTAACTTATTCTTTTCTTAAAAATTACTTAAAAATATAAAGTGTATATGTATTTATAATATATGTACAATATTTATAGAATTATAGAGACTTGAACTCAGACTTTCAATATACATGTATTTAAATATTAAATATTTATAGAATTAAAAAAAAAGTTTAAAATAGCTTTAGATTTGTGAGATAAAAAATTGATTCTTTTTCAAAAAAAAACAAAAACAACCAATAATCTTTTGACTGATTAGAAAGATTTTGTTACTTTTTATAGATACATTGATGTGATTTTAAAAGATATACTGCAATTGAATATTCCTACTATTGCTAATTATACTGTATTATAGGATAACATCTGTTCAATAAAATAAAAAAAATGGCTATAATATTTTTAAACCACAATATTTTTTTTGTGATCTGGGATAATCTTGATGTAAATTTATCTAATTCACATTTTTATTATTAGTTTTTATATATTTCAAATTTATTTCATCACTTAATATAAGTAGTCAAACATTATAGTAAAAAGGTATTTATGCCTAGAAATAATTTTAAGATAGAGATTATACAATCACTTAACTATGAAAGTGCAAATCCACATTAAATGAATGACCAGATCAATGAGGTTACTCATATAATTAATATACTTTATATGTTTTTATTCATATTTTAAATAATTCAAATTTTGCTACAGGAGATTCATTCTAACAAAGGATAGATATTAGGTTTATACATAACATTACGCATATTTTAAAACAAAAAACAGTAAATCAAAATTAAATCTTTTATCAAATAATGATTAAATATTTTTATATACTGACAGGATATAAACACATTACTAAACATTTTTAAAGGTATTATGATGAATTATTTATATGTGCATAAAAAGAAGTCTGAATTTTCAGTATTAGAGAATGATTATGATATACTGGATGAGAAATGTGCAGTTAATAATTTTAAAAATGTATTTTTAATGTTTAGAGAGAGAATTAAAACATGTATAAAAAATATTAAAAATATTGGAAAATGAGATCTAGACAATCGGATAAGAAAGGAAAAAAAAAATCCATTATATTTAATATTGTGTGTGTGTATACACATATCTTGTATAATCCTGGAATATTGTGTTATTTCAGATGCACTTTTAATTTGATTTGATTTTAATTTATTTTACAGCCTATTGTCATATGCTTATATGTAGAGAAAATGAATCCAGTTTCTTTTTTTCTTTCATATTTAAATAAAATCCCATAACTTAATTTCAGTTATATAATTTTCCTCAATAGTTAGCCATAATTATGTGATCTGAATAATTAGTAATGTACACAAAACTGATTATGAGTTTAGGCATTTCTCAAAAATGATATTAAAAAAGGCTATTTTTTTTAATAAAAATAATATAATGCTTGGAAATCTATCACTGATATTGTTAAACATTAGTTGTTATTAGTTTCTTTTGAATCGACAACTCTCTCCCTTTTGATTTAGTGAAGTTCTCCAAAAATAAAAATAAAAACTACCATTAAAAATTATCTGTAGTAAATAATGCCATGGTGAAACTTTCCTTATATTTATAAATCTTTTGTTTTTCTAGTGTGACTATATAAGCAACTGCATCTTTCGTTCATCAATTTTTAAAATCATTTGTATTATGAGGATAAAATTTGTAGCATAGTTTACTATTAAAATAATAATTAGTATTATGCCAACAAATGTGATAATCAAAATATATACTTAATTTGATGATACATCCATTAGCATTTCAATTTTTACTGACCTTATTTATCATTGATTGATCCTCAGTGAGTTCAGTATTATATCTTTAGTAAAACATTCTTTTGTAATTATTTTCCATTATTACCTTCTAATATCCTTCTGTAACTCTTCAATTTATTAGATTGATTGAAAAAAAGCTCTCATTCCATTCTTGTCTATATTCAATGAATTAATTACATTAGTTTATATAAAAAATATTAAATTGGTCGACATAATAAAATATATGTAGAAAATATGTACAGTTAGTTAAATGATGACACATTAAAAAATCATTATGGCAAAGAGGTTACCATTATCATCTGACTTGTATTTTGATCCAGACTCAAATTCCACTCAGAAATAATTCTGATATTTTTTCCAAGACTTAGAATCGAATTATTGGTCCGTAAATCAATATACAATTATTTTTAACTAGAAATAAAGCAAGAAAGTAAATGTATAAATAAATCTTCATCATCCTGAAATTGGCTAACTAGTGAAAAATATTTTCTTCTAAATTGATCGCGTTTAAAAAGTCAACCATGAAGCTTTTAATCTGAAGTTAATTACTTATATAAGCATGAGAATAAATTATAGCAAAGATGAAGGTAAGAAATGATAAAATTTATTTCTGATATTATATATATAAAGACGAAGAAAAAAAACCCTACATTTATCAAAATATAATACTGTAGTATATTGTTCAAAGAGTGAAAGTTAGGACATCTTTAACTACAATAAACAGACAACAATGAACATTAAATTTAAACCTTAAAACATTACATGATCACTATCTTCCATGCTTGCTCATAACTGTTATGATAGGCAAAACTCTCTCCATACAGTAGTGCCACTCTAAGCAAGACAGAGTAATCAATGGATGCCAGAAGGCTTGTGCATAAAATCCCTATCTAGTGCCTACTCATCCAATATCCCCAAACTAGTTTCTGGCTTATGGCCTTCATCAGTGAGGAGCCTTGGATCTGAGAGCACTGCACCTAGATCTTAGGATTTAATGCAACCCTCCATCAGCCACCTTTTAACTCTACATAACTATTAAATTATGAGAATAAAATTGAAAACACACAGATATTTTCAATCTAAGCTCAAAAGCTCAAATAGTCATATGGGTCTGAACTTAGTTCAGCACCTATACATTTTGGTGTCTTTGGCTCTTTTACAACCATAGCTACCATCTTCCTATAAAGCAGGATTGGTATTAAACCTTAAAACATCACATGATTACTATCTTCCATGCTTGCTCATAACTGTTGTTATAATAGGCAAAACTCTCTCCATGCAGTAGTGCCATTCTAAGAAAGACAGAGTAATCAATGGATGCCAGAAGGCTTGTGCATAAAATCCCTATCTAGTGCCTACTCATGCAATATCCCCAAACTAGTTTCCACCTTATGGCGTTCATCAGTGAGGAGCCTTGGATCTGAGAGCACTGCACCTAGATCTTAGGATCTAATGCAACCCTCCAGCAGCCACCTTTTAACTCTAAATAACTATTAAACTATGAGAATAAAATTGAGAACACACAGATATTTTCTATCTAAGCTCAATAGCTCAAATAGTCATATGGGTCTGAACTCAGTTCAGCACCCATACATTTTGGTGTCTTTGGCTCTTTTACAACCAAACCCACCACCATCCTATAAGGCAGGATTGGTATTAAACCCTAAAACACCACATGATCACTATCTTCCATGCTTTCTCATAACTGTTGTTATAATAGGAAAAACTCTCTCCATACAGTAGTGCCACTCTAAGCAAGACAGTAATCAATGGATGCCAGAAGGCTTGTGCATAAATTCCCTATCTAGTGCCTACTCATCCAATATCCCAAAACTAGTTTCTGGCTTATGGCCTTCGTCAGTGAGGAGCCTTGGATCTGAGAGCATTGCACCTAGATCTTAGGATCTAACGCAACCCTCCAGCACCCACCTTTTAACTCTAAATAACTATTAAACTATGAGAATAAAATTGAAAACACACAAATATTTTCTATATAAGCTAAACAGCTCAAATAGTCATATGAGTCTGAACTCAGTTCAGCACCCATACATTTTGGTGTCTTTGGCTCTTTTACACCAAAATGTATGGGTGCTGAACTGAGTTCAGACCAATATGACTATTTGAGCTATTGAGCTTAGATTGAAAATATCTGTGTGATTTCAATTTTATTCTCATAGTTTAATAGTTATGTAGAGTTAAAAGGTGGCTGCTGGAGGGTTGCATTAGATCCTAAGATCTAGGTGCAGTGCTCTCAGATCCAAGGCTCCTCCTCACTGATGAAGGCTATAAGCCAGAAACTAGTTTGGGGATATTGGATGAGTAGGCATTAGATAGGGATTTTATGCACAAGCCTTCTGGCATCCATTGATTACTCTGTCTTGCTTAGAGTTGCATTACTGTATGGAGAGAGTTTTGCCTATTATAAGAACATTAAATTTCATATATCAAAGAGAATAAAAGATCTTTAAAAAAAAGCTTCAATATAAAATAACTAATTGAATTTATTTCTGCATTCTCTATGATGAGAGAGTCATGTAACATGAAATAATTCCATTATTGTTCAAGCTTTAAATAATCAATAAATTGGTATAAAGTTTAATATAAAACAAGAATAACATAACAAAATTAAGACTATTAATTTTTACTTCTTGTAAGCATCCCACACAATAAATAATAAAAACCAAATAATAAAAGAATATTTAAAAATATATAATTTTAAAAAGGACAGATCTAAACAAACAAAATTGAAGAGAACAGTGTATGTTGAAATAACTTAAATATAGAGAAGGTCAAAAAAGAACAAGTGACTAATAGAAGCAAGTTGGCCAAGAGTTTTAATGAATAACTTTTGTCATGGCTCAATATCAGTCGCCTTTCGAAGAATTGAGTTTCTTGCATTTACTTCTGTCTTACAGTTTACTTATACTGTTTCTTCAAAATTTATTAATTCATGACAGGTTTTCTTCATGCAGTGCAGTCCTTAGATCATTTTTGCTAGTTAGTAAAACTAATAAAAAAATGACTCCAGAACTCTTGAAAATATCTTGGTTCTTTAGTTTGATCTATCTCTCAATCTCTTCCCTTTAGTTAACCATCAAAGAATATGACCATTACAGATTTATACAATTGTCCTAACCTAAGTTTTTTATTGCAAAGTATGGCCCAAGGAATGAACGGCTGCTTGATATTCATAATTTTAAAAAAAACAACACAAGTAAAAAATTATAAAATGTTTCCAGTTATCACTAAAATGATCCACGTTTCATATTCAAATTATTCAAAAACTAAGTAAAAAGATTATCATTAGAAACGGGGGGGAATAGATATATTAAAAAAAAAAACAGTGAAATATAATAGGTCACTCACAAGCCATTTGCTTTCGTTGCAGAATCTAATAAAAGAAAAGCAAAGTGCTCCCACCTCAAAAATGATAATATTTAGTAGAAAATTAAAATTTAGTTGTATAAATTAAAAACCATCCTTCCACTAAATAAAAAATGATTAGAAAGGATAATACTTAAGAAATGATAAACTAAAGAATTTTTGAAGAATTGTAGAAAAAAAAAAAGATTTGAAATAGTTATTATTATGTCAGTAATTAGTGGACAAAATTTAAAAAAAAATATTGATAATAAGAAACAATATTAAGTTTAATATATAAGATAGGTTAGAATGCAGATCTTGTCATCAGTAAAATTATAAATTGTATTAAAGATAACAAAAAGATATATATATATATAAAAAGAGTTAAAACTCCAGGGAAAACTTAAGTTAATAAAATAGATGTTGCCTACAGTAAATCAACTAGGACAAAACTACATAGATATTTATTTTTAGAATTCATATGCAATATCTTATATATAAACTCATTAGAAATAATTCTGGCAAATTTTATCAAAAACCAGTCCTATTCAAAATAATGGTAGTTTCTCCAACAATAATATATAGTGTTCAGAGAAAATATTACATTCAGAAACAATTACAAAAATACAGTTATTTAAAATAGATAATTCTTCAAGATAGGTAAATTAATTTTTTATTTTCTTCTTTTGTATTATTTTAGAAAGAAAAAATACAAAATTAAAAATTCTAAGTTTAAAAAGTCAGGATTTATTATGTCAGCTTTGGTATGAGCTGAATTCATGCAATTTGCCAATAGAGAAAAATCCTAATTTATAATGAAAGTTAAAATTTCAGGACATAAAAGATGAAATTCTATTGGCATCAGAATTAGTGTTAACATTTCATTATTAGTGTAAAAGAACAAATAGAAAATGTTATAACTATTAGAGTCCAAGTTAGAATTAAATACAAAAATAAAAGACAAAATTTTAAAAATTGCAACTGATAACATTAATCACAAATCACATGATTTTATGCATGAAGACTGTAACAAGTTGAAGGGGGGGGGGTTATATATTTTTCATTATAATTTCAAAGATTGCGTGATTGTAGAACAGAAAGAGAATATTTGAAAAACTCAAGTGAAAATGTAAGTTAAATTCTCTGTCTAAACACAAATTGAAAGAATTCGACATCAGGAACTATGACTGAGTAGTATGCAAATGCTTGTCATTATTTTAATATTTAGAATTACCTATGAAATTCTTAATACCTCACATCATTAAAGTGCCCATTTTACTGAAAAGAGTGAATAATTAAATAATAAAATGGTTATTTCTCAGGAGTTTATAGGAAGTTTGAGCACAGGGAATCAAATAGCTGAGCCGTAATCTATGGAGCTTTGGTTCCAATCATTGTATCAAATTATATAAGGCAAACATAGCTACTGTCAAATAAGAAAAATTTTGGTAATTAAACACACTTTAAAACACTATATTTCAGTAGATAATTATATAATAGCAAATATTATATAGTTACTTTGAAAATGAAACTAATATATTTACATAAGGCTAACACATTAGACAATATCTTGCTATCTATAGATATCAGTATGATATAGACATTTACAATTATTTAAAACACTTTACAATACTCAAAGTGAAACTGAAAATGAACTTTAATAAAAATACAGATAATAATAACAAAAATATTAATCAGTAAACATTCTCTTGAAAAATAAAAATGAGGTGTTAAATTTAGCAAATACACCAAGTTTGACTGAAAAACTAAGTCCATAAAACATAATGCATAGCATTCTTCCAATAAAGAATTAAGAAGAATAATTGATATGTATGCATGCATATATAAATAGATTTATATGCAATAAAGAATTAAAATTGTAAACAGAATAATGGGGGTACTTTTATAAAATCATTAAAATGTTAAATAAATAGCTTACAAAGCATATATTATTAGGAAGCCTTAAATCTATTTTACCAATTTTTGATTGCTTAAAAATTAATCTATTCATTACTTAGAGGATTTTAAACAGGACAACAAATATTCTTGTTTTATTTCTAACATTTTAATATCATGAAACATTAAAAAAAAAAATCTATATTAAGATAAACTATGATTAAAATTTTTTGAATGGGCACTATTAATTCAACAATATTTTATTTACTTCACAAAATGTTTTATTTATGCAAAAATTAATACAGGGGGCAGCAAGAACATAGATGATAGTGAAAGATATAGATAGAGAGTGAATGATAAGAATAAGTTAGAAGAATCTATTTATGAAAGAGTTTGTTGATAAGTAATATAACGATTAGGGTGATGATGTAGAAAAAGTGGCAAATAGGATTTTGGGTGACAGTATTCAGAAAAATAAAAGTAATAGAAAAGTGAGAATTAATAAAAGTGTAAAAGAGAGGACAGAAGCATGCAGAGAAAATAAATGTGCTATTAAGAATGAAAAAAGTGAAAAAGATGTTAATCTTAAATGGGAAAAGTATTTAAATAAAAAAGAAGTTGGCTAAAATAGATCATTATGGAGAGCGAGAATAAAATTAAATAGTAAATTATTGGAAGATATTAATAAAAATGGAAAAAATCGGAGCAAATAATTTTGGAAATATATTAAAAAAAAAGAAATGTATGAGAGAGACATAGTATTACTAAATGTTGATGAGAAAGAGTGTAATCAGTCTGTAAATTTGTGGTCTGATTCTGACTTTGATGAAGCACTAGCTCCACCAGTGAGTTCTAGATCCAGGAGTCCAAGAAAAAAGTATGATAAAAAAGATCTAGAATGGCAGACACATACAGAGAATTAGAACAGGGAAAGCTGCAGCAGACCAACACCAGCAACAACTAGGTTGGTGGACAAATCAAAGACCAGTTTTTAAATACCACAGCTACCTTGGATGGCTTGGGTCAAGTAGAGGCCCTGAAGTCAATGTGGACTCCTCATTGCAGGAGTTCTCCGGAATCTCAGGAATAAATTGAATTGCCAGAAGATCGATGCATGGATTAGTAAACCAGCCAGTAGGTGACCCTTAAAACATCATCATCATGCAATTTACCATTGGTGGTATGAATGTCAGAGGATTAAACTCCTTCAATAGAGCATATGCGCTGCAAAGATGGTTGAAAAATAACTAGATGCATATAGTATGCCTGAGTGAAACCAAGGATCATTGGAATACCAATAGTAAAATAATACAAATTCTCAATCAGTTTGGGGTCTTTCAGTTCTACCCATCAAACACAACCACCTCAGGCATCACTATCCTCATCAATAGGCAGCCGAATATAGAAAGAAGCAGAGCTTTATACCTCAATAATGACTTACCTATAACTTATAATAGAAATCACAATCTCTGGAAATTCATTAATTCTAAATTTATATCTACATGCAGAGATTCCAGATCAATTGACTTCACAATAGGCAGAATCAACTCTATTCTTGCATCAGCAGTGTCACCTATCACCCTTTTCAGGGACTTCAACATAGCCTATCAACAATTCAATCAGAAGATATTTGCATAAACTCAACAATGCTGTTGTGTGTGGGGGGGGAGATGCTTTCCCATCAATACATACTCGTTTTAAATATAGCAGCACAAAACCCTAATTGATTTACTCTATTATAGTCCAGAACTCTACCATGAGCTGCATGCCTCATTGCAAATTGTTCCATTCACAGATCACCTTTCTTTCAACTGGATTCTATATTATTGACTCCCTCATGCCAAATCAAAACAATAAGAATGCTTAACAAGGCCAGCATGCCCAAATGGATCTTCTCAGAGGTGTATATAATCTTCCACAAGATCCAGCTCCTCTCATTGTCACCTCTTGAGGCTTGGTCAGCCTTTGTAGGGGTCCTAAGCTACCTTATAAATAATTTTACCCATAAAACTAAGGGTCTAAATAGGATGCTCAGGGAGATAGATTTCATTGCCGAGAGAGTTGATTGATGGTAGTGACAGAGAGATCCTGATGTTAAAAAACAGTACAGGGAGAAACAGAGGGTGTTCGCACAATATGTAATGACAAAGAGGACCAAGATATATTTAACAACACAACAGACATGGAGCTACCTGAGATGGACCATTGTTGCTACAAAGAGGTCTACCCCTTGATTAATTAACATAGATAACCATGATTACTCTAGGAGTGCAATGCTAGATAAGATTCATGAGTACTTCAAGAGAAAAATTTCACAGCCAAAAGTTTGACATCAGTAACATCTGGGATGATAAACAAAAAGTTAGGAGACACAATATAACAGAAAAACAAATCATCCAGAAACTCTGATCCTATCCTGAACACATGCATCCTGGCCTACATGGCATTCCCAATTTGTATTGCTGCACCTTAGCCATTTCACAGTTCCAATAGTATGTAGAGTTGTTGACATACTGGCCAGGAACTTTCAAAGTGTTCCCAACCTGTATCCAATTGCTTTCATGACATTCATGAAAAAATCCACCAATCCATCCAGTTTATCTAACATTATACCCATACCCATGTCCCCACTGATCATCAAGACAGGATTCAGCAGCAATTACTCACAAAGACATCAGTATATCAGTTCGCTTGCAAGGGTTCGTCCACCATTCAAGCAGTATGGTGCTTCATGCTGCTGGTTGAGCATGTAAGATCAAATAAAAAATCAGGGCCTGTTGCTGTTCAGGTAGACTTTGTGGCTGCCTTTGACTCAGTGATGCACAGCAAAACTGCTATGCCGGCTAAGGAACTATGAAGTACCAATTGTCTATGTTGGAATCATTGCTAACTTGTTGCTGAATAGGTCGATTCACACATATCTAGATGGTTCCCTGGCTCCTGGACTCAGACCACACCTGTCAATTCCCCAGGGGTCCCTGCTAAACACCCTATGTTTTATTACCTACTTGAAGAACCCTGTGTTTATTACTTACTTGAATCCCCTACTAGAAGAAATGGAAAAAAAACTGCCAGGAGTCTATGTGCCGGCACTAAGGGAAGATCTCCGCTACATTTCATATATGGATGATGTTACCATCTTCCTCCCTTCTGAGAAATACGTGCCATGGCTATACCATCTGCTGGACAGGTATGCTGCTAGATTCAATCTGGCCATCAACTCAGACAAATCTGTGGTCTGGAGAATCAGTAGGGGTGTTATAGTACCATCCAGATATATGGGGAAAATGCAGACCTTCTTTGGGTTCTTGGTGGCTCTCTCCAAAATAGTGATGAGGGACAGGACCAAGAAGATAACAAACCCCCTCTCAATGATCTCCCTGTCACTCCCAGGCCAGGTGGCACTATTAAAAATGATGGTATTTCCACAAATAAATTACTCCTTGCTTATCTTCAAGCCAACCAAGGGATTTCAGGATGCTATAAACTCAGCTTGTGCCAAGATTATGTGGAAGAGGAAAACTGTATCCATTAGTCTGGCCAAGGTTCAGAGACTGCACAACCTGAATGGACTTGGTCTCCATGCCATCAAGATGTTTTCTTGTCCAAAAAGCACTTTCAATGCTCAGAGAAATCTACAGTAAAAGAGAACAGCATCAAAGTGAAGGCTCTGTAGAGCCTACAGATGTTTTCTTGTCCAAAAAGCACTTTCAATGCTCAGAGAAATCAACAGTAAAAGAGAACAGTATAAAGGTGAAGGCTCTGTAGAGCCTACAGATGTTTTCTTGTCCAAAAAGCACTTTCAATGCTCAGAGAAATCAACAGTAAAAGAGAACAGTATCAAAGTGAAGGCTCTGTAAAGCCTACAGATACACAGCCACCCATTCCCAGTAAATGGGTTAAAGAACTAGAAGACCAATTAGGGACTCTATTTTCAGTTACTGAGCAAATAAAGAAAACAAAGCAATCATATTGGGACATGTATAAGATCCTTTTTCCTAATCAAGATCATACAACCACCCAATTAAAATTGTCAGTGGAACAAATGCTCAGAAAGTCAAGATACTTGTGGATAGGACTAAAGCTGGTTGATTTTATAATTAAGTTTAACTTGTCCTCTTTGCCCACCAGGTAATGCAAAGATGATTTCATCAAATAAGCACCATATGTAAACTTTGTAATACTCATGAAGAGACTCTGGACCACATATTCTTTGCTTGCTCATACTTGGGATACCCTAGAAACAAAATCATCACTAGTGTTTCCCCTGGCTGTGGGAATGTTCTGTCAATAGGCAGATCAATGAAAGAAGGAAATTTTGCAATATCAGGCTAGCGGCATGCTTACTACATGCTTTATGGATTGCCAAGTGCCAACATATCTTCAGTCAAAGACAGTGATCCTTGGAACACTTATAAAAATACTAATAAACATGAAGAACAGAGATGGCCTCCTTGTGCCAGAGTGTCTCTTTGTGGACACCTGGGCACAGATTACCATAATCGATGATAAGACAACATCTCAGACTACTGCACTAAATAATATAATGAAAACACCACATAGATTGGTTGCAAAGCTTTGAACTTCTACATAAAATTATTATAATCAGCAATATGTAGCTACCTCACATTGTAAATATTTTTCTTAACAAAAAAAAAGTATAATTCTAGAGAAGAATTAGAGTACATCTTAAATAAATATGTAATAGATATAAAAAGATGTTAGATGTGAAAGACAAAATAACAACCATAAAAGCACATAGTAATGGAAATATTAATTTTACAGAAAATGAAGTGAGTGAGGAAGGGAAGAAGTTGAAAAATGGGAATGCAAGAGGTTTATATGTATGGGCAAAAGATGGTGAAGAATTTGGGAAATAGGGCAAAATGAAATCTATTATCATGCTTTAATAAGATGATATAGAAGACAGAATTTCAGATAGTTGGATTAATACAAGAATGAGGCTATTATTTAAAGAAGAGCATAAAGGCCATATGAAAAAACAAAACAATTATAGACCATTAGTGATAATGTCGGTATTGTATAAAGTTTTTGCATATATAGTGGCTGGAAGCATAGCAAAATGGATGGAAGAAATTAATATAATGGGGAAAAATGCAAGGAGGTTTTAGAACAGATCGGCATAGAAGAGATAATTTATTTGTAATCACACAACTTGTAAATAAGAGTAGATATACAAATAGACAGTTGTATATGGTCTTTATAGATATAAAGGCACATGATAGAGTAAATAGAAATAGATTATGGGTAAGTTTAGCACATTTGGGAATGAATGGGCTTTAGTGGATCTTATTAAGAGATTGTATAAAAATAACTATTATACGTATCAGTTAGAAAATATAGAATCAATTAGAATTAAAAATGAAGTGGGACAAAGGCAAAAATGCCCGATGTCACCTATTTTTTTTTTGTTATATTTGAAAGAAATGAAAAGAGCAATAAAAAAATTAGGAAGAGGGTAAAGACACCATTACTAGATAGGAAGGGAGTGTATACATTGTCAGGTCTTTTATTTGCTGATGATATATTCTTGTAATAGAAAGTAGGGAAAATATGGGGATCAAATTTAGTGAACAAAAATCAAAAGTAATGATGGTAAATACTGAGGAAAGAGAAGAGAAATAATTATTCTTGGAGGATATAAAGTTAAAGTGTAGTGAATAGGTACAACTATTTGTTAATTGTCTTAAATAATTAAAGGAATTGCTTGGAGGAATGGGGAAAAAAATTGATAAATGAAGCAAAGAAAAAAAAAGAACTGATAAAAAAATTAACAGTATTTAACTATTTGGGAATTGTCTTAAATAATTAGAGGAATTGCTTGGAGGAATGGGCAAAAAATTGATAAATGAAGCAAAGAAAAAAAAAGAACTGATAGAGAAATTAACAGTGTTTTCGGTTCTTTTGTATTTGCCAACTGGTGATGTATTGCCCTGAAGCCATATCAGTCTGACCTTGTGATCTTTAAGATAACGTCTTCAAGTGATTTACAGACAAATACAATAGCTAAAATTTGTCCGCAGATCACATGGACCCAGCACATTAAAGATTGCAACATCAGACTGATATAGCTTCAGGGCAATCTCATTGGTTGGCAAATACTAAAAAAAATTTAAAAAAAATAAAAAAAATGTACATGCATGCGTCAAAATAATTTAGAAATTAAAAGTAATTAATATAATAATAATTGTATAATTATTATAGTAATTCTATAATTGCAGAAATATGTACATATTTTTTTTTAATTTAAAATATATATACAAATAAAGAACACTTTCCCCAATTTAATGCGAATCTGGCATTATTAATGGCGAACTGGACAATTAATTAAAACGGTCTAATAAAAAAAAAATTTAAAAAAATGTACTTGTATGAAAAAATTATATTATCTTTACAAATTTTGCGATGTGATTTAACTCAATTATTCATGTTAAAAATATATAAAACAGGTTCTAGTCTAAAAAAAACTATATTATAATTTATAAAACCATCTTATATTATGCTTGATTATAAAATACAGCGCGTAGCGCTGGAATTGGTGGGGGGTGGCCTCCAATATCTTTGACGAGCCAAAGACTCGGCGTACACCTATATCAGACATTGTATTACTCTCATAGCTGTAATTTTTATAATTGCTGATTAATTTACTAAAAAAAAATTTCTGTATGATATAATTCAGAAATTAAAAATAAAATCAATTAATTGTAATTTTTATAATTGCAGAATAATTTACAAAATAATATACATCAAAATGGCATTATTTATTAAAAACAAAAATGAAAATTACTTACAAATAGCGTCCACTGCGGTGAACTAGTAGCAAAAGACAGACAAATGACAAAATTTCCCAAAGCTCTCTCCAATTTTTAAATCTCACGGGTCAAAAAAATCCAAAAATTGGATTAATCATGTCAGGGTCTTGGTTGACATGACAACATTGTCATCTTATCATTGATGATGTTTGCTGGAAGGAAAATCGGTAAGTATAAAACGTCATCAGTTGAGTAATCCTTAAGTACCATGTTTTCATATGATAAATATGATGTAGCAAGAATTATATGAAAGGGAGTGGTAGTAGTGGGGTTAACCTATGGTAATGATGTGTTATGTTTACCAAAGAGGTGTTAGATATTACCAAAGAGGTGTTAGATTATTTAGAAAAAAATACAAACACAAGTAGAAAGACAATACAGATGTGTGAATGGCAAAGGAGGCAATTCAAGATGAAATGGGAAGGTCAAGTTTTTATATGAGAAATGCAAAGAAGTAAAATGACAATATGTGGTAGAATGCAATTTATGATTAATAATAAAAAAAGCTAAAATAGTATTTAATTGGTTACAAATAAAGGGCAGGCAACAAGATAGGTGAGAAATATAGTACAGTATGCAGAAGATTTGGATAGACTTAATATCAGTATACTTGTACAAAGAATGGGATAATTGTATTAGGATGATTGTTGAATGTTATAGTGGCAAAGATTGGGATAGAAGAATAGATGTATTATTAAAAAATAGGGAGCTGGAGAGATGGAAAACTAGTATGGAAAATAAAAAGAGCTTAAATATGTATAGTACTAAATAGAATAATGGATATGAGTTAATTTATGATAATAGCAGGGAAAGTAGTTTATTATTTAACACTCGAACAGGATCACTATCAGCTAGGGAATATACACATAAATGGAGAAATGTGAGTGATTTAGTCTGCAGGCTGTGTAAGGAAGGCATGGAAAATATTAAGCATTTGCTAATAGAATGTAAATGCTGTCAAGCAGAAAGGGTATAAATAATGAAGTTGTGAATAGACCAAGTGATTATATTGAAAATGGATTGTTGGTTTTTATGCTAGCATTGGAAAAAAAATAAGAAGAATATAGATACAAAGGCCATGGAGTGGATAAAGATGATGTTGTGGAAATGGGATAGAGCAGGATAGAGAAGAATGTGGGAAAAATTAGGATGGGGAATGGAAAGGGATAGTAAGGTGGCTAACAGATTTTTCTTATTACATATTGGCTGACAGATTCCTGACTTCAAAGAAGGAGTACATCATAAGATAGACATTTTAAGTTTATTAAGTTACTCCTTCAAATTATTCTGTCCTTTATCAATGAAATATTTAGAAAAAATTTTCTACTATGATATGCAATTACAATTACTTTTTTCTTTCATCCTATACATATTCACTACTGATATATTTTTCATAATTCTCTTGCCTAAAAGTATGCAATTCATTTTTCCTTTCATGTTTTCCTATAAATCAATTATTACCAATTCTTTTTCAAAACTAATTTTATTTTTTCAATTTGTTTCTTCTATTAGTGATGCATATCTCTAATACCTCCAATCTTTTCTCATATTCCACCTCCACCAAAATGTCTAGGTCTCAGCTCCACACAAAGTTACTTATAACAAACCATTTAACAAGTGCTTTTTTTAAAAAACAAAATAAAATTTCATAGGATCATGTAGAAATCTATTATTGTTTTGGATTTATTGATAAAGAAATTGTGGTGTCTAATAAATTTCTTTATCAATAAATCCATAAATCAAATATCCAATTTCTCAAATACTTAAAAGCAGGGGTGGGTAAATAGTGGCCCGAGGGCCACATGTGGCCATCTAAGAGTTTTAATGCAGCCCTCCAAGACAATCAGGAAAATCTATCTTGAACTGAGATTCCTTCCTGTGCATGACCAAAGATTCGTCTCTTATTTTCCACTAGGATGGCCACATCAATACACATGCCCAGTGTAGATACTATGTGCAGGGCTTTTCCAGTTGATCTAGTTAATTTCAATTTTGTCTTTGCATTAGCAAATATATACATTTCCAACTTTAATGAAACCATGAACCCTCCGAAAAAATCGGTGATAAATGTCATGTGTTTAATGAAGAATGGACAAATAAATATATCTTTTGGTAATACAGGGAATAAAGCAGTATGTTTATTGTATCATGAAAAAAAGGTGTGGCCCTCTGCTAACCTTCGCTTTTACAAAGTGGCCCCCGATGTGGCCCTCTACCAACTTCTGTGGCCCTCAAGCCAAAACAATTGCCCACCCCTGCTTAAAAGTATTAATCATTTTTATAACACTAGTTAGAGGTTGGAGTAGATGGAAGCCTGTCCATTAAACTATAAAGATTTGTTAAAGGTTGGAGAAGATTGAAGCCTGTTCATTAAAGTATAAAGATTTGCTATTTTAATATAAACTGAGCACTGATTATATATATATGGGAGATGATAATCTGGACCAACTGATGAGTAGCTGGTTCAGCATGAAATATATATATATATATATATTGATGATTATTTATATTTTCTACATGTGTGTGGACACGTGTATCAGAAGTATGAGATATTGTGGATAGTTATGGTTGTTTGAAAGTCCGAGTTCAAATCCCCTATATTTACAATTAAGTTCCAGGTATAAGAATGCCTGTATTTTAAATCTTAAACACTAATGAATGTTTTCTCTTAAATAATTCACCAAGATTCTTGCTACAAAATATCCAAGAAATGGAATGCGTAATCATTTCATTTGCATAAATTTACATCGCTCCTAATTAATTTCTTATATTTTTATAAAATGGCTATGAATATGAGGGCTTTGACCCTTGAAAGCGCTTAGCCATTTGATTAAATATATATATATATATATTAAAATAAAATAATATATACTTTTCTTTATTTGTTTTTAGCTTTGTGTGCTTGTGCGTGTTAGCGCATTTTATATATTTTGATTTAAAACAATTAGCCACAAAGTATAAACTGTTTGCATATTTCATTATTTTAGTTTTGTTCCATGATTATCTTCTCAACAGTTTCAATAATCCTATATAATACTTTGTTAAAATCATATGTATTATTTTCAAGAACTGCCATATCACTAACAAATTTGATAAAATTAACCATCCCATCTATAACACTAACTCTATTATCATCAAATCAACACTTTTAATAAATCATTTAAGTATACACAAAACGAAGTAAAAGATATAAATAATATGACTGCCTTATGCCCCTCTCTAAATCTTTATTTTCAGTATAAAAAAAAAACAAAAAAAACTATTTAATCTTATAAATATCTTTTTGTTCATATACAAATTTTCATTAGCTATACCTCTCATTTTCACATATTAAATTAAAGGAAATAAACTAATTCACTCTATCAAATGTCTTTTCAGGATCAATGAATGAAACATTAACTTTATTTCAAATAAATTAAAAAATAACAACAGTCTTCTATTTTAAAAATAGCCCATTAATTTCAAAATATATGCAAATCCATGCACAAACTTTATAAATCTTGGATTTATTATATGAACTATTATAATGTACAATAATATACATACTCCAACGTTTGGACTGTATTATTTTATAATCTTCACCAAGGAACAACTAAAAATAAATAAAAAACAATAAATACAAATACTTCTTACCTCAAACCTCTTCTAACAAACAATCTTAACTTTTCGTTATATAACACCTTTTTAAAAATAATTTTCTATAATTAATAAATAAAATTAAAAGTGTGTGAAGTGCTTGAAAGAGAAGCTATAAAGAGCGCAAAAATATTAAGAGCTTAGCTCTTTTGAGGTGGGTTGCCTCATATTCATAGCAATTAAATGAATCAATTATGCTCTTTTGAGGCGGGTTGCCTCATATTCATAGCAATTAAATGAATCTATTATGCTCTTTTTTTTTCAATTCACACCCTACTCATTACAGATTTCACTCCATTAATATAAATTCCTGATACTTTGGTATTAGAGCAGCGACATTGCTCAACGTTCACAATGACTCTTGGAACAATGATCGATGCTCAACGTTCACAACAACTCTTGGAACGACGATCGATGCTGGGGAGATAAATCTCCTATCTTCCCAGCATCGATCGTCATTCCAAGAGCGACTTTGTGATATCACCAAAATGATGTGAACATGACTCTTCCTTGAAAAACCAAAAAGAACATGTCACAGTTCCATTCTAAAAAATAGTAACACATAATACAATGGAATTCAAAGAAATATTGCAAGATTTTTAACAAAAAATGTAGTATACATTCAGTAGATGATTATTGAGAAATCAAGGTAATATTGTACAAATTTTTTTAAAAAAAGTACGAGTAAATCTAAAAATTTCCAGAAAAAAATAGCAAACACAACACCATTGACGGTTTAAGATAGTTCAAAATTATGGAAGATTTTTAACAATAAATAAAATGTAGTATATATTCAGTGCATGATTATTGAGAAATCAAGATAATATTGTACAAAATTAAAAAAAAAAAGTATGAGTAAATCTAAAAATTTCCAGAAAAAAAAAGCAAACACAATGCCATTGACGGTTTAAGATAGTTCAATATTATGGAAGATTTTTAACAATAAATAAAAAGTAGAATATATTCAGTACATGATTATTGAGAAATCAAGGTAATATTGTAGTGAAATTCAAAAAAATATTGGACAAAATTAAAAAAAAAAATACAAAATTTAAAAAAAAAAAAAAGAAATATGGGTAAATGTACAATTTTTTTAAAATGATGCATTTACAAAAAAAGAAAAAGAAACGGCAAAGGTGCTCGATTTTAATATTGCAAATATTTTTAACCGAAAATGTAGAAAATATTCAGAACATGGTTATTAAGAAATCAAGGTAATATTGTAGGGAAATTCAAACAAATATTGGACAAAATTTAAACAACAAAAAAAAATACGACATTTTAAAAAAAATACATCAGTTGATTGTTGTTCCAAGAGTCATTGTGGATGTAAGAGGTCTCCTATCTTCCGAGTGTCGATCGTTGTTCCAAGAGTCATTGTCAATGTCACAGCTCTAATACCACAGTATCAAATTCCTTCTTTTTTAATTCTTTCATAATACGATCTAATACATTCCAAAGGTTCTATTTTAAAAATTTTAACAAATCTAAAATTTAATTTCAGTTTACTATTATTACAAGCTTTTTTTTTAAATGAAAAAATTAACAAGATTTTTTATGTTTATTTATTAAATAATTTAAGCCTAATTGTTAAGTGGATTAATAATTTATATAAATTTTATTAATTAAAAGAATTTGAGCATAGACTTTCAAGCTCCCTTCAATCATAGATTCTATCTTAAATAACCAATACACATGATCAGATATACTTGAAAAAAATAAATGATCTCCAATATACGTATTTTGTGCTGAACTAGCACTTATCAGTTGGTCCATATCATCATCTTCCACATATTATGTATATGATATGGACCAAAAGATGAGCTCTGTTTCATCATGAAATATGTGTACTGGAGATCATTTATCTTTTTCACATGTTTGTGAACATGTGTATTGGTTATATAAGATACAGTGGATGACTGAAGAAAGCTTGAAAGTCTGTCTTCAAATCCCCATTATTTATTTCTAGCTTAAGTATATACATTATATTTGTATTCAAATATTATATATTTTGCTAACATTTTTTTCCACTTTTAATTAGTGTTAATAGAATGTCTTTATTATTAATATTATTATTATTAATTCTTTAAGCTTTTAAAAATTTAACGTTTCATGTTTAGACTAATTGGTTATATACATTCTTAATAAAATATAAATAATTTAAAGATCGTATGTACTAAAAAAGATTAAAAGTTTAAAAAAAAAGACATTAGATTTTTATTATAAAGATGGGTTTGAGAGTATTATATGAGAGAAGGGCGAAGAGGGCACTAATCCAATTATGACTGTGTATCTAAAGACAAAATATTACAATACACATATCTAAATTATATGCATTTAGTTATCAAAATGTATTTGCAAATATTTTTTTACTATTGTAACAAAACATTTTGTTACGCTCTTAAATTTTACGAGATTGCAACGTACGGTGGACATTCGGGGGCGCCACTAAGCATTTCTGCCTAGACCGTATTATAAATTTTCTATAATAATGGTTAATTTATTTACGAACGGCAATCACCAATTGCAAACCTTAAAATAATTTTCTTTAACGAACCAAAAGACTACAAAATGAAATATAAGAATTAATTATAATAAATAATAAAAAAAACAGATCGCTTAAATATTGTTGAAAGATTTATTACACCTTTATTCTATTTGTTGACTATTCCCTTTCCTCACATTTGTCGAATCAAACTCTCCCGATCCTTTTTCTTTTCTAATCAAGAATTAACATGTTACGTTCTCGAAGGAACATGCACCGTCACTTTACCAATTATACAATATTTCATCAAATATCATGGTATATAACTATGAGTGAAGGGCGACTTACTATAAGAGTGTGTTTGTTAAAAACAAACGCACTCAAACCTCCTCTTTCTAATGTTAAATCTTTTTATCTTAAATTTTTTCTTGTCCTTAGATCGAGAATACAATTTCTTATTCCTATCTATACATTATAAGAACAATAATCATAGAAACTAAAGGTAAGTTTAATTAATAGAATGTCCAAAAAAAATTAAATAATAAAAAAATGAGTAAATACATCTACTTACAGATTACATATCCCTCCCTTTTTATTGCTGAAACTTTGAGATATTTGAAGTGAAGGCTTTTCTTACTTTTTAAAAATCTATTACGCAAATGTCTCTTGAGATTATAACAAAAAAAGTCTATTTACCCTGATCGATCAGTGTAGATCCTGTGTGGTGGAATATTTCATCCTATATTCTTCGTGGTTTATCCGTGTCTTCTTCCAGTCCGTTCTCCTCGGCTAGGTCTCTATGTCAGGCATTTACAAAGCAGTTCCAGGTGGTAATAGGAAGAAGTCCCCAGAAGGGAAAGTTCTGTTAGATCTAGCCACTCAACATTTTCTCCATGCGCTTTGCAGATTTTTTTTTTATATCTTGAAAAGTCTGAGCCGAATTGAAACTTATAGATTAGATATTGACCTCGGCAGAAATCCAATTAATTAGAACAAAAGGAAAGTCCATAATTTATAGTTTTTTTCTAAAGTTTCAGTTCACACCTTTAATATTCTCTTCTTTTATTTCATATTTTAAAATCCCAAAGAAACATTCCAATTGATCAGCGTAATAGATAGCATAAAAATACCTTCACTGACATGAAGTCCCTATATAGACCTAATTGCTTTCTCTTCCTTTCTATCTTTAAGAATTTTTTTTAAAGACTAAACAAAAGACAAACTTTTATCAAAAAGCAAGATCTTGATCTAATTTATTTTAACTTCTTAAAACTTCATTTTAAAATTAAGTGTTAATTTATATTTTTAAAATTATGTATTATAAAATATTTATATTTTAACAAATATATATATATGCGTATATATATATATGAGCGGATAGAAACGTACGTGTTTATTTATTTCTAATAAAATAAGTTTATTACAATGTATATATATATTTTTTACAAAATATGTATGTATATATATGTATGATTATGAGCTGGCAGAAAAATACCAGCTCATTGCACCCTTTTCCTACAAACAAAAAAAAAAAACTTAAAAAAAAAACTTTAATCACGCCGTGGTGTTTCTTTTTTCCTCCTTTTCTTTAAAATGTTTTAGGCTTCATGCATTATAAGTGCACTTTTTATTTTTTTTACCTTGTATTATAAATGCATTAGGTCTACATTTTTGGATGATCCTGTATGGGCCTTCGAATAGAGGGAAACACTTTTTATATGGTTTCTCACTTAATTTGCTAACTGGCTGAGTTTTAACATAAACCCAGTCGCCTACCGTAAATTGTATTGGGCAAGCATTCCCCTTCTTTATTCTCTGTTCAGCTTTCTTCTTTAATCGGTCTCTAGAAAAGCTTTGATCTTCCATTACATTTATCGTTTCTGTAACAGTAGGAATGGGACTTGAGGAGAGAAGGCTCAACTTGACCATAGTGCAAGTGTTCTGGAGTTAACCCTGTAGATTCGTGGTATGTATAATTAATTATTTTAACTATCTGTGGCAATACTTTAAACCACTATTGATGGTTACCTTTCAAATGTACGCGAAATAAGTTCCCCAATTCTTTCATAACTCATTCGCAAGGGTTAGATTGAGGGTTACGGATAGAGGTGAGAACGTGATGTATCTGTACTTGCTGAAGCCAATTCTACCATTCTCTTGATATAAAAGGGGTTCCATTATCACTCAAAATAGTCCGAGTTTTGCCAACTTGAACAAATTGTTTTTCTTTTAGCACAGTTATGGAAGACCCAGCATCAGCCTTTCGTAGGGGATAAGCCTGTACTAATTTCGAGAAAACGTCAAAGGCCACTAATATATATTTATATCTACAAAATGACGGTAGTGGACTGCAAAAATCTATGGCTAGAAGCTCGTTCGGGTTCTTAGCTATAATTGGTGCCGGTGTCCCAGCGTAATTTTTATTAGCTGGTTTACTTTGCCAACACTCATGACACCTCTGTAACATAGTAACCACTGACCTATACAAACTTGGCCAATAATACCATCTCTGTATAAGTTTACTTGTTTTAAGAGATCCATAATGCCCATATATACCATGCATATACTTTATTAGCCTTTCCCTTAGATTTTGCAGTATAAATACTCTCCAACAATCTACTCCCTTTCTAACCTGAAACATTAACAACCCATTTATTATTTTATACCGATATAATTTGTTTTTTTTGCATGCAATTTTTTTGTTGTCTGACATTTGCTTCTTTACAGCCTTGTATCAGCTTCCTGCACGTAGTGTCCGAGTTTTGTAAAAAATGGAGTCTTTTCAAATCGTTCTCTATCGATACCACAGGATCTGCTTTAAGAGATATTAATCGAGCTCCCTCGAGTGTTAAATTTTGACTGGGATCCGTAAGCCGATTTCTGCTTAATATAATTGGTACTATATTTTCTTTCCCGGAGCAATGAATTACCCTGTAATTAAACTTCTGTAAGTATAATGCCCATCTTATAAGCCTATCATTAGTTAAGTAACACCTATTTATAAACTCTAAGCTTTTATGATCAGTGATGATAATAATCTCAGACTCTAAAAGTAAATGCTTAAGTTTATTTAATGCCCAAACATTTGCCAATGCCTTCCTTTCCGTAGTGGTATAATTTCTTTCTGCCGGATTTAATGTCCTACTTAAAAAATACAAAACCTGAGGTATCTTCTCTTCATTCTCTTGGAACAGTACTGCTCCCAATCCTACACTACTACTTGTAACCTAAAAGGTTTGGTAAAATCCGGATAGACGAGTGTTACAGTATCTACAAAATTTTCTTTGATCTGTTTAAATGCTTGCCTTGTTTTTCCATCCATTCTCACTTGCTTTCTTTTCTCAGTAAATGCACAAGTGCTTCCGTATCTGTAAAAAAATCCTTGTAGAACCTTTGATAGAATTTGCATATACCAAGGAATGATCTAATCTGTTTTCTATTCTTTGGTTGGGGGAATTTAACAATCGCTTCTATCTTGTCCGGATGAGGTCTCACCCCTTTAGCACATATGAGATGACCGAGAAATATAATTTCTTCCTGAAATATATTACTTTTCTTCAGATTTATTGTAATATTCTTTTCGTGACACTCACAAAGAAACACAACTAAATTTTCTAAATGTTCCTGAGGAGATCGTGATGCAATCACGACATCGTCCATATAATAAAGTATAAATTCTTTTACCCTCAGAGAAAGTACCTAGTCTAAACATTGTAATAGCCCTGATCCAATGTTAATTAGTCCAAACAGAACTCATTGAAACACGTATATAAAGCCTTCATAACGGAATGCTGTGTATTTTTGATCCTCAGCGTGAAGTGCCATCTGCTAGTAAACTTGATGTCAAATCGAATGACGAAAAATATTTTTTTTCCTTAAATTCCAACAGCAAATCTATAATTCGGGGTGGCACATCCCAATCAGGTATAGTAATAGTATTTAACTGACGAGCATCTAAGCATACTCTCATAGAGCCGTCTTTTTTTTTACAATTACTAAAGGGTTTATATACGGTGACTTGTTTTTTTATAATGCCCCATTGTTCCATTTGTTGTATTTGTTTATCAACTTCCTCTTTATATTTGACAGGAACTGGGTATGACTTACCCTGAAAATGAGTTTCTTCTTTCACCTTTATCTGATGAACATATCCCTTTACAATTCTGGGTTTAATGGTGAATACTTGTTCATTTTACAAAAAGTGCCTCTTTAAGTTGACTTTTCCAGCCCCTATTATTATTACCTAACTCAGTTATTTTACATTCTATTTCTTGGTATATGTCATTAGTTTATCATGTAAGCTACCTTGTTATCACTCTGTCTGCTGTATCCACTAAATGGCACCTTTTCGTTTCCTATCATTATATTCTTTTCGCTATAATTAATTTTTGTTCCGGTTTGGTGCATAAAATCCGACCCCAATATAAGATCTTCTACCAAACATGACATGGATAATAATGTATGCTGTATTTTTTTTCCCCACTTGTACTTCCCCGTATATTTGTATAGGGTCTAACTTAACTCTTTTGCTATTAGCCATAGTTATTTCAGACTTTCTTAATGGTAACAACTATATTTCCCTCTTCTGATTTGATCTAATATTTTATTTGAGATTATCGAGACTTGACTCCCCGTGTCTAGTAGGGCCTGTATCTCTATTCCCTGTATTTTTATCGTTATCATAGGGCAAGTTTGTTCCGCCATCATTTGTATTTTCTCTTCTTCCTCAATTACTACATTTAACAGCTTAGGGAGTTGTTCTTGTTTCTCTTCTTCCGGTACATTTTCTTCCTCTCTAAGAACTTCCAATATGTCTTCCACACCTTCACACCTACAGACAGCTAATCTCTCTAATATATTTTGCGGCAAATTTTTTTATAATACTTATAATTTGCCATTCAGCAATAGGATATTCTACCATCCTTCTCAATTTTATTATTTGCTTTAAAAAGAACTGTCCATATCCTATCCCTTCTTCTTTTTTATAACTTTCTAATTCTACCACTCTTCATAACTTTTCTTGTTTCTTTACATTCCAAAACGTATGTATTAATTTATTTTTGTACAGTTTGAAATTGTCTGGTCTTTTCTGTATCATTCTCCACCAATCTCTTGCCATGCCCACCAAATAATTACTTGCTATAATTATTTTTTCTTCTTCCCTTGCCTCGTACATACAAAAACACTCTTCTAAACTTTCCAAGTGTTCGAATAGTCTCCTCTTTGTCTCCTTCGAACATTTTTATTTTAATTCTATCCTGCATTTTATCTACAATATTTTAAATGTACTTCCGACACTAACTCCTCGCTCTAACCACCCGAACCTGCCTTACCCCACTTTTACCCTAATCTCAAGCCGTTTATTTAGTTAACGAGCCCTACACGTTGAGACACCATTTTCTTTAATTTTACCTGCTCCTACCTTCTGTAACAAAGAATTTTGTTACGCTCTTAAATTTTACGACATTGCAACGTACTGTGGCCGTTTGGGGGCGCCACTAAGCATTTCTGCCTAGACCGTATTATAAATTTTCTATAATACCAGTTAATTTATTTACGAATGGCAATCACCAATTGCAAACCTTAAAATAATTTTCTTTAACGAACCAAAAGACTACAAAATGAAATATAAGAATTAATTATAATAAATAATAATAAAAAAACAGATCGACGCTTAAATATTGTTGAAAGATTTATTACACCTTTATTCTATTTGTTGACTATTCCCTTCCCTCACATTTGTCGAACCAAACTCTCCCGATCCTTTTTCTTTTCTAATCAAGAATTAACATGTATCGTTCTCGAAGGAACATGCACCGTCACTTTACCAATTATACAATATTTCATCAAATATCATGGTATATAACTATGAGTGAACTCAAGGGTGACTTACTATAAGAGTGTGTTTGTTAAAAACAAACGCACTCAAACCTCCTCTTTCTAATGTTACTATAAGAGTGTGTTTGTTAAAAACAAACGCACTCAAACCTCCTCTTTCTAATGTTAAATCTTTTTATCTTAAATTTTTACTTGTCCTTAGATCGAGTATACAATTTCTTATTCCTATCTATACATTATAAGAACAACAATCATAGAAACTAAAGGTAAGTTTAATTAATAGAACATCCAAAAAAAATTAAATAATAAAAAAAAACAATATGTGGATTAATTTGAATGAGTAAATACATCTACTTACAGATTACATATCCCTCCCTTTCTATTGCTGAAACTTTGAGATATTTGAAGTGAAGGCTTTTCTTACTTTTTTAAAATCTATTACGCAAATGTCTCTTGAGATTATATCAAAAAAGAAGTCTATTTACCCTGATTGATCAGTGTAGATCCTGTGTGGGTGGAATATTTCATCCTATATTCTTCGTGGTTTATCCGTGTCTTCTTCCAGTCTGTCCTCCTCGACTAGCTCTCTATGTCAGGCATTTACAAAGCAGTTCCAGGTGGTAATAGGAAGAGGTCCCCAGAAGGGAAAGTTCTGTTAGATCTAGCTACTCAACATTTTCTCCATGCACTTTGCAGATTTTTTTTTTATATCTTGAAAAGTCTGAGCCAAATTGAAACTTATAGATTAGATATTGACCTCAGCAGAAATCCAATTAATTAGACCAAAAGGAAAGTCCATAATTTATAGTTTTTTTCTAAAGTTTCAGTTCACACCTTTAATATTCTCTTCTTTTATTTCATATTTTAAAATCCCAAAGAAACATTCCCATTGATCAGTATAATAGATAGCATAAAAATATCTTCACTGACAAAGTCCCAACAATAGAACTAATTGCTTTCTCTTCCTTTCTATCTTTAAGAATTTTTTTAAAGACTAAACAAAAGACAAACTTTTATCAAAAAGCAAGATCTTGATCTAATTTATTTTAACTTCTTAAAACTCCATTTTAAAATTAAGTGTTAATTTATATTTTTAAAATTATGTATTATAAAATATTTATATTTTAACAAAAATATGTGTATATATATATGAGCTGATAGAAACGTACGTGTTTATTTATTTCTAATAAAATAAGTTTATTACAATGTATATATATATTTTTACAAAATATGTGTGTATGATTATGAGCCTGCAGAAAAATACCAGCTCACTATCGAAATATAAATACATATTGTATTTGCTATAAAGTATTGTTATTTATCGTCAGATTTTTCTCTCAAATGATGAAACATTAGTTTCTAGCTATATAATTTAAAAAATGCATATTGCTCAGGAGTTCATAAGAAGTTTGAGCACCAGAATCTATCCTGGGACTTCGCGATCCCAACATGGATGCTCTACCAACTGCACCTAAATGTGCAGGCCAGTTATGCAGATTATTTTTCATTTGTGCAGTATCTTTTAATTCTGGATCTGTTTGAATAAACAGGTGAACTTAAATTTTGATAGTAATTATCATTTTACTTATAATTACAAATGTTGATCAAAATAATTTGATAAAATTAAAACCATAGTCTATATTTATATATAGGCATATCACAAAACACAAAGGCAAAACTCACCATACAATAGCGCCACTCAGTGCAAGCTAGAGTAATAAATGGATGCAGAAAGGTTTGTGCATAAAATCCCTATTTAATGTTTACTCATCTAATATCCCAAACTAGTTTCTAGCTTGTGATTTTCATCAGTGAGGAGCTACTGTATGGAGAGTTTTGCCTCTGTGTGTAAAAGAGCTTGTATAAGCATAAAGAATGGTAATCACGTGATGTTCAGTGGTTTAAGACATATCACAAAAATTGTATTGATAGATAGCAACACAGTTTGTCTGTGGGAAAAAAAAGAAGGGGAGTCGAATGGAAAAACCTTTGCCCTGTTGTAAATAATTTAAAAGCAATTTGACCTTAATAAATAATAAAAAGTTAAAGGATAGTAATAAATTAAAAATTTAAAATACATTACTACACCAGTAGAAAGTAGAAATATTCAAAATATAATGAAAATACTTACATCAGCAGAAAAAAATTTAAAATAATATAAAAAGCAAAATGTAAAAGTACAGTATATTCTCTTACATGAAGTTATACATAAAAATATACCTTAATAAATAATACCATTCATTGGTAAATTAATCTCAAAACATTTATGTAAATAATATTTATTTCTACAAACGCAGATGGTATTGAAATCAAACTGAGAGAGTGCAAACCTCTCAAGCGTTTAGCCAATCAGATCGCAAATACTGGGATAGAGAATTTAACAAGAAAAGAGCGGTTCCACTCTCTTCTTTACTTGTCTGTCTATATATGCAAGCCAGTCCAAAGTACTTGGATCTGCAAGCGTGAATCTTAAATATCTTCACACTTAACTCACTGAGTTCTAATTATAAACATACAGCGTGAAATCTTTTGATTCACACTTGCAGATCTAAGTACTTTGAACTGGCTTGGATATATAGACAGACAAGTAAAGAAGAGAGTGGAACCGCTCTTTTCTTGTTAAATTCTCTGTCCCAGTATTTGCGATCTGATTGGCTAAACGCTTGAGAGGTTTACATTCTCTCAGTTTGATTTCAATACTGTTTGCATTTGTAGAAATAAATATTATTTACATATATTGCTGCAAGTTATAACATCTAAAAACTACTGTGTAGTAAATCGAAAGATTTCACGCTGTATGTTTATAATTAGAACTCAGTGAGTTAAGTGTGAAGATATTTAAGATTCACGCTTGCAGATCTAAGTACTTTAGACTGGCTTGGATATATAGACAGACAAGTAAAGAAGAGAGTGGAACTGCTCTTTTCTTGTTAAATTCTCTGTCCCAGTATTTGCGATCTGATTAAACGCTTGAGAGGTTTGCACTCTCTCAGTTTGATTTCAAAATATTTATGTAATTAACAAAATAAAAACAAATAAATCAAAAATAAGATATTTATAGAAGAGATGAAAATTATAAATACAATAATACTTTAATAAAGATGCTAATCTCATTAATACTGTGCATTTCATTTATATAATAAACATAGAAAACCTCAACAAAGTTCAATAAAAATAATTTCAACAAAGAATGAGTACAATAAATATGTTACAAAAATAACATTTCTAAATCTATAAAGCAGCAAATATCAAGCAAAAAAAAAAACACAGCCAAAAAATAAAAATAATACTAGTTGGAGTATATATATATTTTTTTTTAAAAAAGGAATTATTAAACTAATATGTCTAAATATATCTAGTGCAGAATAATAATGATTGAATTCAGTCGAAAGATTGATGCATAATAAAATTGAGATAGTGTTTTTTTTCATATGTCAAATGCGTTGACCGGGAAACGAACCTGGGCCAGCTGCTTGGAAGGCAGCTATGCTAATCACTAGGCCACCAACGCTTGACAATAAATGAATTCCCAATTAATAGTAAACAAAGCATCATCTGACTTCCACACTTTGCAGAGAACATCTTTATTACTGACTACTCAAATGTACAACACAAATTCTGCATATAACGCAAACTCGTTACATTTTTTTTTCCAGTAGATATTTTTAGCTATAGAATTCAACAAGGGTAGCACAGAAAAATAAAGAAATAATTAAACAAAAATAATATGTATCTTTTTTTTTTTTCACGAGTTTAATTATTTGCTTTAGAATAAAAAATTTATAATATGGTATCATTTTTTTTTTTTTGAAGAGTTTATTTACGTTGTATAGTTTAACTCATTGAAAGCTGCAGTTACTTCTTGTTCAGTTACATATAATCTGAGTTATTTATTATTTACAACTATATATACTCAACATTAATTTTTTTATTTAATTATAAAAACTGAATTTAATGTATATATAGTAAAAAAAAAACATTAAAAAAAAATCAAAATGAAAAAAAAAGCAATAAATTTTCATGGCCTTCCTATATGAATTTTAAAATGTTAAGAGTAGTTATTATTATTTAAAAAACAAAAAAACTTTACTAAAACATTTAAATAATATATATTTTTGTGTTTTACCAGCTCTAATTCGTAGATTTGAGATGTGGATAATTAATAGAGGAGCAACATGGAAGCTTTGGATAATTCAATGAAGTATGGAGAGATGCAAATTGGGAATAAGAAGAGATCAAAAATGAATCACATGGATAAGAGAATAAACAATCATGGATAAGAGAATAAACAATTATCCATGACATCATAGATATAATTACGATACTGAAATAGAATTAGACTGAACATATTTGTTGAAAAGATGTTAAAAAATGGATTCACTTGAAATCTTAAACTGAACCCCAGATTAAGTCAATTATTTTATATAGCGCGTCTTTTCCAAAGGCTTTATCATGTGTTTGAAGTGTTAGTATTCATTCATTTTATAGTTAAAATCCAAAGTGCATGTGCAACAGTTTAATGCTGTTTAAATATATTATTAACCCCAGATTGTAAAAGACCTAGAAAAAAAATCACAAGTCTAATGGATAAATGAACAAAGAAGTTTTCTGGTATTATACGGAGAATGGCTATAGATTAGAAAAAGTGGATTAAATTTGAAGAGATCATCCTGCAATGGATTGATTATAATTAAAAATAATGATGACATTTTTTCTTGAAATGATAAAATTACAGAGAGATAAAATAATGCTAATACAAAAAAAAACAAAACAACAATATTCAAGATAAGATCCAAGATTTAAACATCCTAATGTTTTGAGAGATATATAATGCTTTGTTTGGCATATACAATCCTTAGTAAAAGTTAAGTTGCCTACAATTACATATAAAATTGATAATTATGTAGTTTCTGACTTAATGCCAATCCTGTTGGTTTGGATTCATATTGTCCAATCTACAATCATTTTAATTAATAATATAAAAAGAAAGTAAATATGACTGCTGGATATATATATAGATATGAGCAAATACAACGCTTCTCACTAAACAAAAGAATTTAATGAATACATGAAGTATAAATATTTCCAGTTAGTTTATACTGCCTCATTGTATAATTTAATAATTTCACTCAGACAACATGATATTAAATGTAATATTAAAATTACTGTTTTATAAAAATTCATTAATGACTAAGTCTTTAAATATATTGATGCTTACTACAATTTCTATCACCAATTGAGAGATTAAAACTATTATCTGGATCAAGCACAAAAGAAAGCATAAGTTATCAAGTAGGCCAGTTCCAATTTATTTAATTTCATTTTTCAATTATCAAGTGTTAAATGGATACTAAGTTTTTTGTCTCTATAAATTTCTGTGCTAAAAAAGGAGTGATAACACAGATGTTAATGACTTCTTACATCTCACATAATAAATATAATCATTGCAGAACAAATGATTATTAGTCCAGAGTCAATAATATTGTGAATAAAATATGGTTAATTAATGAAATGACAAGCGTTTCTGAGTAATAATAAATTAAATATATGCAGTTTTTAGACAAGTAAAATTTAGATACAATTTATCTTTGGACAATATACTGAGTTTCACATATAAAGACTTTTAAAGGTATCATGGCTCCAAAATATAACTGGGAGATACTATTTTATTTGCATTTTAAGTGAGAACTCAAATCTAATATGATTAATTAAATACTTGACTGTTTTTCTTGTTATCCACAAAGAGTTACAGGAAGGTTTCTGTGCCTGCTCCAGGAACTCATCATCATCTGCCAAAGGCAATGGACTGCTCTTTGCACCAAACTGTCCACTCTCATCCATTCAAGATAATATTCACTGATTCACACTTGCTAATAGTGACCTTCCATCATCAAAATACCACAATATATTCTTATATTTATTCGAACATCCTAGTATTATTTTAAATATACTGTTAATTCACTATTTGCAGCTACTCCAAATTCATCCATTCTAATTGTGAATTGCAACATGAAATACAAAGACTTCATCACCCAATGTCAGTGTCAAATATGTTTTCCTCTTATGAGTGATGAAGCTTTCTGTCAGACAGTGCAGTCACATTCCACAATAGCCGATACGCCTCATTGATAGACCTTTATTTTTATTTGCCTATGTTGCATCATCTAATTACCGAGAACCTTAACCCCTCACCATTTCTCAGATCACTTAGAACAAACAATAATTATCAACCTTGCAAAGATTCAAATATCTACACTTCCACTAAGTAAAACAATAAGAATACTGTTCCCAGCAACCACTCAAAAAATTATTTTCTCAGAGACTTATGTTATGCTCAGTAAAATCAAGACCATGCAGGTCAACCCTATACAAAAATACTTAGCCTTCATTAACATACTCTCCTTTAATAATAATCATATCATGAGAAAAAGCTCCCCTCCCTCTAGATTATTAGTACTGGCTGATAAGCTGCATAGGTGAACTACCATGGGTAAAACCACACCATAATCAACAATATATATTGTTATGGTAACTGATGATTATTAAATCCCCATCACAAGTTTTGATCAATAAAGTAAGGATATAAATATAATTTAAAAAAACCAAAAGGGACATTTGTGGGCAATATATATTGTAACAAACGGGGTTCGAATACAAGCATATGTAATATATTATTAATTGTGAGTGTTAATGTTGAGCGACTATATACGAAAAGATATATATGTAAATAGTCATTCGAACCCTGTTACAAATAGTGTGAATGTTAGGTGGGTATGCTTATATAAATATATTTGTATATGTGAGTATAAAATGTGTGTGTATTAACGGTGATGGTTCCAAGCAATTATATACGGAGCTGTATAAGTTGTAATTGATTATTCGTATATATTTTATCCGTTAAAATTTTTCTTTAAGTCTGGTTAATAATATTGTCGGTAACACGTGTTTTCTTTGGCTAATTAATCTTTTGAACATATGAAGATAGAAATAGAAATAAATCAGTTGCTGTAGGCAGTTTAGTAATAACTGGCGTCAAGAAGTCCGAAAACGGGTCAGGTGGGTATCTTTGGAAAACAATAGAAGAACGGGACAGTGGCGTAGGGATATTGGAAGAAAATTTTACAAAGTTAAAGAGTGAAAACAAAAGAACTTTTTGTGGGCTCGAGAGGAGAAAAAAGAAAAAACGCGGCTTGGACTACGGAGTGTGTGGACGTATAAAATTTTCTTAAGAAGTTTATTAATATTTCTCACCCAAAATGTTGGGTAATTCCATAGCGCTAGTTTTGTTAACCGATCCAGTGGACAGTTGTCGTGGAACCCATCTGAAGTGGATGTATGAACTTCGCTATACAAAAGAGTTCTTGTTCATCAAGTGTAAAGGCAACGAAAGATCTATGAAATGGACCCTTTCATAA
This sequence comes from Epiperipatus broadwayi, assembly GCA_028023455.1. Classification (NCBI taxonomy): domain Eukaryota; kingdom Metazoa; phylum Onychophora; class Udeonychophora; order Euonychophora; family Peripatidae; genus Epiperipatus; species Epiperipatus broadwayi. Next base: position 790,096 of record JAQFVV010006275.1, on the reverse strand, counting down.
AGTGAGTGAATCATCTACTCCACCTCCAGAATAAGCTATTCGATATACCATATTGGAAATCCTTGCCATCCGTTATATCAACCAGACCAGTATTCGTGGAGAATTATAAATGCGGACTTGTCTTTGACCGTGTGAACAGTCGACGGTACTTAAGGTAATTGACATTTACGCTAAATATATGTTCAATGAATGCGTCTTGGTAAAGAAACTAATGTTACCTCAATAGTAATTGCTATAATAAATCTCTTTTAAATTAAATAAAATAACAACTTTAAATAAACAGCTCTGATGTATAATTGCACTATTTTGATGCGTATATGAATTATATATGTGTGTATCAGGGTAAATGGGCTGTGCGCTTGAATATTGATATATTTATATGCGTGTATAAATGAGATTTTATCGGTATTAAGTATGGTAATAAATAGAGTAAATTGTATGATAACATTCGGGTTGGGTTATTAGATTTATAACAGATGAATTATCGGACAGAATAGATAGACACATATGACTTAGTTGGGTAGTGCTTAGCTTTGTTCTCTAGTTAGACTATAGTCCCCAAACCCTGAGATTGAGCTGGTACAAATGCGCTACCATAAACGGAGGTATATATATATACCTGACCCCTTATTTACGTTTTCGATGAGATAATTCTTATCCATGTGTAAGATTGGCGCGTGAGATGGAATCAGACCATGTTCACAAATATCCTCACTTGAAGCTACGGGTAGAAGCATACAATGGTGATATAAAATATAAACACCATATTATAATGGGTATATCATAATGGCGCCCAACATGGGGCTGCGAATGTTAGAGAATGGGCATTTAAAAGGGCATCCTAACATAACGTAAAAAGAGCGTACAAACAAGAGTTGGAGATTTTTTTTAAAAAAAAAAAAAAAAAGGGAAAAATAAAAGCGATAGTTTGTTATAAATCAGAAAGAGTTTGAATACATATTGGTAATATAGTAAATGGGCATATTTAGCGGTGTGAATATAGATAGAAAAGTTCTCGAGTGGTCAAGGGAGAAAATAGCATTAGAGGTATGTCCTGTGTATATATATATATAAAGTCACAGCTTATAAATCGAAGTTGAAGAATTTATCTAACATTGGGATATTATAAAACAATATCGCTCAATTTGATAATAAGGAGGGGCAAAGGTCTATCAGGTGGGTCATGCAGTGGACCACTGGAAACCGGGGTGACGAACCTGGCACATTTAGCGTTAATAGTGATATATAAATAGGAAAGAAAAGGGGCAATGGAATTGAAGATAAGAATATATGGAGGGAGAAAGGAGGAGACACCCGTAGAGCACCTCAAGAGCCTTGAAAGATACTATAAGTACTATGAGATAGCAGATGAACACCAAGTGATCATAGCATACCATCATCTAGAGAAACATGCAGAGACATGGTGGAATTCACTGAGTCAGCAACCTCGAACATTTCTGAAGTATAAAGAAGCATTAACCAATGTATTCTGGAATGAAGAAATACAAGAAAGGTTGAGGGCTCAAGTGGTAGAGCAGGAGTTTCAAGAAGGTAATGGAGAAGCTTACATACATTTTTTTAGGCAGCAGGTGGCTACGTTGAGAACTCTAGATGCATGTAAACTATCAGAGGAGCAGATTGTAGCAACGGCATGCAGAAAGTTACCCAATGAAATTAGATGGATGCTGGGAAAAAGAGGAGAAAGATCAGGGGGGACAATTGATAAAATGTTGAGCCAATTAGAAATAGACACAGAAAGGAGATGGATAGAGGATCATAAGCTTAGGTCCAAAGGGGACACAGATACAGATAAGCAGGGGACAAAAAGAATAGGCAATTTAATATGTTCTTGGGAAGACCGGGTCCCCAGATATGCACCTCAGACATGCCCCATCATCCCTATAAAGGTAGGTTCAATGAATGTGGAAGCCCTCATGGATTCGGGCAGTCAGGTATCGGTAGTATCAGAGAGATTATACCACCAAATTAGAAGGGAACAACCAGATATACCGATACTCCCTCTAAAAACAGTTCACATAGCAATGGCAGATAACCGGAGAGCTAAAGTAGAGCCAAAGCAAATATGGATGGATCTAAAAATTAATAGAAAGAGCTATTCACATGTGTTCCTTATAATGAAAGGTTTAGTACATGAGGCCCTTTTGGGATCAGATTTTCTAAATAGATACAAATGTAACCTTGACTATGAGAGGGGTCAGGTCACCTGTGAGGGTGAAGTGGTACGTTTTCTGACAGAGGAGCCTCAATGGTCGACAGGGATGTTACATTTGGAGGAGGATGTCCCAGAAAAACTCAAAGCTAAGATCGATGGAATGAAAGTAGAAGGGAAAGTTCAAGATAGTTCCTTACAACAAACATTGACCAAGTATCACCATGTCTTTGCAGACAAGCCGGGGGTTATCCAAGGCTTTGAGCAGAGAATTAAGATGAGAGATGGCCAGACATTCAAAGCTAGATCATACCCCATCCTGCATCAATACCGAAAGGCAGTAAAAGAGCAAATAGATCAGATGCTAGAGTGGGGAATTATATCAAAATGCTCATCAGCGTATTGCAACCCAATGGTGGTAGTTAAAAAAAAAGATGGATCCGTTAGATTATGTCTTGACGCTCGACAGTTAAATAAAGTGACTGTACCAGACTGCAATGTACCACCTCCCATGTAAGAATTACTAAGGAAGTTCCAAGGAAAGAAGGTATTTTCGACCTTCGATTTGACTGCCAGTTATTGGCAAATTAAGTTACATCCGGAAGATTGCCAATACATATTGTTCAGATATGAGGGTCACTCATATCAATTTAACAGGATGCCTTTTGGTCTAATAAACAGTGGGGCTGGTTTACTCAGGTGCTTGGACCAGGTGCTATCCTCAGAGATAAAGGACATGGCCACAATTTACATGGATGATGTGTTGATAGCCTCAACTGATATCAAGGAACACATACGGGAAGTAGGACTATTTCTAGAGGAATGCAAAAAAAGGGCATAAAAATAAATATTAAGAAGAGCACACTGTGTCAGAATGAGGTGGCCTTTCTTGGGCACATGGTGGGAGCCCAGGAACTCAAACCGCACCTGGACAAGATCTCAGCTATTCGTGACTTTCCAACACCTAGATCCAAGAAACAGATCCGATCATTTCTGGGTCTGTGTACATTCTACAACCACTTTCAAGAATGGTTTGCAGAACGGATGGAGCCATTGGTGAAGTTATTAAAAAAGGGTAGTGAGTGGAGGTGGACGGAAGAACAGGACCAAGCCTTCCAAAGAGTGAAGACGGGTTTCTTGGAACATGTTATGCTGGCCTTTCCTGACTTTTCAAAGCCGTTCATAGTTCAGACAAATAGCAGTGGATATGGTCTCGGGGTGACCTTGGCTCAAGAGCAAAAAGATGGAAGAATGGGTATACTATATTTTCTGAGCAGGCTATTCAAAGGTCCTGAGGTACATTATACAACCACTGAGAAAGAGGCATTAGCCATTGTTTGGGCCTTTCAGAAGTTTCGAACACTGTTACTGGGCTCGGAGGTCATCGTGGTTACTGACCACAAGAGTCAGGAATTTATCAACCACAGCTACCTCACCAATAGCAGATTAGTACGGTGGAGCCTGTACCTCCAAGAATACAACTATACGGTGAGGTATTGTAAAGGGTCTGACAATGTAGTAGCTGATACTCTGAGTCGCAATCCAGTGGACAATCAATCATATCATCTGAGTACTGAGAATTTGTATATAGCAAGCATAGGGTTAAGAACAGATGAAGGTCTTGAAAGCGATTTGAGGCGCCTAGAGTACTTTCAGAAAGAAGACCAATAACTCCAACCAGTCATTGACCAATTAGAAGGTAAAGAAGCCAAACTGATTAGGGGTTGGGTCGAGCGGACTATTCGAAATTTTAGATTGGAGCAAGGTGTGCTACAATACAGAGTTAAGGAAAATCCAGCAGAATGGAGATCAGTCATCCCGCGGCATATGAGGACTGCTGTGGTGGCACACATGCCCGCAGGTCGGGCCACTATGGGATAATGAAGACTGAAGGATGGATCAGGTGGTGGTTTTACTGGCCAGGCATGCGTGGCAAAGTTGCAGCGGTCATTGGGCAGTGCGAAATTTGCCAGAGGGTTAAGCCCGCAAATAAGAAATATGCAGCTCCGATGTTGTCCATGATTCCCAGAGAACCTAAGGAAATTGTTGCCGTGGATTATTATGGCCCACTGCCGGCCTTTAATAAAAAAAATACCTCCTGGTCGTTTATGATTTATTCTCTAAACTGGTGTCTGCATATCCCATCACACAAGCCAACATGCGGAACACGATACGTGTCCTGGAAAAGGAGCATATTCCATCAGTGGGAAAACCTCGAACTATCATATCAGATCATGGAACCCCATTCGTTTCGAGGGAGTGGATGAAATGGACTGAACGGTTGAAGATTGGTCATGTGTTAACCTCGATCCGTAACCCTCAGTCCAATCCCTGTGAAAGAATGATGCGGGAATTGGGTAGGTTGTTCCGTACTTATGTCCAAACCGACCATAGAAGGTGGGTCAAACACCTTCCGGACATTTTAAACTATATGAATTGGGCTGTGAACGAATCTACTGGCTTCACACCAATACATTTGCATTTTGGTAAGCACGCACCTAGGTTGTTCCAGACTGGTTGTCCAGGAGAAGAAACTCCCATTGATCTAGAAAAGGATAGGCAGCAGGCCTACCAGTCGATGGTTCACAGGAGCAGACAACGAAAGGATTTTCAAGAGTTCCTCGCACTCCTTTAAGGTGGGGGACCAGGTAATGGTGAGGACGCCCCATGTAAGCGAACCTGGAAAGTTTATTTGCAAAAAATTTTGCAATCTATATGAGGGCCCATTTACGATAGTAAAAGGTCTGGGAAAACATGCATTTTGGGTGGATACTGGGCAGGAAGTAAAGGGATCATACAACGCCCGGTCACTTAAACCCTTCGCAAACCTAGAGAGGGATAAAGGATAGGAAGAGTCGTTTAAGAAGCTGTTCAAATACACAGAAGGTATTTGAAGGCTATTGCACCAGGGGGTATGTAACAAACGGGGTTCGAATACAAGCGTATGTAATATATTACTAATTGCGAGTGTTAATGTTGAGCGACTATATACGAAAAGATATATATGTAAATAGTCATTTGAACCCTGTTACAAATAGTGTGAATGTTAGGTGGGTATGCTTATATAAATATATTTGTATATGTGAGTATAAAATGTGTGTGTGTATTAACGGTGATGGTTCCAAGCAATTATATACGAAGCTGTATAAGTTGTAATTGATTATTCGTATATATTTTATCCGTTAAAATTTTTCTTTAAGTCTGGTTAATAATATTGTCGGTAACACGTGTTTTCTTTGGCTAATTAATCTTTTGAACATATGAAGATAGAAATAGAAATAAATCAGTTGCTGTAGGTGGTTTAGTAATAACTGGCATCAAGAAGTCCGAAAACGGGTCAGGTGGGTATCTTTGGAAAACAATAGAAGAACGGGACAGTGGCGTAGGGATATTGGAAGAAAATTTTACAAAGTTAAAGAGTGAAAACAAAAGAACTTTTTGTGGGCTCGAGAGGAGAAAAAAAAAAGAAAAAAACGCGGCTTGGACTACGGAGTGTGTGGACGTATAAAATTTTCTTAAGAAGTTTATTAATATTTCTCACCCAAAATGTTGGGGTAATTCCATGGTTATCCAAACAAGGGATTAAGAAAGATAACTGACAGATGTCAGGTTAATAATTTGTGAAATTAATTATTTCACTCTGCCTTATTTGTTAGTTGAGTTCCAGGGATTAAACTCAGTAGTTATGGGTAGGATAGTTCCCAATACAACAATAAATGGTGCACAAGATGTATGGGTACAAAAAGAAAAGAGAGCTATGACAATAAATATGGAAATTAAATGTGTGCAGTAATAAATAGCATACAACCTTCATGGATAGAAAATAAAGAATAGCTGCTATAATAAATACGAAAATTAAAGGGTGAAGTCAATAATAAATGCACACAATGTTATGAATAAGAAAATAAAAGATAGCTTATGCAATAAATAAAAAAGATTAAATGAGTAAATGCAGAAAAGTAGAGTGTAAACAAACTTTGGATATAGTTAAAAATGGTTAGTTTTATTTATTAAGTTAAGATATATACCACCAGCTTGTATATAAATTATGTACACTGATGAGAAAAACAAATTGGAGTGAGGGAATATTGACATGAAGACAATAAATGTGTTAGGCAGCTAAAGTAAAGCTAAAAAAGAACAACTAAAGTTAATATAAATAGGTAAACAATTTTGAAAAAAAAAAAAAAGGATTTATAGAAAGTGCAGGCAGGGAATAGTGTAATATAGTATAACGGTGATAGAGAAGGTCTAGTATACTGTTTTAATGTACTGCTACAAATAATACAAAATCTAAAATAAAAATATACAACATTGAGAAATCTAGGACAACTAATCTATTTAATAAAGACAGAAATTATATTTTAGAAATTTACTATAAAAAATAACAGAGCTAAGATAAAAAAAAGTAACATTTTGGATATATCAAATGTTAACAAAAGCTCAGTCAAAAATAATGGAACAAAATCAGAGTCAATCTGAAAATTCTGACAATCCCAAAATAGAGCAAGTAGAGATACAAGAGTCTGTACAACCAATGTTACCAGAACAAAAAAACCAAGAGCTAGATCAAACAGTAGAACAAGTGGCAAATAAGATACCAAGCACATTTAACATAAATATGATATGTACCTTATTATGGATACAAAACTGCAAAATATGCAGCACAATATTAACCAAGATATAAAGGATACAAAGGAGACACTACAAAATATGGAACAAAAGATGAATGAACAATTCCAAAACTTAAAGTAAACTATAGAAAAAAGACTCTGTAATATAGAAAATATATGTCTAATGTCCAAAAAGATTACAGAAAAGCAATAAAGCATTGACATAAAATTGTTCCATAGAATACCAAGATTATTATCACTTTTGCTCCCTTTGTTCTCATCTGAAAATTATTACAATTATAAAATTCACAATCCACTAAGTTATTGACAATGTAGCAGCTTTTCTTTTTAGTAATTAAAGATTATCTGCAATTTACTTTATCCATTTGATTTAAATGCTCCATGCGCTAGTAATAACTTAGTGTTTGACTGATTCCTTGCTAATTTTTGGGTAATATTATTAAAAAAAACATTTCACATTTTCTTTGAACAGTAGAGTAAGGTTACAATCCACAGATGTTTTATATTTCCTAATGCACTAAGGTTTATTTCATCTGCTATTCACCATTTATTTTCAATGCATCTTTATTCTTTATTAAATATTTTTGAAGATGGTATTACTTTCTTACATGTATCAATATTCTTTTATAATTAAAATTAGGTTTGCATAAAAATAATTGATTTTGGCATTATGGTAGAAAATATATAACTGAAATTATATAAAATTAAATCCATCCATTAATTTATTATAAAAGTTTTCTACACTCAGTTTATATATATTCTAACCTCTTCCCCCACCCTCGCGACCGTCCACTCCAAAAATTTATATAGTGTTTAAATTTTTACGGGTTCTAGCTCAGTCTAACAAATAAGTATTACTGAAATATTCAGCATTAATTAAAATGATTACTAGCTCTAATCTTTAAAATACAAATACGGTTATATTTTTAAAATGAATTAACAAATATTTACTATTTTCATGAGACATGGAGTGACGACACGGGGAACGAGATAGACTACATTGAGATATTATCCACATGATACTATCTCAATGGCATAAGAACACTATTCCCCTTTTTACTATATTAAATAACTAACTCATAGTATTCTTACGACTTTCTAAGCTCTTTTCACTACGATTAAAATAATAATCATGTCTTAATATTCTTTCTAATAAGAATCTAGCTCAATTAATTAAAAATGAAGAAAATAAATAAAATAAATAAAATGACATAAATCTCAGGTTCATAAATTGTACTCTAACTGATTTAAAATTACGGTAGTAAACTATGAAAAGGGAATTTTATGTCATAATTCACTACGCAGTAACTAACAATAATAAATAATAATAATAACAACAATGGTATAATATAATCTTATTACTTCCTAAATGAAATAAATAATTACGTACGTGGTAGTATTTTAATAATCTGACTACAGAATACGTGTGGCAACATTAGCATATAATTTAATGTAATATTGTGGCAACCGACTTATGACCAATAAATGATATAATTATGATCTTTTAAATTTCATAATATTAATAAATTCTCAAAAATTATTATAACACTTTTATGTTTACCTTTTTGTGCAAAAACTATATGTCTGTTTCAATTATAAGTGTATTGTGAGATCATGCATCCATGTGGAGAAATAACAACGAAGACACAAAGCTTTAAAATAAATTTACAACAAAGTTTATTAATAACATAAACAAATAACAATATTTTACATTATGTACATTGGATATCCTTACTCTCCTATCACAAAATTATTTTACTAGTTTATAAAAAATGAAAATCAAACTTCTATTTATTTTTCTAGTTAACTCTTATCTTTTAAATGCTTAAGAAAATACAGTATTATTATTATTGGATTTCATATTATGGTTAGCTTGTTACAAAATGAATTTCTTATAGGATTATCATTAACACTTTGTATCCCTACTATTATTAAAATTATATTTTTTAATTTTACAAATTACATTCGTAGTAAACATTCTACAAAAATAATAAAATTCTAGTTTTATATTAGTAGTATGGAATCCTATAAATTCAAAACATTCTTCTACATTCGGTATTAAGTTTTGTTGTTCATTATCCGATGTTTATTAATCATAATATACTCATTTAAGCCTTACTTCGGATGATATACTTACAACCATTAACATACCATGCACAAGTATATGTTTATTACACACTATTGAATTATTTTCTTAATAAATATGCAATATTTATTTTCTAAATATTATTTAAAAAATTAAAATTTTATTATCACTTTTATAAAAAAACTTTGTTTTAGATTTCTCTTTTAAAATCTTATATTCGTTTCCGAATTAATTTATAACTGTATTATATGATTCTTTCTCTCTTTATGATATTTTGTACTTTCACTTTTAAAATTACACAATTCTAAACATTCCAGCAAATAAATTATTCTTACATAAATGATAACATCTCTGCAATTCTATTTTATTCATTATTTCTTTGAAAATATCTTTCTGACGATGCAGATTCACGAAAACAAGGATAGCGAAAATAGATGCACAGGATCAAAAATATAACTAGAATATTATCCGTCATAAACCTTGACAATAATGGCACAGTGAATTAAAACACTATAGAGGAGTGACCTTTATCTGTCTACCAACCTCTATTATAGGAGTGATGCTAAAGCTATTTCTTCAGCTTTATATAACATCAAAAAGTTTAAAGATACGCAAAAAACACTGTCCAAAAATATATGTGTTCAGTCATAGGGCTTAGTTAGCTATACTGAAATCACACAAACTAACTATGATCCAAATACTTTATTTTTCCTATTTCTTAACAAAACATCATCTTGGTTTCCTCTCCTCCAGTACTACCAAGTCACTATCCGATCTTATTTCTCATGATTTTTCTATACAGTACATCGACAAATTCCTATCTGCATTTCTAACAATAATAAAATTCATTTTATTTCAAAAACTATACCGCTGTTCTTTAAGAAAATCTTTTACTACTTTTCTCGTATATTTATCATATACAAACTATTTTAAAATATCTGAATACTTTATTACATGAAAGTTCAAAAGAATCACACAATTGTTCTGTTATATTATATTATTAATTATACTTTAAATAACTTATTGCATGCATATTTAAAATTACTCCTATCTCATAATATGTTGTAAATGTTGTATAAAATGTGTACATAGAATTTAAACTTTCACACATCATTCTTAATCAATAGATGATCTAAAAAAAATACATTATGCATTATAAATAAATATCAAAATTACCAAAACGATCTTTATCTTCTCGATCGTGTTCTGTAGGCTTCACCATCCCATTGATTCTTGTAGATATATGATTTCCATACATACTCTTTATTTTAAAACAATATTTCTATCATTCTATTAAGCTATTATATTTAATTTTTCAATATTACTAAAATTATGTTTATATGTTTTCCCTAATCTCACATAGCATTTTATATTTAAAATAAATTAGTAAAAAATATTTAAATTATATTTACGATACTTCTTCATCAAACTTTCTTGAACTGTTCATATTAAAGCTAAAAAAAATATTATTTTATTTTTTCTTCAGTCACTTAAGGTTCTATTTAAAGTAAAACAATTATTACTCTGTTTAATAAATATTCATAGACGACAATCCTAGGTTTTCACAATATTGAAACACAATTATTAATTCTGATATTCTCTTCTAATATTGTCTGCTAGTATTTTCCCGCGCGACTTTTCCGATGCATCTTTTAGGTACTTTTATTTAAATCTTCAATAAAATTTCTGTTTCCATGGATCCATTTTCATTAAGTAATTTAATTTTATCTTTTTTTTTAAATCAAGCATTTCTTCCATTGAATACTTTATAATATTTAATTAATTAGATAAAGTTTTCGGCTCCTTTTCTATAAACATAGAATAGCACTTTCATATTATTCTTTAACTTTTCTTTACTTTAAAATTCTGGAACTATATTTTTGTAATGTCTCTTTTTAAAAGATAAATACTCTTTCTTCATTATACATTTACATAATTTTTCTTTATAATAAAAACGCATATTAAATTTTTCCATAGAGAAGAATAAAATAACTTCAAAGTAGCCTTATAAATTGTGCGTCATAATTTTTTCCTGACGGCAAGTAACTTCTCTTTTAAATTCTCACATAGCGTCCCAATTATATTTCTTTGAGTGACAAAAATAAGTTTCTGGTTGAGCATAAATAAAGCTGTATTAAGGTACTTTCCAAATATTTTTCCTTCAGCAATATTTTTAGGTATTTTTCCTTGTACTTCCATCTTTACTGTAGGCTTTTGGTTAAATTCGAATAAAATTCCCTGGTAAGATAACTTTTAAAATTAGCAATTCATGTCGAGGCAGTCAAAATATATTATATGTTACAAAAAAAAACTTTTAAAATAAATACGAAATTTTAAATTTATATCACTTTTCTAGCTACGGTGTTATCAGCTACAAAAATATGTTACTTTCTCTTTCACTTTCACATTACTTCTCCCCCGCTTTGTATAATTCTTATATTTTGTCTGCTAATTTACCTCTGTTGATTGGTTAATGACTTTTTAGCGCGAACAAATTTACACATTTAGTTATATAACAGATTAGACTTTTAAAAATAAAGAATTGATGACGTAATGTCTCAAATATTATTTAGACTAGTATTTTTAAATTCAATTTTAATTTTATCAAAATTATTTAAACTTTAAAAACAATTATTAAAATAATATTTAATACTTCAACTTTACTTTAATGATCGATGGCAATTATATTTAGTTTCAAATTCACAAACTTTATTATTATTTTAACAAGCGTGTGTGTGAAGGTATATAATATACAGTCACGTGTTTACTAACTTTATCAGATGATTTTTTATTTACGTCTCGGTCTAAATTACCAAAACTGATATATTTTATAATAATTTGGAAAATAATTAAAAAATATTGAACTAAATATAATTCTCACCATTTTAAAGTCTTTTTTAAAATAGACTCTATTAATTTTGACTATTAAATATACTTATAACACTACATATAGTATTTATTTAATTTATTAGTTTTAAAAATATTATATTCAAATTATTAATATACTTTTAACTATTTATAGCTGTATTATTTTATATGGCCAGCTTTTACAACCATAAGCAAGAATATAATTAAGCTTTATTTAACTGTTTTCTTTTAAAATAATTTATTACACTGTTATATACCAGGTATTTTCATCTTTAAATTGTACTATAAAATTTAATTATCCTACTATTATTTATATATCATACAAATATAACTTAAAATTTTTTTAGTAATTGACCTTTCTACCTTATTATGACCTACAGATAAGGGCACAATATATTGTTTTTGTTGTTTTTTTTTTAAAAAAAAATCATTCATTAAAATCATTATAAGTCAAATTACCATGTTTTTTTTTTTGAATAAAAACTATAAAAAATTATAAATTGATAAAAACATACATGCATAGTTCAGGTTTTCTATAGACTTCTGAAAAGAAAAACAAGGTGAAAATTTACTACTCCAAGATAGGGCTTCTCAAATAGAATGACAAGATCCCATTTTCCTGGGATCCTGGGGATAAAAAATTATCCTGTTATCCCAGGATAATAAACCAAATCTTACAGGAATCATTCTAATTGTTATTAAGATTTTTTTTTTACTTTTTTTAAAGATATTGAAAATATTCACATTTGAAATTTTAGTATATTTATTTGCTCGAAATTTTTTGGTTGTAATAATGAATTTCAGTCAAAATTTAAAAAAAATCAATACATGTGCCACAGATAAAGAATTTACCATGCAAATTCAAATTGTATTCTTCTGTTATCTATAATTATAATTTACAAACTTTTTAGTATAAACCTATTGTTATAAAACATTCTTTTTAATGTGAATTTGTAAACAAAAATGTGGTGCAATGTTATAAAATTTGACTTTTTTCCAAATCAGGGAATCCCCTTATTTGTAGATATTTTTGGTAAATATATGTATTTTATTATTATGATTATTTTAATATAAACAAAAACACAAGTAAATAAAGAAATGCTTAAGTAACATTTGAAAATTTTATTCTTAATTCTTAAAGACAAATCTTTACAGATAGAAATTTTTTTTATATAGAATAAAAAAAGATTTTTTAAGCATGTTTTGAAAATCGAATTGTCAATAAAAATTAGAACCGAGAATCCAGAAGATATATCATATGACGTCAGTAATATCTCAAAGGAAATGGAAGCAACAGGAAAGCGCACAAATAATTAAAAAAAATTATATAACACACTAATGGCCATCCAACCGACATCACTTGAAATGAAAAGAGCTTTTTCTGCAGCTGGTCTTTTCATCACGAAAATTCGGTCATCTTTATGTGATAGCGCCATTGATAACTTATATTTTTTTAAAAATTATTATAAAAAAATTAATGTTTTCATTTCTCATTATATTTTATTCAAATTAATATGAATTTATTTTTGTTTTGTTTATAATTTTTCGCATTAAAAATGATCTTTTTTCTTAAAACTCTTAGTGAATTTTTTGCATTGTTTTGAACTGAAAAAAAAAACTTCAAATCACTACAACACAACATGCACTAAGTGGATTAATTCGTCTTTTAACGGATCTTGGGAAATCCCGGGAATAGAATCATTTTGATCCCGGAATTTGAATTTTATGGAAAATGAAAAATCCTACTCCAAGCTGATAAAAAATGAAGTTAATTTCTTTTTTAAAAAAGAAGTTAATTTCATCTTTAAAATTCTCTACAATATATATGCATGTGTTTATTAAGGTTAGTAATACAGTATAAGTTTATATACAGTTTGATTATAAGGTTAGTAATGTAATATATGTTTATATACAGTTTGGTTATAAACTAGAGCTGCATAAATGTTTTGACTACAACCTGGATGTTTGACTATAACAGAAAAAAAAAAGGGAGAAAAATTTAACTGTGACGCAAGTCAATAAAAAAAACTTTTATATATAATTTCAATACTAATTTTAATAATAAAATACAATTAAAACTAATTATATTAATTTTAGAAATAATGCATTACAATTTGTAATACTTAAAATACTTTTTCTACCTTATTCAATATTATCTTTCTTTGACCATTCATACTTTTCTAAACTTCTAGCTTTCTGCAGCAATTCTTTGTTTCCTTTTACATAGTTGTAAAATTGAGATCAAGACATTTCAAATGTAGAAATAGGGGAGTTGTGCTCCTTGGTCCATTGGAAAGAAACAAGAGAAAATACATGTTCAGCCTTAGCATTGTGACCTAGTATCACATATAAATATTGACATATCTTTAATAAATTCATTTTTCTTTCTCTCTCAATTGTTTGCCTAAAAAAGTAGCCATTTGTCATTCATGTCTTTTTCTTTCCAATGCTTGAGTGTCTATAAATAATTTTGGGATATAATTACTTTCTCAAAACAAGTATCTGTTATTTTAATTTCTTTTTCCAGTAAAATGAAATTGTCTCCCCAACAATCTTCCATTGGGGTATTTCCTTTAAAGTTATCCATAAAAAAAAATTATATTTTGAAAATGGTGTCATCCTACTGTTGTAATAATTTAATGCAGAAGTAAAATAAGCTTTAACTTCTTTGTTAAATGCCTCAATTTCTGCTGAACAAAATGCATTTTTCTTCAACATGTCATATAATTGTCTTGCATGATTGTTTATAAAACCACTTTTCAATCTTTCATTTAAAATATCTTTTAATTATTCTAATTGATTGTTTACATCAACTATATAATATTAATTTTTTCAGTTTTCTTTATTTGTTTTTCTATAAGAAAAGTTTGATTATGTAAAAATGAAGCATACATTTTTATATGCGAATGAGAATAGAAGTATTGCCTTCAGGACATTTTCTTCAGTTGCAATAAAATCTTTTAAAGGCTTTCACAGCTTTAAAATACATTAAATGGTAGGCATTAGTGACAACCATATAGTTTTTGAATGAGACATTGTTATTGTATGTAACCTCTGTATAATCACAAAACTCCTTGAGTCTCTCAACCCTCAAAGTATATAGTGAAAAGTAGTTGTAAATTTTTAAGAACAATAAATTCTATATCAATGGATAAAACAGCAGCAGAAGAAGCTGTATTATGCAATATGTGAGCCAGGCATCCAACTCCTATGTTTTTTGGTAAAGATTCTTTTAATATGTCTGACTCCAAAATTTGTATTTGTGTTATTGGCACCAAATGCTATAATATTATCATAAGAACTTTTCAACTCCTTCAATGTCTTCATACAAAATGAAGTTTCTAGAAAAAAAATATGTTAGTAATGGAAATATCTTTTCTGCTTTGTGATTGTAAGAATCAGTTGAGATTCCAGAAAACAAAATATTTTTTAATTCAGTTTTAATAAGTGACATAGAATGTGAAGCAAAAAATTTTTTTATTATAGCAGTTGCTTTAATTCTAGCAGCTGCTTGTTTTTTGTTATATTTGAATCTAGATGTATAAGGACATTTAATTTAGTAATGCAATCTAATGAAGTAAATGACCCATGGTCATTTATAATTTTATATGCAGTAGTCAACTCAGCTGCACATAACAAAACATTTGTTGGATTTTATTTAATCATACATGAAGTCATACTTTTAGAAGATGATGCAACAGATAATGTAGATTTATAATTAGTGGGTGTGAATATGATCTTTTATACCCGATTTTCTTCTATGACTTACAGATAAATAAATATTGCACAATGAACAAAAAATTTTAAAATAATCTTTTTCTTTTTTAATAAATGACCACTCTTTTGTAAATTCTTCAGAAAAATGGCATTTCATTTTGGCATTTTGTTTATTTACACTACACTTTGTTTACATGGGAACAACAACACAATACAATTTAAAATTATTTGAAGAATTGTCATTTGGCAACAATTTTCATGATAGTATTGATATGTTTATGCAAACCATGCCTTGCTCATGCGTGGTTTGCATTATATCATCCAGTATTGATGTTTGATGAACTGCTCACTTTAACATTGATATAATTTGGTAGATCATACAGTGGTGCAATAATTTTTTTTACTGTATTTTACTTATTTATTACTAATTAAAAAATCTAATACACTAAAATAAAATATAACTAAAACCAGAAACTGAGACACTTTGATTGTTCACCAGAACATAATTTTAAAGGGACATGTCTCAGTATACTAAAATGTATGGCAGCCCTATTCTAAACATTTGTTTGTGCTATGACTTATGATCTTTTCATAAATTATTAATGACTGAAAGAGTTAAAATAAAAACAGATATGATAAAAGTAATAGTATGTTCACAAAACCTATAAATTTTAAATGATAAAAAAAAATAATTTGAGGGAGAGAGACTATTTCAGAAACTAATATATAGATTTATACAATGTGTTGGTGAAATAGGAAGCAAAATAGATGAGCTCATATTACAAAATAATTAAAATGTTTAGATATTCATATATCTATTAGGAATAGATGGGAGTTAATAAGATTATTAATAACAAATAAAAACACTAGGCAGAATGCAATATAAAGTGAAATAATATACCATAAACCAAGAAGACATATAAATACTTTTTCAACAAATTAAACACCACTAGAAAAAGAGATAAAAAGATAATATATTTATAATCACATGGTCCCTAATGAGACAAAATCTGGGCCAATAACATTATAAGTATCTCCAAAATGTCAGAACAATAATTTAATGCTGTTTTTTTTTTTTGTTATATAGAAATAACTTGTAAGCTCTATATATTTTGGATGTATATTAACCAATAAAATCTTTGAAAATAAAAATAATATAGAAAAATAGTAGTGATTTTAAAATTAATTTTAAAAACACATAAAACTTGATTTTTAATATGTTTTTTTTTTTTAAAAATAAAATCTAACTATAGTGATAGTCTAAAAATCATAAGTGCATTTATATGCAAAAATTATTGGGAAAGAAGCACATTATTAAAGATTACTAATTGTATTGGAAATGCACTTTTAAAGAACAAATTTTAGTTCACATACAGATATGATTTAATTATGAATGTGAAAATTTCACATATAAATACAAAAATAAAAGTTCGCATTAAACTAATAAAATATAAGAATAAAGCTTTCATGGTGGATCACAATCAATTTTAATGCATTCTTTACATTTCACAAACTTTAAAAACAATTGTCTTTTAAAAAAACTAATTTAAGATTGAACATTTTCAATAAAAGCAAACAAACAATTTTTACAACAAATTTCTTCATTAGTTTATAAAATTTGTCTAATAAAAACACTTTCTGAAAGATTGATCGCTTTAGTGAACTTCTATATATACATAAAAGATTTTTAATTCTATTACAATATAATCCAGACATCCTATACTTTAACTATTTTTGGATTATCTTTTATTAACATTATGAATTCTAGTGTATTTTCTAAATCTCAATATTAATGTTTTCTCCACCAGCATCCTAATTATAAAAAAATTGGTTACACAAAATTTTCCAACTTGATGTCTTTCTTTTAGAGTGAAAAGATTTAAATCTGTAGAAAAATTAAGAAATAAAATGAAGCCAATTATGAATATATCTATTTTACATTTCCTTGTGATTTCTGAAAAAAAAATTGAAATTGCGATAAAATCTGTACAGTGAACAAGATATAATTTTTTGGTTGAGGAGATCACAATTACATTTGTAATTATATAATTTATTATGATCATCATTACTTTTCTGCGCTTCTTCCCAATTCCTCTCTTCTAGAAAGTAGAACATATAACAGTGTTTAAATAATTATAATATAAAGAGTTTGGATTTCACTACTCTTACTTGTAATAATAATTATGCACATCATCAATTATTATTTTATATGAAAATTGTTCAAGACAATTTTTTCCTTAGCATAATATTAATCTTTGCAAGATATAAGTTGCATGTCAATAAACTTACCAAAATCATTTATCAGTTTAATGAAAGATTCTTTATTTAAAAATGCATGTTAGTCATGTAAGTTCTTAAAATAATATAATCACACCTTTTGTGATTATATATATATATATAACATATACATTTATTTAACTGACATAAATCTGCAAAGTACATGATCAAGTCAGTATATCTAAATCATCCTTTTCTCTTTCATAGTGATTCCCTTCTTTTTTTTTCCTTTCTCCATTCTCTCTCTGTATCATAATATATATATTTTAGAATTTATGTTCATAGTATTATTAATTAGAATTACTAGAAGTAAATTATTTAAAATATTTTCATCTGGGGGTGGGGGTGTTTCTAATAATGAATTTACTTTTGATAAACAAAAATTCTTTATAAATCTATTACACTTTAAAATATTAGTATTATATTATAATCTTACTTGCGGAGTCCAATTTAAAATTTCTTATACAGATATTTAAAATTGATTAAAATATATTATTATTGATTAGAACAAGGTGTAAACACATTTTTGATACACTATAGTATATAATTTTATGTTTTCTGCTTACAATTTTTATACAAATGACAAAATAAATATTACTTTGGAATGGCATCAAGAGTTTGTTTTCTTTAAATTATTATACTTTAATATTGTTACAAAAAATTAAAAGAAAAGAAAGCGTTGTAAAATTATTTAATTAAAAAAAGTTAATTTTGGAGGGAAATTTTTTTCTCTTGACTTAAATCACAAATTCACTTAAATGCGATTCTATATTTTTATACCAATTAAATAAAAAGAATAACATCGTATAAATATTTTATATATTTTATTAAAAGTAGTTTTTAAAATTACTTGTTATATATGTAATGTTGTCATCTTTATAGAAGAAGTCATTTGAAACATAAATTTGATGCACGTTTTTAAAACTTCATAATCATTTATGAAGAGACTACTTATTCTATATACATGATTTTCATTTCCACATTTCATATTACTACTCACATATAATGTCATAAATTATATAACTTTGAAATTTTAAAATAAATATATTAAAACACTGTAAATAAATAAGTTTTTATATAAAAAGACTGTAGAAGGGAATTTGCTGTTAACTGAAAGGATATCCTTTAATACCTTTTGGAATCTTAAAGGAAGTGAGCAAAGCAAATTATTAATGTACACACCATTCATTATTGTAAATGCAGCTGTTATTAGTATGTGATTATTTGTATAGTATGCAGACATGGGTGGACTACTCACCAACATGCATTAACCAGCATGGTGAATTTATTGATTTTTTTACCTTAGAGTTTAAGAAAAAGAATCACCATGATCTTTCTTCTCAGTTACCTGATAGTTCTTAACTGAAATATCAGTTGAATTATCTTGAAGGAAGAATATCTAAATGAATTTTTTTTCTTTCTAATAGATATTTACAATCATGACTGACAAAAATAAAGCATAACCCTTATTCTCAGGGGACTGTAAAATCATCAAACAAGGCAGTGATTAATGGCTGAAGGTGGATAGTTCTACGAATCTCAATTATGAACCCATGTTGCTTTTTGATGATGACCTTTTATTTAAGTACTTACAACTGCAGATTATTTTTAAGTGAAGAAAAATTCCAAGAATTAGAAGAACAGTTTAATATTGAATGGGACATTATTGGATTTTGTAAAGTTAGAAAAAAAAAGGTGAAGAGGCAATTGATTTAAAAAATGGACATGTACTGTATTACAAAGTCACAAACATTGGGAGTATAAATGGAGTAAGATTCATTATAAATAAAAAATGAAAGAACAAAAACATTATGGAGATTAATGGTGTATCACACAGAGTGCCTAGATTAGTTATACAACTTAATAGCATATGCCAAATGCAGATAATTCAGGTTTATGCCTAACAAGTTCTCACTGTGATGAATAAATATAGGATTTTTACATGTAAATGCAAAAGAATTTTGATCAGACCAAACAACATTTTAAAATTCATATGAGAGATGTTAATGCTAGAATTGGTAAACAATTGAAAGATGAAAGTGCTTTAGATAAATTTGGTCATGATAATAAAAATGAGAGAGGACACAGATTTGAGGAGTTTTCAGAAAGAGAAAAAGTTTATATTATGAATTCTTTTTTTGAGAAAAATGTTAAATGAAAAAATCATAGAAGCATCCAAATGAAGGCACAGCAGAACTGGATTATAGTTTGACTAATACAAAATATGTATTTCAAGATTTGAGTATTCTTAATAAATTTAACACAGGAAATGATCATCAATTAGTGAGATATAAGATACATGTTCATGCAAAACTAAAAAAACAAAAATTATTAAGAAAAACAATATTCACAGTTGACATTCCTAATTCTCAGAAACATTCCAATCAATTTGAATTAGAACTTGCAAATTGTTTTAAAATACTAACAGGTTATTGAACATGATCCAGATTTGAATAAAATCAATAGGGGAAAAACAGAACATTTTTAAAAACTGAAACAAAAATTGCTGGTACAAAAAAGCAGTAATTGACCACTAAAATTTCGATTGAGACAAGACAATTTATAAAGAAAAAAAGGAATATGAGAATATATTAAAATGATATGTTAAAAAGGATTAAATACTTCCAATTTTGTAAAATGATATAAAAAAGAGTTGATAATAAAATATAATTGTCAACTAATAAGAAAAGACATAGAAGAACAAAGTGTCATGACTGTAAAACAATATCTTAGTATTGGTAGAAAATTTGTTTCTGTAATAATAAAAAAGATGGAACTATTACTAAAAAGAGAGATAACACCATGAATTGTGTATAAGAGTCCTATCAAGAATTATGTAGCAATAAAAAACAACAAAAAAAGTATTTCCTACAACTATTACATCTTCTAAATTGCCATGGGTTTTAAATGAAGAAGTGAAGCATGCAATTAAATTTATAAAGAAGGGAAAAACTCCAGGTAATGATGGAATTATAACTGATAATTTAAAAGAAGCAGGTAAAGAAATAATTTTTTTTTTGGAAAAATTATGTCAAATGTATAAGTGATAAAGATGTACCAAATGATTGGAAGAATGCAGTATTAATATTAATATTTAAAAATGATGATAAAGTAGAAATTAGAAATTGATTATAACTCGTCTACAGTGAACTTTGGATTTTAACTAACTAAAAGAACAAGTAGTTTTTGTATAGAGGATAATATCCAAGTATTGAGAAAAGTTATAGAAAGGACCAATGAATATAAGTTGCTATTGGCTTTAGATTTGTAGATTATGAAAAGACAGTCAATTCTATAAGCATTTCTTCACCGATTAAAGCATTGATCACCAAATTATAGATCCAGAATATTGTCATATTTCTGAACAATATTTATAAAAATGCAATAGCAACAATTAGATTACATAATAGTACTAAGCAGGTTAACATTGAGAAGAATGTAAGATAAGATGATTCCATATCTCCAAAACTTTTGACAGCAGTGCTGCAAGAAGTATTTTGTGGATCAAAATAGGAAACTAAAGAAGTAAAGTAAACCAAGAATATTTAAGTCATCTAGATTTTGCCAATGATGTAGTTGTTTTTCATATAATGTTTTATAACTTCAGGAAAAGTTGCAAAAGTGCAGCATAAGTACGATGAGAGTCGCTATTTAATCAGCCCAACAATTTCAATGACTTTTAAAAAGGAACTTATGAACTGCTATTGGAGTGACAATTGTCAGGATGGCATCAAATATAAGGTGTCATAGAATAAATGTCTACCTGGTGTGAACCCTATACACCCTTCTTCTGAAAACAAGTGGTTAAGGGTTCTAATAGATCCACTAATGGAACTCTAAATCATATGGATGATCTGACAGATTTCACAGCTACATTGAGAATACTGATTGGGACAGATCACTGACCATTGAGCAGGTTGCCAAGCTGCCAACAGCATACAACAATTGCAGTACTTCAGCCACAAACAAAGAAAGAGGGTGTAAGTTGCCAAGTAAAGTCTCACATAGGAGGAATGATGGACCAAGAATAAGTGCACTTGATATAAAAGGAAGATACCTCCACGATTTTATAGTAACTGTGATGCACCACCTTGGTAGCATAACAGAAAAAATGAAGTACCATCATGGAAGAATAGAAATTCAACAGGCAGCATAAATAGTCCTACCAGAACCCAAATAGTGTGAAGATCTGGAAGTGGATCAAACATTAACTAAGGATATATGCATCAGGACTACTGTTCTTCATCCCATGATAGAATACAAATAATTGGACAGACCAGGAATATATCAACTCACAACATAGAATTATTATTGGAAAACTGATCATGATCCTCAATCTCCTAAAGCAAGATGCAATTATATATCTGACCAAAGGAACAAAAATAAACAAGACAATGAAACTGAAACTGAGAAAAAAAGACACTTTAAAAAAATTGGGGGTAAATATTAGAAAGCATTATAGCTTTGCCTTCAATGCTGATGGTGAATAGTGATATTCTTATAGGCATAAAGATGCAATGTGTTCATGATGCTCCAATGTTTTACTTCTGCACTGCACCTACCTATAGTTTAAACTTTTTTTTGAAATAAGCACCTCAGAGAAGCCAGGATTTTTATCAGTAAAATACTGAATTGTCTGCCAGGCAAAGAACTGTTTTGTGGAACCTAAAAGACTCATAAAGTAAATGAGCAAGGCATTCCACATGGCCAGACATTCCTCTGGTCATTCTTTCCATAATGTGCCCTCTGGATAGTAAGTTATGTTGTGTTTTGAGATAGTGCCTTATAGCACTCATGTTGCATTGAAAACTTGGAGGCAGGCATGCAAATATTAGACCAATAGTCACCACATCTTCAAAAATAACAACAGATCAAATATAAGACTGTTACAACCCTTTGTGGAAGTAGCTAATGGAAAAAGCTCCTGAGTGGGATTGTAATGATGCATGAATTTGTGCTTTCCATGTTAATGGTGGGAGAATAATTAAGTTGGGCTGCTTGGATACATTGTGTTGATGCTGCTCTTAAGTATATTCTCAGCAGTATCCAGACCTAGGGATAGAGGTCTGAGAGGTCCAGTAGAAGAATAGGCCTGGGACCCAGGAATAGATAAGCCTCTAAGACTCACATGGTGCTGAGCAAATTGGCCCAGTGTCAAAAATATTCTCTGGCTAACTATTTATGGTTGGATGGTCTCTTTAGGTACAAGAGTGGTAGTGCTTAAATTTGAGGTATTTTCTCATGACATCATGGTGCATTGTGTACTGGTAGTCCATACTTAAGCATATACTTATCCTGACATTTGAAACTGCAATTCACATATTCACTTTTCCCCATCTCACACCTTACCTACTTCATTGACATCATCTAACCAAGCAGAGACACTATTGTTAGTAGTGAATTTTAGAGTTAATGGAATGAAATCATGTGTTTTAAAGCAATTTCATCCTAAAATTTAGTGGGAGGTAATGAAACAGACACATTGTTTTATATATCCTGAAGTTACCCCCCCTTCCCATTTTAAAATGGTTTGATTTAAAAAGAGAGCTGACACAGTTATAAAAACAAAATGTGTAAATTTAAGTACTCTGAAAAGGAAGAGAAAAAATTAATATTTAAAATGTACAATTAGAAATTAAATGACATATTCAATTAACAAATTTTTATCATTAAAAACCTGTGATTTCAAATGATACCAATATAATATTTTTTAGTTAGAGCTGAAAGTTTACAAATTACAATATAGAAATGCTGTAATTTGTTCATAAAAAGAGCGACAATTTCTTGCCTTAGACAAAAGAAGTCAACATGTTTTTGAAATCAACATGTTTTTGAAAAACATGTTGGACAGCATGGGTGAGATAAAAGATGATAACAAATCATGTGAAGTTGGAGTACATAAAGCGAGCAATCGATCAAGTTGAGAAGTTGCAGTTAATTGATTGTAACAGTTGCTTTGCAGTAAATATTTAGCCAGTCTACAGCAAAGAATTTAAATAACTGGACCAACAAAGTTTGGAGCCACCATGGCCAGTAATTAGAGAAGTGCAGCAGTTATTAGGAGAAACTTATAGTTAATGTAAAACTGCAATATGAAGAAGCATATTATCAACATGGAAAATGCTAGAATGTCTGGCTAATATGATGAGCTCGCTCTTCCTTCCCACACTATGAAGAAGTCATGGAAGATGAAAAAATATGCCTAAGTGATCATCAAAAAAAATATTTACCATTCAGCTCTAAGACAAATCCCTTTTTAATGTGAAGATTTAACAGTGGTGAATCACCAACAGCTAAATTTAAAGGTAAGATAACTCTAGATATCATTTGAAATATTTAAAGGTATTAACGAAAATGCTGTAAGAAAAGCATTTCATAAAGATAAATTAAATATGTGTCTATATACATGAATTGGCTGCAGAAAGGAGTTTTGCTATTAACTGAAAGGAGACCCTTTGATTCCTCTTGGAGGCCTTAAAGAACCCGAGCAGGGCAAATTCCTAATGTCCACTCCATACGTTCTTGTCGTTGCAGCTGTTATTACTATGTGATTATTCACATAGTATATGAACATGGATGGGCTGCTCACCAACACGCATTAGCCAGCATGGTGAGTTTATTGGCTTTTTACCTCTGAGTTTAAGATCAAGAAACACCATGGTCTTTCTTCTCAGTGCCTGATAAAGCAGAATGAATGTTTGTGTAAATTATAAATATTTTCCCAATACATATATACAATTATGATAGACAAAAATAAAGCATGGCCCTTATTCTCAGGAGGCTGTAAAGACACCAACCAAGGCAGCAGTTGGTGGCTGAAGGCGGAGGGTGCTAAGAATCCCCTGATTGCGGACCCAGGCTGCCATTTGATGACGACTTTTTATTTAGGTACTTACAACTGCAGATCACTTTCAAGTGAAGGAAGATTGCAAGAATTAGAAGAAGAACTCTCTTATATTAAATGGGACATTATTGGACTTTGCGAAGTTAGAAGAAAAGGTGAAGAGACAATTGATTTAAAAAGTGGACATATACTCTATTATAAAGGCACAAATATTGGAAATACAAGTGGAGTAGGATTCATTATAAATAAAAAGTGGAAGAACAATATTGTGGAGATTGATGGTGTATCGGACAGAGTGGCAAGATTAGTTATACAACTTAATAGCAGATACCAAATGCAGATAATTCAGGTTTATGCCCCAACAAGTTCTCATAGTGATGAAGTAGTAGAAGATTTTTATATGGATGTACAAAAGGCTTTTGATCAGAGTAAACACCATTTTAAAATTGTTATGGGAGACTTTAATGCTAGAATTGGTAAAAAAATGAAAGATGAAAGTGCTGTGGGTAATTTTGGTTATGGTAATAGAAATGAGAGAGGACATAGACTTGTGGAGTTTGCAGAAAAAGAAAAACTTTATATTATGAATTCTTTTTTTTGAGAAAAACGTTAAAAGGAAATGGACATGGAAGCATCCAAATGAGGGTACAGCAGAATTGGATTATATTTTGACTAACAGGAAATACATAATTCAAGATTGTAATGTTCTTAATAAATTTAACACAGGAAGTGATCATCGATTAGTAAGGTGTAAGATATGTGTTAATGTAAAACTAGAGAGACAAAAATTATTAAGAAAAACAATATTTACAGTTGATATTCCTAATCTTCAGAAACATTCTAATGAATTTAAATTAGAACTTACAAATCGGTTTCAAGTATTAGTAGATTTTGAACATGATTCAGATTTGAATGAAATTAATATGAAAATAACTGATACACTTTTGAAAACTGCAACAAAGATAGCTGGTAGAAAGAAACAGCAATTGACCAATAAAATTTCTACTGAGACTAGAGAAATTTATGAAGAAAAGGAGGAATATGAAGATATACAAAAATGATGCATTAAAAAGAATTGAATATCTCGAATTTTGTAAAATGGTGCAGAAAAGAGTTGAAAATGATATGAGAAAGTATAACTGTGAACTAGCAAGGAAAGTTGTAGAAGAAAATAAAAGTCTTAAGAATGTAAAACAACATTTTGGTATTGGTAGGAAATTTATATCTGCAATATGAAAAAAAGATGGAATTATTACTAAAAGGAGAGATGACATCATGAAATTGGTAGAAGATTTTTATCAAGAATTATATAGTAATAAAGAACAAGTACCTCCTATATCTATTACATCTTCCAAATTGCCCAGAATTTTAAATGAAGAAGTGAGACATACAATTAAATGTATGAAGAAAGGAAAGGCTCCAGGTAATGATGGAATTATAATTGATATATTAAAAGAAGCAGGTGAAGAAATAGAAATTTTTTTAGCAAAGTTACATACCAAATGTCTAAATGATAAAGATGTGCCAGATGATTGGAAGAATGCAGTAATAATATTAATATTTTAAAAAGGTGATAAAGAAGATATTAGAAATAACAGACCTATCAGCCTTTTATCAGTTTTATATAAAATTTTTACCAAGATAATTACTACTCGTCTACAGAGAACATTGGATTTCCACCAACCAAGAGAACAAGCTGGATTTAAAAGTGGTTTTAGTACAGTAGATCATATCCAGGTATTGAGAGAAGTTATAGAAAGGACAAATGAATATGAGTTGCCATTATGCTTAGGATTTGTAGATTATGAAAAGGCATTTGATTCTATAAACATTTCTTCAGTGATTAAAGCATTAGATCATCAAGGTATAGATCCAGGATATTGTCATATTTTAAAGAATATTTATAAAAATGCAACAGCAACAATTAGATTACATAATGATACTGGGAAAGTCAACATTGAGAAAGGTGTAAGACAAGGTGACTCCATATCTCCAAAACTTTTTACAGCAATGCTGCATAAAGTATTTTGTGGATTAAAATGGGAAACTAAAGGAGTGAAAGTAAATGGTGATTATTTAAGTCATTTAGATTTCGCAGATGATGTAGTTGTTTTTGCAAATAATGCTTCAGATCTGCAGGAAATGTTGCAGGAATTATCAGGTGAAAGTAGGAAAGTAGGACTAAAGATAAATGTTAAAAAGACTAAAGTAATGTTTAATTGATTTGCTCAAAATATGAAAACAAAGATTGATTATGATGAATTAGAAGAAGTTAACAGTTACAAATACCTTGGTCAGATTATTAATACAGATGGAAACATAATGGAGGAAATTAATCATAGAATTAAACTTGGTTGGAGTGCTTTTGGTAGAAATAACTTGATACTAAAAGGAAATATGCCTATGTGTTTGAAAAGGAAGGTTTTTAACAAATGTGTTTTACCAGTTCTTACTTATGGATCTGAAACTTGGACACTTAATAGAAGAGCAATTCAGAGACTTCAGACCACTCAAAGAAGTATGGAGAGATGTATGTTGGGAGTAACAAGAAGAGATCGTAAACGCAATGTATGGGTAAGAGAACAAACAGGTGTTACTGACCTCATTGTAAAAATTAAAAGATTGAAGTGGAGTTGGGCTGGTCATATTGTTAGAAGAGATGATAATAGATGGACAATTGAAATTTTAAACTGGATTCCAAGAGATTGTAAAAGACCCAGAAAGAGACCACATGTGAGATGGATGGATGAAATAAGAAAGTGTGCAGGGGTGATGTGGAAAAGATAAGCTAAAGATCGGAGAAGATGGATTAAACTTGGAGAGACCTTCATCCTGCAGTGGATTGATAATGGTTGATAATGATAATGATACATGAATTAAATATGTGAATATATTGGAATATAATTATTGGCTACAGAATGATTAAATAAAAAGAATTAATCCAAATATAAATCAAACTTACCTAAGAGTATACTGCAATAAGGAATTAATAGACATGTCTATGAATATACGCATACAAGGAGAATATAAACTCACAGAAGAATTTAAGCTTGAGAAATGTTAAGGAAGAAATCTGTGATGTATACATGGATATCTAAATAAATCCCTACTATGTGAATGCTGGCAGAATAGGATTATGGAGTATAAATGATGGACACTGTATGATAATCAACGATGGGACCAAGCATCAAAGAAGTTACCAAGGAAATGGACTAACTGATCTATAGAACCTGAACTACAATGAACTATTAGAAGGAGTGTTAACCTAATACTGTTAATTAAATAAATTGTGGTTATATAAAACTAATATATCTTTTCAGTTTCATTTCATGTCATCCATTTTCTAGTGTACTTGTTGACAGAAATCTGTCTGGCATAACTTCATCTGGGTGAGTAAAGTTGTAGTGAGCGGGAACTCTAGTGGCACCATTTGGAAAACCAAACAGATAAATTTCTAGATGTTTTCAGTCTCTTTAATGCTATACCCTCTGATGAGCAGGAAATATTGTTGTAGGAGTGGGGTAACATCAACATTGGATAACACCAAATCATTCTTTTCTTCCTACAATATGCTCATCAGGAAATAAATCAACGATCAGAGGGAATGGAAACCCAGTCCAGTTACAATATAGATAGCATGAAATGTGCATCTTGGGGATCACTCATGTCTTTTATCATATATTTATGATTACCCTCCTCCACAAGGTGTTAAAAGTGAATAGAAACCAGTCCCTACCTTGTGTGAGAGTGGTATAGTAAAAATTATACTACAAAAATATTCATTATTGGATAATCTCTAGTCCAATAAATGACTAATAAAAATATTAATATACTTCCATCAATTGGCATGTATGAAAGTTGTGAGGGCAGAAACCCGTAATAAATAGCTATGTGTAAGAGATTGTGATCTGGGCCAAAATCACAATGCATCTTGAGGGTCATACATCTTTTTCATCTGTCTAAGGTCATATGTTTGGAATTACACCCTTCCACAAGGGGTTAAAAGCTGATAGAAACCAGTCTGTGAAAATTACACTACAAATAAATTATTCATTAGGTGGATAATCTCTAGTCTAATGAATAACTAATAAAGTTATTAATTTACTGCTGGTATGATTGTATTTATAAATAATATGGAAGAAATCAGTAAAGTACATAGGGCTGATAAAAATGGAGAAACATATAATCCGAAATCAATGCAATGAAAATAGATATAAAGATTAAGACTTTAAGAATAAATATTAATCCTTTAAATATTTGGCAAGTTAGTCAAATAATGATGGTAATAGCAATACAAAAAATAAGGAAGGAATTATAATAAAATAACAGGCTTTAAATAAAAAGTTATCTTGTGGCCAAATTGAAAGTAGATTTAAATGCAGATGTTTTGTTTGATGCGTAGTCAGGACATCTGACATTAAGTACTTTATGCCTGAAAGTATCATTTCATGATTGCATGACAATATGTTATACCTCTTTCCTGTTATTATTTTACAATCTATCGTACATCAATCTGGAACAAAAAAATGAAAATAAGGTTATAATAAATTGCTTGTAAGATTTGAATTCTGAAACATGATATATAAATGTAAACTAATTTTATGTATTAGCAAACAAAATGGTTTTCTCTGTAACACATTTTCAAAAGCAGAAGTTTTACAAAAATAAATCAATATTATTTAGATATGCTTTAAAAGCTTCACTTTTGTATACCTTTTTCAAACAATAAAAATATTTGCAAAAGGAGAAATTACCCCAAGATACATTTCTGACTAAACCAGCAAATTTTATTTTAAAGTTTATATCATAGTTATAAATGATAAAATTGTTTCTTGTCTAGTAAATATGATTTGAGATATTCATTATATATGCAAGAAGGTTTTAGCATTTGTAAATTCAATTTTAACAATAATCGTAATTTTTTTTTACAGTAAATTCTCCAAAAAATTGACATTTATTTATAATTTTTCTTTGTCATTTATAAGATTAGAGATTATCCAAATAATGAATAATATTTCTATAGTGTACTTATACTACACAAATATTATTGATTATTGGTTAACCTCTAGTCTTACAAATGACTAATAAATATTATTAATATACTTTCATTATTAAGAGATATGTGTCAAAGTTGTGAGAGCAGCATATTTGACAATTATCAAACAAACTGTAGTAATTTTCTATCTATATATATATATGTACAGGACAAGCATAAAGATATGTGTAAGAGAATGTAGTTTGGGCCAACTGATGAGTGTTGGTTCAGCATGAAATGTGCATCTTGGGGATCATAGATCTTTTTCATATGTCTCTGGTCATATATTTATGATTACATCCCTCCACAAGGTACTATAAGTGGATAGAAACCAGTCCCTACCTTGCTTGAGAGTGGTGTAATAAAACTTACAATAGAAAAATATTATTTATGACAATTATTTACTTTCATGAATTACATATTGTATTCTTAGGAAAAAAATCAAATGAATCTCTTGCTCAGGAGTTTATAAGAAATTTGCAATGACAGAACTGGGATCGATCTGAGGACGTTAAGATCCAAAGTCTGCTATTCTACCACTGCATTAAATCTCATAAAGCATTATATTCCTTAATGCTTTCTTATTAAGCTGATTAAATGTTATTTAAGAACAATTATATTCTAGATGTAATAATCTGACTTG
This sequence comes from Epiperipatus broadwayi, assembly GCA_028023455.1. Taxonomy (NCBI): domain Eukaryota; kingdom Metazoa; phylum Onychophora; class Udeonychophora; order Euonychophora; family Peripatidae; genus Epiperipatus; species Epiperipatus broadwayi. The sequence goes on along the minus strand of JAQFVV010006275.1, from coordinate 759,822 downwards.
GCTTAGAAATAACAACAACATTGAATTTAATAAGATACTCTTTAGAAGTAGTACTTTAGTACAGAAACCAAAATATTTATTTTTGAATGCCCTTTAAAAACAGTGAAAGGAAACAAACTTTCCTTGCAATGACAAAAAAAAATCTATGAATTGATTCTGTATTCTCTCACTTTCCCATTGTTGTCTTCATATATTACACATCTAAACATATATGATAACAATTTTAATGAAGATATAAATAATTTTATAGCTTATTAAACGTAAAATTAAGATTATAAAACTATTCATAGAACAAACAAGTCTAAATATATTACAAAGATAATTCACAAGCTAGATACCCAAAGAATCATTTAGATCAGCTTGTGAATAACACTCACCTTTTGTTAAATCAATACATCTATATTTTGCCAGAAAAATGTAATTTTTGTTCCATTAATAGATTTCTAAACATATACACATTCTTACTACTGCTAGTATTATTAAAAAACGCACATAAAAAAAAAGAAATTATAATTATAGTATCATATGATCACCATTTCTTATGCTTACACACAGACTAAACTCTCCATACAGTAGTGCCATTAGTGCAAGCCAGAGTAATCAATGGATGCAAGAAGATTTGTACATAAAATCCCTATCTAGTACCTACTCATCCAATATCCCCAGACTAGTTTCCAGCTTGTGGCTTGCCTCACTGATGACAGTCATAAGCTGGAAACTAGTCTGGGGATATTGGATGAATAGGCACTAGATAGAGATTTTATGTACAAACCTTCTTGCATCCATTGAATACATTGGCATGTATTGGTAGCACTACTGTATGGAGAGTTTAACCTTTGAGTAATAGTTATAGTAGTAGAAACCTTTAGATAATGGTAGTGAATTTTATTTTTGACATAACATTTGTTGAATAGAGTAAGATAAAATTAAATAAGATAAAAACCTTTTAAATAGCCCATTGGAAGCAAAAGGCATCTCCACTAGACTTTCCTATAAAAACAAGACATTAACTGCCAAATGAGGATTTGTTTTCTATTTTTGTTTTACTTTCTATTTAAAAATAATTGGAAATCCCTTTGCCACTATTAGATACTTAGCTGGGTTGATTATGAATCAGCTATCTGGAAGAAAAAAAAAATCTCAAGGCTATTTGAAAAAAAATTTCAAATATTTTGCACTTGGATTTGAATCCAAATCATAAGCATGCCAAGATATATTACCATTGCACTTCTTTCAATTAAAATGTTGGTCAAATTATTATAAGTAAAATGAAATAGGTTTAAATTGTAATTTTATTAGAATAAATAAATATATAGATAGATAAAAAGGATTTTAAACAAATTTAAATTTTAAAAACAAATGAGATGGGATTGTATATAATCAGTTATATGAATTAAGTAATCAAATGAGAGAAATAAAAGATAAATTTTATCATGAAAAAAAAAGGTAGATAATAGATATAATATATATATATATATCTTTTAAAAAGACAGAAAAAAAAAAGCCTAAACTTACAGCGAGTCCATCTGATTATATACTTTATTGATGGTGCAGTCATATTATCCATTTATGGAGATACCTTCTTAGTAAATGAAAACAATATACAGGATATCCTTACTTAACAGGGTTAATGAATCCCATGAAAACACTAAATGTAAGTGAAGTTATCAAATACAATAATTTATTGAAAAAGAGTTAACAAAGCAAAGATGAGAAAATCCTAATAAATTTTTAAAATTACTTCAGCATTTTATTATCATTAAAAACTAAAAATGTTTAAATAACATAATTAATATATGGACATGTAAAAGGGTTAAATACATGTTTAGTTCTTTAACCAATATTTCCTATATATGTATGAAAACTATATACTTTCTGTCCCCATGTAAGAAAGCTTAAATAGGTGGAAGAGTACCATAACTGAAAAACAGTATTTATTCCTTGTTAGTGATAGTCTGCCATTACTTACCATCCTTTTAGAACAATTTACTTTAGCATTTTTCATAGAACAGATTATTTTAGAGCTATATCATAGGTTTTAAATGAATCATGCATATATATATATTTGTGTGTGCAAACAGAATTTGATAGCAACTGAAAAGATATCTTTATCTCAAAGAAAGGTGAATTCTTAATATTCACTTTATAAGTTCTTATTATTGTAATTATTATTAAGTGATTGGTCGCATGATAAACATATATGAACTTCTTACCAACATGCCCAAATCACCGTAGAGAGTTCGTTAGATTTTAAGTCTAAATTTAAGATCAAGAAAACACTGTGATAGTTGAGAAGACTTCAATTGAGTTTTTTTAAAAGACATTATGTATTATGTCATCTTTTACGTTTACTTGTGTAGCATGTAAATATAGATTTTGGCAATCACAGTAGTGGGGGACTAAAGGGTGGTAAGAATTCCCAACTTATAGATGTAAGCTATCATTCATTGATGATGTAAAGCATTTTAGAAGGTAATCCTTAACTGAAAAATTTACTTTACAAAAAAAAAAAAAGATTATTATCAGGTTTAGAATGAAAGATAATTGGTCTGAAAAGTGAACGTTTACATATAAGTGAAGTGGAATTCATTTTTAAGAAAGATTAAAAAAAAAACAGCCATTAGGGAGACAGATGATATATCAATCAAAGTATTAAAATTAATTATTCAACTTGAATGCAAGATACAAATGATGTAGATTATTCAAAAAACTTATTTTGACAAAAAAAAAAAGTGGTTTTAAATAGATATAGAAAATGCTTTTGAATATATCAAACAGCATTGGAAAATTAGGATAAAATTTTTTTAATTTTATGATTTATTCAGATGATAAAACACATAGACATCTTTAAACAATGGTGCTGACTTTCCAAAGAATTTATTTGCTATAAATAATTGTAGATTTAATAGATGAGCAAAATAAGTTATATCCCAAGAATACTTTAAATAGTATTATTGTTTTGTTTCAGTCTTTGTTAAAAAATTTTGTTCATTTTATGAAATGATTTTCTGTTATTAGACATTCTATTTTAATCAGATTAAAATAAAGGTACTATTCTTTGAAAAATATAGAAACACTATTTATGTACAACATGTTGGATCAATTTTGTGAAGTTGAATATGTGCATATTTTAGTGATTTTTTAAATTGATTTTTATTTAAAACTATTTTAAATTAAAGCTTTTGAACTTTTTAGTAATTTTTTCTACAGAAGCACTCATTCCATTCAATACATGAAGCCCTCATCCCTGATATATATGAATATTGGAAACAAAGTAATGCTAATGCTATGAAAAAAAAAAGATATTTGACACAAACTGCTAAAATTATATAAACATATAATTTAAAAGTTATTAGACTAAATGATCATTAAGCAATCAACTATTAATGTGAGGAGTTACTGTTTTAAAAGCATTTGTCTGCTCTGTAATTTCCCACCCTACGTTTTCACAGCATTAGTTATATTTCTTTTCTTCCTAATATTTTCAATTCTATTATTATTTCTACTTGAGATTTTAATTAAGTTTATTTTGCTATCAGCTAGTCTGATAAATAAATGATAAGATCAAATATTTTGGGTGATCATCCATTTCAGCCAATCAAAATTGAAATTAAATTTGTGAAATTGCAAAAAAGAGCATTGTTATATTAAATATAATCACAAATAAACAAAATAGAAATTTATTTTTTATTCATTTATTCACGTGCAGGGGAGTAAATCCAATGTAGTGAATCTTTTTATTGCCTTTTTTTTTTTAAAAAAAAAAAAAATCTGTATCAAAGTTAACACTCAACTAATAAATAACTCATCTAAATAAATATTAAAAAAGCTTGAGATAAATAATATCCTATATCAGTTTAATTTCCTAATACCATCTTTTTGCAGTTTATAATTTTATTTAAAAAATGTTCAATCCAATTCACTCTGTAAAGTAAGATGAATAAAACATACACTGACCTCTCTTTCAATTTACAGTGTGACAATAGTTGATTAGATTCTTTATGAGTTAGACTTGCCATGACATCACAATCACATTTAATTAATAGTATTTGGTTAATATTTGTATTTTTATTATATATAGTTTGCATTATAGACTTCTTTTTAAAAGTATAAATAAGTTTTTTTTTTTTTTCAAAGAAAAAAAAAGATTTTTAAATATTTACATTTAAAGTTAATTTTTTTTTCATTACTTACGTATTAGTCCTGCAATGTAGTAGAGGTGGTACACCTTTTCACATTTATGATAAACGTTTAATCATGCGATCCCGTCAAATAAACCCTGTGATCTCATCCGACCTTGGCCAATAACATAAATTAACACTTTCATTTATTGTCCAGTTTACTGCAGACAAGTTCTTCTTAAAGTGTTTTTTTTTTTACTTCAGTGCTGATTTATTTTTTTCCAATTTTCTGTTTAATACTACATTTTTTTTTTCTTTTTAAAAAACAATATAAAATGATGAACATTTTACCCCCCCCCCACTGAGATCAATGTGGTCGAGTACATCCATACTTCAGAGAAACAATGGCATTGTGATGTTCGAGGATGTAATTACTAAAATAGGCTTTCGTAAGGAAACATGGTTGGAGAGTTACAGAATTCCATTTTTGACAGAGATCTGATTTATTTACAGCTGTGTTAGCAAATTATTATCCATAGAATGGGGGGAAACAGAGCTTGGTTTAGCAGAGTAAAATAGGATGAATATATAATATTTAAATACAAACTAATTGTCTATATTAAACTTAATGTAATTTGAAGGGATATGAACTCAAATTACATTACATTAAGTTCAATATAGACAATATACTTGTTATTTAAATATATCTTCAGTTTGTATTCTACCATCCCTCTACTGTGTATTAAGGTCTTATATGTGAGGGATCAGAGCGACTTAAAGTCAACATGGATATGACAGTAATATTGGCATCAACAAGAGCTTTGAGCATTCCATCATCAGATTTCTAATGATATGGATGGCTGAAGAGTTGGAGGGTGAAGAAGATCGAAGTTTGTCCATTAAAGTTTGAAGATTTACTATCTTAATATAAACTGAGCACTTACTATATATGTGTGTGGGAGATGATCTGGACCAACTGATGAGTGCTAGTTCAATATAAAATATGTATATTGGAGATCATTTATTTTTTTCATATATATGTGGTCATGTGTATAAGATGGAGTGGATAGCTGTTGGGAGCTTGAAAGTCTGAGTTCAAATCTCTTCAAATCCATATATTAATAAATGTCTTAAAAAATATTCATATTCAAGCATTCAAATAGCAGGTTGAATTTAATAGTCCCTTTGAATTGGACTAATACTGTGATTTTCTTTATTTTAGTAATATGAGAATCGATTGATGAACTTTTATCTTTTAAGTCTGCCACTCATAATAATTACCTGGCTATGTTTTCCAGCGATCGCATTTTGCTTACTTCAAAGAGTGAAGCTATTTAAAATAAAAATATTTTAATGTTTTCCAAAAATATCATTATTATTTTTTTCAAATAACGAAAATACTAATTTATTGTACAAACTCATATAAGTGTAGATTTTTAAGGATATAATATAAACTTATTTATGAAAAATGCACTGCATATAACATAAGCAAACATATACATACTGATTCAACATACGCTTATATTAAAAGATAGTCATTTGTAAATTTCAAATATGAAGCCTTATTTAAGCTTCCTGATCTTTAAAAGAAGATTAAAATATTCTCCTTATCTACCAAAGGCAAAGAGCAGATGACATATCATGACATAGGATTAATATATGACTACAATGTGCTTAAAAAAATTCCAGGTGGAGGTTCTTTATTTCTTTCCCCATTTAAAGGTAAGGAAGAAAAGATAAATTTATTTTTGATCGACCCATTGTCTAAAATTAACCAGCTGTGATACAGTAAAGTTACTCTTTCTCTTTTAACACAAGTGTGGTATTTCTATGAAGTTTTTTTCCTTTGCAGATCGGGAATGAAAATCTTTTTCTTCCAGGTTATAACCATCTTTTCACAGATATTCTAATTAAAGCCACAGAGATAAGGTAGAGTAAAAAGTATAGAGGAAACTTTTATGTCACACATGTAATATAGATTAGATTAAAAAAAAAAAAAAAGCTTTATGGTTTTTTTCCCCGCCGTTTTCAAAATCTTAAATCTTGCAAAATGACTACCATATTTTAAAAACTAAAAATCAAAAGAATCAGCAAACCAGGTTTATTTATTATTCAAAAAAAAAAAAACAGTCCAAGTTAAAACATCTGCCTTAGATGATGAGCAGAAAGATTGATTAGTTACAGCTAAATTATTCTGGTTACATTCAATACACGAATCTCTAATAATGAAAAGCTAAAAAGATACTTTATATCAAAGTAGTTTGAAGTATGGAAATATTTATTTAAAGACGCTCTTACTTTTTAAAAGATAAAATTCCACTTTCTTTTCTCAAAAGATTATTAAATTTTTGACATTCAATTTAATGAATTTAAACAAATAATATGCCACAATTTTGTAAAATAGAAATGAGTATCTCTACATTTTTCTACAAATACATTTAAAGTAACTGTTGATCAACCATTTTATAACAATCTAATGGAAGCATTAATGTAAGTTATGGTGGTCCATTGCAAATTAAGGGGGAAAAATTATTAGGGAATAGCTAATGAATAAATAAGATCCTGATTTAGTTTGTGTTCACAATCATTTTGAAATCCAAAAGCCACTACTGACACATCCAACCGATAAATGACATGAATATTGAATAAAAGTGCTTTAAGTTCATATTTTAGAAATTATAAGCTAATAAAAATAATATGCTTTATTCTATTAGGATTTTTTTTTAAAATTTAACTTCTTAAAATATTTAAAATAATTGAGCCAGAATATGTGGGGAGGGGGGAGGATGGTTTGGCCGATCCGAAGAATCGTCCAAAAGATGCAGAAATCTCATCAAATCAAACTTATAATTTCCAAACACTAAAAGATTATACTACAGGCCCATATGAAATAGAGCATATTATTTTTACTAGCTTCTAATTTCTAAAATATGAATTTGAAGTAGTTTTATTCAATATTTATGTCATTTATCAGTTGGATGTGTTAGGGGTGTATTTGGCTGTTTTTTAGATTTCAAAATGGTTGTGAGCACAATATAAATCAGCACCAAAAAATACATATATGTTTTAATAATTAAGACATATATAATTTAATAATAAAAATTATAATTCTTTTTATAAATATAAAAAAATCTATATCTTGTTTTGTAAAAATAACTCCGCTTGTCATATCCACAGCTTGGATTCGAATACAGGATGAGTAAAATTTGAATTTTTTTTTAATGTTTCAGTCAGGCATAGGATTTATCTTTCAGGTGGTTAGCCTAGTGATATTTTTGATTGCTACCCAAAATTGTTATATAATGGTATATAGGTAACGGAAATAAAAAAAACAGCACAACCTCAGCACTTAGTAATTAGCATGCCTTATAATAATTTTCTTCATTGTTCCATTATTGGAAACTTTTATCCTGCACTTGAATATTTGTAGACTGTTTTACCTTACACACACACACACACACATATATATATATATAAAGTAAACTGTTTTTTTAAAAAAAATGTTTTAAATAGGCAGTATTTGCTGAAAATGAGATTATTTAGTTGGATCACAGAATATTTCCACATCTTGTCATATATCAGATACCCTATAAGTGTTAAGAACATCAGCCACTTGAGCATGTCACTAGGCTAATTATGAGCCTAGAAAATTTATTTGGGGTGACCAGATATTCACTAATAATGATGAACATCCTAACATAAAATAAATTACTTGCCCTTGACACTAGCCCAGCTTTAAAATATGAGACTCATATCTATTAAACAATTAATAGACAGAAACAGTAAACAAATGCAAGCTGAATTAATTTAATAAATATAATAATAATGTTTCTTATTATTAAATAAAACTAAAGAAATCATAAAGTTAGTTAATACTTGATCTATGGGGGTCTTAAAAATACTTTATCATTGACAACTTTGACAGATAAATTGATTCCCCAATTCAATTACTTCAATAAGATTAAAGTAATCTTCTAACAGCAGTTTTTATAAAATAGGATGTATAATCTATGTGTGAATGACTTAATAATATACAATTATTCTCCTTGGACACTTATGCATATATGCATTTTGATAAAGACATGTGTATGTGGCAATATCTAAACCACATAATTATAGATAAAATCAGAAGGGCTATTCAATATAAGAGAGGCGTTAGAAGTTGTTTCTAAGTTTACCATGCAAAAAAGAAGTTGATGATTCAATGATCGGTAGTTTAAAATGAGCTTGACCAAAACATCATGGTCAGAGGCTTCAAAGAATTTCCCAATATACAGCGATAATATCAACAAAGCCAGTATGTTAGCTATACCAAAGCTAAGCCATGCCAGAGTAAATAGATTATGATGAAGGCAACAGATAATCTAGACCATGAGAGGAAATGCAATAATAATAGATTTAGTAGATATTAAGCCAATGAAGTAAAAGAAAAGCTCTACAAAATAACAGTGGTCTTCATATGGATTTGTTTTAAGTCAAAACACATAAATATATGAATACTTTTATTTAATGTATGTTATACCCAAACATTAAAATGTCTTAAAAACTCTAAATCAAATAACATATATGAAAATAAATTGATTAATGCTATTCAAAAGAAAAGTTCACATTAAACATTATTACAAATCTTCTTTAAAAGATTATGCTGACTGGTTAAACTTCAGACTTATTTTCTTAAAAAATATATTTAAATTTTAAATATTCAAAGAGGGGGAGAAAGAGAAATTGAATTATTCTATAATAATAATACAAATTTAAAATTAAGATTTCATTCAAAACTGTCAAAACTCTCGATGCAAAAAAGAGAATTTTTATAGTTAATTTTTAAACATAATAAATTCTAAATTGGGGTGTACTCTAAAAGAAACAATAAAACATTCATATATGATTTATATATATGATATCAACTAAGAGATGCATAAAATTAAAAAATATATAAATCTAATATTATGACTAACAAAAGGTAATGCACACATACATGAGAAAAATACTTTTAACAACACCTGGCTTATTTAAGGTATATAAAAGTTTATATTAATGATATAAATCCGTAAGTATGTCATTCTTACTTTCTGTAAATTCTTTGAAGAAGCTATTTTTGTACCTTTTCTCACTGTAATTTTGTTGCCTATTAGTAGAGAGGCTTGGGGATAAGCTTCCTAAGGGTTTATACATTTAAGACATGTTGGAGGAGCTCGATTTAGAGTATAAAGTTTGCCTTTGGGAAATGCCTAGCCACACATATTCCAGATAAATCACCAGATATATCACTAGGAAAAATTGGTTGGTTCATTTTCTAACTAAAGGCTGCTTCTCATGAATTATTGGCAGAGTATTAATAATTTTGATAAAAGTAGGCAATAGTGTGATGTGTCATACTAATGAAGATTCCCTGCATCTGGAATATATTGACTAGTTGAGCATGGAAGCATGAATTATTGAATGAATCTATCAATCAGTGGATCCTTGAATAAATTCCATGAAAGAGTGGGAAAAGATTTTGGTGAGCTTTTATACAAATTTGATCGATTATTTTTCCACACAAATTTTCTAGATTAATATCTTAAAATACCCATGTTTTAAAGTAGAACATTTTTACATTCCATACTAATTAATTCTGTTACATATCTTATCCAAATAATGCTTAACTTTTAAATTTGCTTATCAAAATGAATTAAAATTTTATTTTGAGAGTAAACATTGTTCTATAAAGTTTAAAATAATCTTATATGAAAGATAAAAACATTATTTACAAAGTTTACTTTAAAAAAAAATATATTTCTTTTACTATTTCATAAAAGTTAGCATGGCTGCCACTCATTTGCTTGAAGGTAAAATTCCATTTTAAAATTACAGGGCACCAAATGGACTATACATGTGTCAATACCATTATTCACTGCAGCTTCAGTTCCTTAGTGAAATGGTGTATGGCATGTTAAAATCAAACAAAATTCTGATTTTTTAATTAATATTTCTAATAATAAGTTCATTAAAATTTTTTCTATTCAATTTATTAGATTGTACAGAGAAAACAAGTGTAAATGTTTCAATGGCCGGTGTTAATAACAAAATGGATTCAATGTGCTTTGACAATTTTATAATTTTAAGATCTTCACCTTGAAAAAAATGTAACACTGTATATCATATGTAAATATTCAATTTTAGATTTTTTTATTATTTGATTTTTATTATTTAAAATTTTTTTATTTGATAAATGTATAATTTGTACTAGTGCCTGTGTAGTATATAAATCATACTTGTATTCAAATATAATGAAAGTAGTGATTTATGTACAATGCAATTTTGGGGCTCTGATCCAAATTTGAGGGAATCTTATTTTAATAGAAATAATGATCCTCAAAAGGTTTAATAATTTATTAGTGTTTATATTTGTATTAGTGCATTTGTGTTTGTAATTGCATGTCTATATTTGTATAATAAGTAGAGATTTTCACTACATGTATAAAATTAGGCTATCAGTGCAATGTAAATTTTAAAGCTAATTATCAAATATACAGAAAGGTTGCAATTGATGAAACAATCACAAAATTTACTAGGCATAGTACATGTGAAACTATACACTCTTAAAACCAATAAAGAGAGGTTTCAAGTGGAGGGTGTGTGATGCTAACCACAATGGTTATGTATACCACATGAAATTGTATGTAGGCAAAGAATCAAATCCAGATTCTTGCCTATGTCTTAGTACTCATGCTGCAGAGTTAGTAGTTTTGTCACATCTTGCATCATATTTCAAGTCTATAGGTAGCAAAAGAGCTATATGCAAATAAATTATATCTCTGTGAGACAGTAAATATCATAAGATAGCATCACTGGTATGCATAAAAAATATAAAATGAAGAGAAGAGACTCATTTTATCATTGATACAGACAGACATCTTCAATTTCTAATTTTGGATAAAGAAAAAGCCAATTGCTATGATTACAAATGCATATCCACCTTCTGCAAATTATTTATTTTGTAACTTTTATTAGGATGAATCTTTTTCTTATAGATGTCTTGAGATTTTTTAACTTTTGGAATACAAGATAAAAATGAAGAATTCTTATGTTACTACTTTTTTAAGTTCTGAAGCGATGGATTATCTCAGGTAAGAAATATTATATATGGTTTAAATGAGAATTTTATGAGGAATATAAAGAAATTATCAATGAAGATGTAATTTTAAATTTAGTTAATGATAAATTAGAAATTATGAACAAAGAATAAAGTAATAATTTTTTACTGAAATTTCTTTTTGTTCCTTACTTTTTAATGATAATCACTATTTGCTTTAGCCTTATTTTTTCCCTTAGTTTTTCTATTTTCTATCAATGTAAGGCTTTTTGCTCTAACATTATTAAAACTGAAGTTATTATGAATATTGGTCTCATATCAATTCTTTAAAAATTCAATATGGCACCAAATATTCTGTACATGCTAAATAACATTTTTTTTTTTTACCAATGTGTGTGTGAATGTGTATATACATGCAACTGCACTTTCATAACACACATTTAATATAAAATTAAATTAGCAAAATGTCTAAATTAATCTGAAATAGATTTTTTAAAATTGAAATACCCTCTTGGTCTAATACATATTTGAAACATAGTAAAGCATCTCTTTCAATATATATATATATATTATAATGATCCGGAGAAAGTGCATAACATAATCTGCACTACAGGGCACCATCTAGGCATTTGAACCTAGAAAAATTTATAAAGTAGGCAGATACGTAAGTCAAAAAAAAATATTTTTTTTATTTTATATATTTTGATATCCGGTCGTTAGCCCATTGTCACTAGCTCAATGGAACAGCAGAGATTTATATTTCATAAATTCTTATCTAAAAATAATTTTAAAAAAAAAAAAAAAATAAGCCACTGCCAGTAATTAACATACAAACATTTATTTACGCACATATTTATAAAATTTAATATTATTATTTTAGCATGTTTACTTTAACATTTAACATTATTTTTAACTTTTATTTTAGATTTTAATTTACATTTTAATTTTTATGCTATTATAAGTTTGCACAGATGGATTTATAAAAGTTTGTTTTAAAATGTTGAGTATAGATCGGTTACATAGATTACACGATTAAAAAAACATTTCAAAATAAACATAAACGATCAAAATACAAAGTCATTGATACCGTCAATTGCATAGGGAATACAAGAAACCCAATGGTATTCATCATATCATCATAAGATACCGCAGACACCAATAACTTAAAAGACATCCGAATAAATACATTTTAGATACTCACCGTAAGGTATCATTATTTACTGAATGTCTATATATTTTGATCAAATATGAAAACCAAAAACATAATTAACCGATAACGAATCCATGCAATGTCCATACCTAACTTAAATTTAATGCATTTTTATTTAGAGTGTCGAGTATGAATAGACTACATAGATTTGCATTTGAAAGAAAATATTCTATCCTTATTTAACCTTAGGCCAAAAGTTCACAGTCAAACTAATGTCAATTCATCTGATATATCGATGCATTCAATGTAATACGAAATACGGCAGCACAAAAGGTTAAGAGAAGAAATTGCCTCTCGTCAGATAGGAATACTACATCTATCTGACAAGAAGAGCAATAAAAAAAACTCAATAGGAAAGGACTGCGGTCATTTTGCCGACTTACAAATCGCATTCCATAGGCCAAAAAGGAAGTGTGCGGAATATAAAGTGATTCTGCCCATAGCGAATCTCATACTACATCTACTAATTATACCAATATATCCAATCCATTGACCCAATTTAACTACGAAACAAATAACCTAAGATTGCCCTCCCCTAATATAACTTTACAAATCTATATAGCCATTCACGCCCGACTTAAGTTTAACATTTATATAATTTAATTTAACGAAAACAAAACAGTCATAATAAAACTTAAACGAACAAAAAAAATAAATGGAAATGATTTTACAAAAAAGAAATACATCAAATAAAATTATAACTAATTAATAAATAATTTAGTTTGGTCAGATAGGAATCTATTTCTATTTTTTTTTAAATATGGAAAATTTTTAATTTAATGTTCATGAATTATCTAAAGTTCTTACAATTTTTTAAATGTCCAGCTTTATCCATGGCTTGCCATTTGAACGTGAATTCCCACACCGTCCTAAATAGATATTGGTATCCAGTTAGCCATTGTTTTTTATTTATCCAGAGGTCTTTTAGTTTAGCTGGTCCTTAATGTAGACAAAACGATGTCATTTCTTTTTTTTTTTTAAACAAAACTGAAGGGATTGAAGAGTGCATCTTTTCAATCCCTTCTCCTACAATTCCGCACTAACACATATCTGTCCTCTTGTAATAACTAACTAATAATTTCCAAACTTTTCCTTAATATTAATTTTAAGGATTCCATTTACATTACGTCATCGATGTGATAGTCCTTTCGCTGAGGTCCGATTCCATTGTTTTTCTCTCCTATCTGACCTTTGCTTATACATTTTAAATGCCCAAGAGCTAGTTTATATTTAACTAATTAAAACAATCATTTCCATTTTCGGATTAATTAATGTGTTTTCCAAACTTAAAGATATATTTTTATCTCTAAATCTTTTTAAGTTTTTGTTTTTAAAATACCTTTTCTATTTTTAATAAAGTTTTATTTTAATAATTTTTTTTCATCAGTGCGATTTTATATATATGAGTTTGGTATAGAATTTTAATTTTCAAATTTTACTTCTTAAAAAGGAAGTTTTATTTGCGAACTTTTATTCTTTTCATGTTTACTAATAAAAAAAAAACAATGTAACATCATCTGTGCCAGTTACAATATATATATATACCTATTTTTGGGAGCAAAATATCTTGCCTGCAATTAAGCAATATAAAATCTTTGTTTTAAAAAGGAAACACATTTTCAAGTAAACTAAGATGGCACCCGGTATTTTTGATAAATGTACAGTTTCGAGAGCCTATAATCTACTGAAGATGTATGTATTAATTGTTAAATTAAAAGAAAATTAATAAATAGATAACTAAATTTAAAAAAAGAAATAAATTTCAATAAATTTCATTTAAATGCTTTATACAATTTATTTATTTTTACTTATAACATGGAAAGCAAGGAGACACTCTTAACATTGTCATACTTTGGTATAATTCAGCATGTTTCTTTTTTCCAGCAATTTTTTAGTAAATTGTCATAATAATAAAAATTTGAGAATTTCCTGACACAACATGAAGCAGTGGAACTTCCAAAAAGTGTGTGTTAATGGTACTGATATGATTGCATGCTGCCAATATTAATAAAGTGTAAATATTGTATTTATAAATATTTTTTATTTTTCCGTTAATAAGTTAATCCAAAAAAAATAAGAAAATAAACTGTAAATATTGTTATTAATTTTCCCAGGAATGATTTTTTTTTTTCAAAATAACAGTACAAAAAATAAAACATAATTAAATATGTTTTCTAGCAGGCATTTTTTTTGTAAACATTTTTAGGGACCTCCTCAAAAATGTAGCTATCAAAAATAAAAGCTGCCATCTTGGTTTACTTGAAAACTCACAAGTACCGTAATTATTAACATATTAAATTATGGCCTGATACATTGTTTTTCAGATTATGTTCCATGGCAAGGCAATAAGTGTTTCATGAAAAATTTTGGACTTTAATATAAGCCTTATATGATTTTAATTGCTGCACCAAGTTGAAATATGTTTGAACATGTTGCAACATGCTAGTTGATGATTTGTAAGTGCTAAATACTGAAATCTATCACAAAAGTAAGTGGACATCAGCTTTACTAGCTGAACATATATTGTTCATAAGAATACTTTTTAAAAACACCATTGTATTTTATTGCTTAAATCTATACATTTATTATTATTATTATAAGCCTTTATTAGTACTTTTGGGTTTTATTATAATTGATTTGAATAAATTTTATGACTGAACATTTTTTTTATTATTATAATTTTTGTTTTATAATAATTGTAAATTATTTCTTATTATAATTACATTAAGTATTTGCGACATTACAGCTTTCAAATATTTTATATTTGATTTTATATATTATAATTTTATTTATTTCACAAATTTTTATTTTTGTTACTAAACATTTTATCAAGTCATTTTTATTACAATTGCTTTTACATTATTGACACTTTTAAATACTTTTTTGACATTTCATTTTGTGTGTTGCAACTTTTTTTATAACAATTTTTTGCTTCTATTACAGTTTTGACTAATATTTGAATTTTAAATATTATTTAAAACTAATCATGGATTCTTAGTTAAAGAGAATAACTTTAAGCCAAGGAGAGGCAAGCACTTCTGACATATCAATAATTGGAGAAGAAACAGATTTCTTCAAAATTTAACCAAAAAAAGAAATGCAACAAAAATTATTTCAATTGGTGTTTACATGAATTGTCAATACTAATGGTGCATTGTGTTTTATGTAATAAAATAATAGTTGATTAGTTCAAGGTAAACTTCTTAGGCATTTAGTTATAAAATATGCTGATTACAAAAAAAAAAAGATGTACATTTTTTAAAAAGATATTACATGATTCACTAGAAATATCTGAGCTTCACATGATTACAATTGCTAAAACTGAAAATGAATATTCTTATAAATATATCGTGAAATGTGTAATATAAATTAAATAAGGCAATATTGCACTGTGCATGTGCCAATTTGGAGAAGACTTTTCCATTTACAGTGAGTTTATTTGAGCCTTTACATATTATCAAACTGTTGGCTAATATAAGGAATGAAAGAGAATTTTTGTTAAGTATTGAAAATTAGGAAAAATTTAATAGACAAGCTGATTTGAAAACTTCTCATAAGAGGATTTAACCTCAAACATTTGCTGTGGAAAATATGTCAGCCACCATGAACTCCCAAGTGTGAAATGAAATTATTTTCATATGCAGAAGCAACAAAAGCATCAACGTTATTGCCACATAACAATGAAAAAAAGATTAATGCTAATTTTTTTTTTTTGGTAAAAATATAAATCAGAATGCAAAAGATTTCATAGATTGACAATGAATGACCTTAGCAAGTTAGATTAAAGGATACACTGCAAAAGCCTATCAACATGATGGAAGAGGCCTGGACAAAGGAAAGCATAAGCAGAAATTTCAGAGACCTTAAATGAAACAATACTGAAAGATCTTTTCTTTTTCATTTAAACTTTTTACCAATTGCTCTATTATCCTAGCAATTACAGATATAAATTGCATCCTCTATAGATTTCCAAAAAATGTACTATATGAAGCGATTACAGTAAACACATGGGTCTCCATATTACAGATTGCTGATCACCTAAATTCCAAATATATTGCTATCAAATTTTTTGATGAAGGACAAAGAAATAAATTTGAAAAAAAAACAAACAAAAAAAACAATTTATACGCTGAAAAAATATGCGCTAATTAAAGTAGATCAGAATAGAGACAATTATGTAACCAATATTTAAATTATGACATTAATGACTAAGAAATTAAGACTTTTGGATCATTGGTAATATTCCAAGCCACACATCTAAAAGATACACCTATACCAATCTTAAGCAATTATTATTTTAAACTGCGTTTAAACAAAAATGTTAATCCAAATGACATCCCTATGCTAAATACTGACTAGGAAATAACCCTCCTCTTAATAATATATAAAATCAAAACACAGCATTTCAAATGTAAGCAAAGATGTCACATCATAAGTGCATGTCCAAAAATTAAATGCCCACACTGTGAAATGAGAGCCCCATCAACACATCAGTGTGGAAAAAAAAATTCAAATATTAATATGCAACATTCAATGGGAGAAAAGTCAATCACTGGTGACATTGATGACTCAGATAGTAATACACAGAATATATTAACAGATGATAACATTCAAGGTCAAGTATCAGATCAAAATAATTTCCTATCACAAAAAGACACAAGCAAAATTAGTAAACAAATTCTTACAGAAACAGTTATAATAAACAAGACTACACAAGATATTATAGAGCAACACTACCTGGTCTATCACATACAGACATAAATATACAAGCACAAAAGGGAAAGGAAAAGTGATTTGTAAATCCCAGGATTAAGTGAAGGAGATATATCACAAATTCTGGTCCATGATAAAAAATTCAAACATGAATTTTCCAGATTCTGATGCAGGTGATACCTCAACTGAAAAGTTAGTCAATGTAAGAGAGGAGAGTCATGTCCAAATATAATTGCTTACAATAAATCTCATGAGGGTCTAATACTGTTAGCCAGAACTAAACATTTTAACATAAATAAATATATTTCTGGTATTATTTATATCTCTATACACTAAATAAGGCACAGACTGTTAATAAAAATAGGATCTATCAATGTCAGAGGATTAAACTCTGTAGAAAAAAACTATCAACTTAAAAATGGTTTGCTGAAAACTAAGATATACAATAAATCACAAACAGATCCATCAAAATTTTATGATAATCAAAGATGTTCATTATTTTCCAGAGCAGCATTCACCTTCAGCAGCTATAGGAATTGTGATAAACAAAATCTGTCCATACAGCTCATTTAAAATAATGCATATTGATGCATATATACTAAATGCCACACTATACCACAAAAGAATAACACTGAGCATAACATACATATATCCTCCTCCAGGTAAAATAATAATCAATAGAATTATACATACATTAAACTCAAAATCTGCATCCTCTATACATCCTATAATTCTAATATTATTTTTTATTGCACATACAACACAATTTTTATGTAAATTTGTTGAATTTCTTATATTAAGTTGAGATGCTTGAGGAGTTTTTAGTTCTAGAGCAAAATATGGATGATATCACAGTTGATTATAGATTGATTTTATATATATATATATATATATATATATATATATATATATATATATATATATATATATATATATATATATGAAGGTCACATTGAAATTACTGAGATATGATGAAACTATACAAGTTAAACTCACAAAACTTCATGAGAGCTCAAAATAGTCACCTCCAGTATTAATGTATTTTTGAAGATGAATTTTCCATAGACAGAAAATGTCATAATATTTGTTTCTTAAATCACTAAACATCATATGATCACCATTTCTTATGCTTTCTCATAACTGTTATTAGAACAGGTAAAACTCTCCATACAGTAGTACCACTGAATGCAAGCCAGAGTAATCAATGGATGCCAGAAGGCTTATTCATAAAATCCCTATCTAATGCCTATTCATGCAATATCCCCGGACTACTTTCTAGCTTGTGGCTTTCATCAGTGAGGAGTCTTGGATCTGAGAGCACTACACCTATATCTTAGGATCTAATGCAACCTTTGAGCAGCCATATTTTATCTCTACTTAACTACAAAACTGAGTCTAAAATTGAAAACACAATATTTTCAATCCAAGCTCATTAGCTTATATAGTCATACAGGTCTGAACTCAGTTCAGTACCCATACATTTTGGTGTCTTTGGTTCTTTAATAACCATAGTCACCCCTATCCTATTAGGCAGGATTGCTATTAAACCATTAAACATCACATAAACAGAATTTCTTATGCTTGCTCATAACTGTTATTAAAACAGACAAAACTCTCCATATAGTAGAAGCTTGGATTGAAAATATTATTGTTTTCAATTTTAGAGTCATCATTTGTAGTTAAGTAAAGATAAAAGGTGGCTGCTGGAAGGTTGCATTAGATTGTAAGATCTAGAGGCAGTGCTCTCAGATCCAAGGCTCCTCACTGATGAAAGCCACAAGCTAGAAACTAGTCTGGGGATATTGGATGAGTAGGCACTAGATAGGGATTTTATGCACATGCCTTCTGGCATTCATTGACTACTCTGGATTGCACTGAGTGGCACTACTGACTGGAGAGTTTTACCTGTTTTTATTTGTTTCTTAATAATAAAGTCAAAACACTCTGTCAACTCTTTTTTGAAGTGAAGTAGCAACCATATTATTTCTTTTTTTGAGATTAAAGAATAACAACAATCCCACATTATAAGATCAAATGAGTAAGTAAGTAAACTTTCATTTTATTTTCCCTTAGAAAGTATAAAGTTAAAGCAGCCCTATGAGAAGACATGCTATGATGAAGCATTAAGTCTTTTATTCTCAAGTTTTTGCGACTGAATAGTTTTCATCAATACTGCACTTCTGAAGAAACAGTATTCATTACTTTTTTCATTGAATATTGTCTTTTTATAGTGGTCAGTATTTGGACATATTTAAACACCCATATTCTATTTTCTTAATATGTCATCACATTATAAAAAGCAATACAGGTTGATCCAGTGATAGTCATCATTAAATAATTGCAAAGTTTGTTGACTTATTCTCACATACTCAGCTGTTTGCTAATAAGTAAGAAACCCAATATGAAACATTTTTTAAACTACAATTCTTCATAAAAGGATTTTACATATTGCTATGGATCTATTATTTTTTAGATGCATTATACTTTATAGATGTGGGCAACATTAATTGGGGGGTAATTGCTGCAGACCTTTCCCATGTATTTCCCATCACGCAAACAATTGCCCCCTCCCCTGAAAAATTTATCTAAAACTACCTAGACAGTTATCTATGATGATGCTTTAGTGCTGAATGCTGAAACTTAAAAACAAACATGATAGCAGATTTTCAGTCATTATTTCTTACAATGTTTTAGCAAAATTAATTTTTAAAGAATATAACTATTCTTGCAATTGTCACATCATTTCTAAAAAAAATGCATAGAGTAGACCATTTACAAAAAGCAAAGGTTCCCAAAGTAGAGTATTTTCATCTCTGTTTAGGATTCTTTCATTTGCTTTATTACAATTTATTAACAAATGCATGTTCTCTTTCAAAAGATCAACACCAATGAAAATTTACTAGTAATAACTATAAGTGAGAAAATCAAGTTTGTCAACTAAAATGGAAATAATTTGATAAAGAAATTTTATAAATGTGAGTAATACAATATTTTTTTCAATTACTGTAAAATCAGGATATTATTTAATTATTTAATATTGATGATATCAAAATATTCTTTAACTGTATCTATAAAAAAAAAAAAAAAAATCAGAAAAATAACGTTCTTTTGAGATTCCAACTTGAAATTTTGCATAGTTGTTTCTTCAAATTTTAGATCAAACCTCATGCTATAAATGAGCTCCAGAGATGGCAGATAATGGAATAGCCTTTAGTTATAAAGGCCAACTTTGAATATCAAACAAATAGTGCCCAACCAAAAGCTTCTGCTGCCTTGCATGATAAGGTATTGGTTCATCTAAGGCTAGGTATTGTTTACAATACAATCTTTTCTGTCTCCATATTGTTTTTTTTAGTCATGTAAGTTAATATATGTTAGTCATCATGAACCTCTCATACCATCAGAGCATCTTATAATAACTATAATAATGAGATTGTGTATTTGTACACCATTTCCATTCTTTAACTTCCATGTACAGCATTTCTTACTCCCAAATATTCTTCTTAGACAGCCTTATTTAGGGACCCCCTGACTACCACAGAAGTGGAAAGGCATAGCAAATGTGATCTGAAATGACATAGTCTCACACAATCTATCTAAGTTATCATGAACTACTAGATTACTCATTTCAATGGTAGAAATAATAAGAATACTAGGAATAATATGAGTAGTGATGGTGAAGTAAGTTGTAGTGGTAGTATTAAAGATAAACACCACACAAATATAAATCTATATTTTTTCTAAATATAGATACATGGAATGCTCAAACTTTACTTGATATTCAAGGCCAGAACAGAAGATGCCTTTTGTGGCTAAAGGGCTGCTTTAAATTTAATGTTGATATAGCTGCTCTTAATGAAACTTATCTCTCAGAGAAAGGAAGTTTACCAAAACAAATGAATGGATATAAGTTTTTTTTTTGGAAAAGTAGGTCAGTCACTGAAAGAAAAATACATGATGTTGGATTTGCTGTAAAATCTAGTTAAGAATCTTCTATTATTGGAATTTCTCATTGTATCAATAAAAAGATTAATGATCTTAAAATTCACCTAGCATAATAATGCTAGAGTTCACTTTTATCGGTGTCTGTGCTCAAACCTTAGATTCAGATAATTCAGAGATGGAAAGTTTTTGATCCTTGTTGGATAGCATTATTACAGCAATACCATTAAAAGATCAAATTTTTCTTTTTGGAAATATTAATGCATATCTGGATACAAACAGTACATTTTGGCCAAAAATTATAGGAAAGTAATGATATTGAAATTGTAAATTCAAATGGTTTATTATTTTAAATTTATGCATAACATATGGATTGACTATCGCAAACACTTTGTTTAGGTAGAAAAATCACTACAAAGGGACATAAATGCATTCACGTTCAAAACAATAGCATTTAATAGATTATTATTAGGAGTCAAAATACAAAAGAAATTCATATTACATGAGCACTCACAAGCTTGGATTGTTGGACAGATCATAGATTAGTATACTCTAAGATTAAAATGAAAGTTGCATTAAATAATAGGTATTATTCCAATTATATTCACAAAAAAGTGGACATTCATTCTTTAAAAGAATTTACTATATTTATTAAATTTCAATAGCTATTAAACACTAAAATTTCTAATATGAATCTTCATAACTGTCATGTTATTACTTGTTATGGATATAAGTAAATCTATTCTAGGATTCATTGAAAAGAGTAATAATAAATGGTTTTCTGGTAATGATCATATTATTAGTGATTCAATTAAAAATAAATATGTGACATTCTCTGCTTGATAAATTAATATATTAAATGTGGAACTTCATAATAAATATAAAGATCTGAAAGCAAAAGTTCAATAATTGACAAGACGACTTAAAAAATGATTAGTGGATTAAAATTTCTAAAAATATAGACATTCACTAATTGTGGTTAGGCTAAGTCTTTTTTTGATGCATTGAAAGCAAAATATTGACCTAAGAAACATTGTTATTATCCTATTAAATCCAGTAATGGTCGTCTCTTATATGATAATAATGATATTTTGAACAGGTGGAAAAAGTATTTGATCACCTTTTAAATAATGATACAAGAATTGATATGATGATGATTTTTAATGATATATCCATTTTATCTACTCATTTAAATTTGGATAAAGATATCCAGCTTAATGAAATCAAACAGCTCTTTGTAATCTTAAAAATAGAAAGGATATACATCCTGATGAAATATCCTGGAAAAGTTTTAAAATATGGTGGTGGTATATTAGCTTCAAAAATATTGGAATTTTTTAGGAATATCTGGACCCATGAAGTTGTGCTCTTCAATCTTAAAGATGTTTTTATTGTTCCAATTTTTAAAAACAAAACGAATAGGGAAGATTGTGGTAATTATTGTGGAATATCATTATTATCTACTACAGAAAAAGTATTTTCAGGAATTTTGTTGAATAGATTGCTTCCAGTTATAGATAAATGATTACTAGAGGTTCTATGTGATTTTAAGAAATCAAGAAACACTGTAGATGTGATTTTTGTTGCTAAGCAAATGCAAAAAAAGTACCACGAACAAATGAATGATTTATATATTCCTTTAAATTGATATAATCAAGGTATTTTATCCATGACAGGTCTATGGCACTGTTTGAAATTAGTTGGTTGTCTACCAAAATTTATTAGTATTATACACCTTCTACATAATAGAATGCACCTTCTATATAATAGAATGATAGAAAGTGCAATTACTACAGGTAAAAAAAATCATAAGATTTGAAATGATAACAAGTGCTAAATAAAGATCTGTATTTATTTCAATTTTGTTTCCAATTTTTATGATAGTGGTCATTGAAATTGTTTGTAAGTAGCTTAATCAGACAGGAATCAAAATATGATATAGATTTGATAGCGGAGCTTTTAATTTTAATCAGTTAAGAGTAAAAATAAGAACTTAATTTTAATGGATTCTGGATTTATAGTATGCTGATGATTGTGATATTTTTGTTAGATCAAAAGATGATTTACAGAATGTTCTTAATGTTTTAAATGCAACTTATAAAGATCCCAGTTTATTAATTAATATTCAAAAAACTTAACACAAGTTCTTTATCAACAGTGATGGAAAAAAAACCCTTAGCAACTTTCATCATAAATGGTTATCAACCTGAGAATGTAAAACGGTTTAAATGCCTTGATAGTTTTATATGTAAAAAGGTGGACTTAGATCTATCACAGATTGCAATGTGAGTTGCTGCTTTTAATAAGTCAAAAAATAAAGTATTTCATTATAGGGAAATAACTACTGCAGCTAAGTCAGCTGGATATAAAGCTGTTTTTTATCTAATTTATTGCATACCTGTGAAACTTGGATACCCTACTGAAGCAATATAAAGACATTAGAAAAGTTTCACTTAAGGATGCTCCATAAAATTTTAATAATAC
Source organism: Epiperipatus broadwayi (assembly GCA_028023455.1). Taxonomy (NCBI): domain Eukaryota; kingdom Metazoa; phylum Onychophora; class Udeonychophora; order Euonychophora; family Peripatidae; genus Epiperipatus; species Epiperipatus broadwayi. The sequence continues at coordinate 736,274 of JAQFVV010006275.1, read as the reverse complement.
AATGGGAAGATCGTAAAACCAATCAATATAATCTTCAGCTTGCAGGATGTGATACTATTGAATCCACTATTTGAAAATCACATTTTCATGAATGAACAATGGAAGACTCCCTAAAAGGATGTATTATGGGGAACTTAAACATGGGTTTTATAGCAGAAATAGACTCCTACTACATTATAAAGATTACCTCAAAGACATTTTAAAGAAGTGTAATGTTAATTGTATTTATTAGGAGGATATGGCAGAGAATACACTACATTAGTGAACTAAAATTAGATATGGTGTTGAAGTATTTCATAAACAAAAAGTTTTCTGCCAAAAAACCAACATAAAATAACAAGTAAATAGAAAACTGGACCACCATGTTCTATATGTGGACATATTTGTGGTTCAGACTTGTTTATATAATCATTGCAAAACTCATTTTTGGAGTAGTCACACCCCTCTCTCTCCTATCTTTTTTTTTTTTGGAGTTGGAATGGAATAACTATGATTAATAAAATTAATAATAATAATTTCATAATTTTAAATTTTGTTTAAAACTGAACAAAATGATTTTTTCATTTTATCTTCTGATAAGCTTATAAATAAAAAAAATATGTTTTTGTATGAATCCAGGTATCAAAAGAGGGAAATTTAAAAACCTCTAAGTTATAAAATTTCATATTTTTATTCTCTCATAAAAGTATTAAAGGTGCACAATGTAAAAAAGCAAAACAAATAATTCACACTGTATAATTTGAGATGGAAATCATCTAAAAAAATTTAATGGTTTTTCTAATATGGATTTTAATGATTAAAAAGCCTGTTAAAGTTTATATATTCTAACCCTAAATATTGATTGCTTTAATACATTGTGAAAAGAGGATGGCAAACAGCTTTTAGTAAAGTTCATAAGCTATTATATCCATCTATTGACTAGTTTCTCAACTTACTTCAGGACAGAAAACCTAAATTATATACCCATTTCAGATAACAGTTACTAAAAATGGTTTTAAGTTTTATGTTTAGGCAGTATATAGTTTGTATAATGCTGATTATAGTAATGGATGTAGAAAAAATTACTAGAGAGTTATTTATATAATTAAGTAACTGCATCTAATAAAATGCTTGTTTTGTACTCAATATTAATTTTCTTTTTTAAAAAATGGAGTCAGAATGTTATCTGATAAAGATAAAGAATGAGATTAACTTAAGCAGAAATCTACTTTCATATATTCTTTCAGTTCCAATTTCTACTAATGTGAACATATGATTAAAATGACATTATATAAATACTAAATTATGAATGTGTGTTTCTTGCATATATATATAACAATCTATTTTTAATATCATGGCATGAATATTATCATCCATACTTCAAAAATGGAGACTAATATATATATATATATTTATTTAGAAGATACACCTTGTTTAAATTAGAAGCATGTGAGTCTTTGTAATACAGTTGTACAAAGCAAATGTACAAAAATAATTAGATATTTAAAATCTAAAAGAACTATATATACATAGACTTATATTTATTATACAATTAAGTTAATTATTATAGAATCAAATCTATTAGAACATGAAATCAATTTTCAAATAGTGATACCCCCCTTAATTCAGCATCAAATTTTGAAGAAAATTTATTACTTATTTAGAAAAGCAATATATACAAAGTCAAAAATCAGCATCCATCTCCATAATACATTACTTAAAAGTATTAAACGAGGCAAAATAATTTGGTAATTATATATTAGACCTGCTATGCCTTTTTACATTTGTACCAATCAACTCATAACTTTCTAATCTTATGATCTCGATCAAATAATGTACACTTGGATCTTGTACAAACTTAAAATGATAAATTCATCAAAATAGACCATGTGTACATGATATTTTTGCAAGATTTACAAAGTTATCGGCAGTCTGAATATGTATGTGAAAAGGTGTAGCAATTCTAATACATGATAGTAATTGCATCAGACTAAATTTAACAATACCAGTAATATTAATTTCTAATAATATTAAAAAATATGAATTTCACACAAAAATAAATCTGAAAAAGTTTTATGCCATTCCCAAATGTTACTTTAAATACTGTACTTACTGTATTTAATATATAACAGAATTGTCATGATGAAACAATCAATTTATCTATTATGCACTTTATTTTAAATGGATTACATTTAAATAAATCACTGAAAATTATATTATGTAAGGACTTATCATAAAATAAGCTTTCTTGCAACAATTATTTAATTTTTTTTTCAATTTGCCTTCTGCTCAGATAGCAAATACTAATATGATTATTGCTAGTTCTGCTTATTTTAAATTATATATAAAGATTTGTTTATAATCAATTCTGCTAAAGAAATATCAGGATAGGTATTATTCATATAAATTTTTAATATTTTATACAAATAATTTCATTTCTTACAGCTTTCATCGTATATATAGGGTAAACTAAAAATAATGGGATATTAAATAATTTTATAACTTGTTAAATATTTATACCTTCATTTGTATTTAAATAAATTGCCATAATTAAGCACTCAAATATCAGATTAAATTATCTGAAAATAAAAAGGGAAGTTAATAAACCACAACAATTATCATTCTATTTTTGGCTTAATTACTTAAAAAAGATAAACAAAAAAAAAGCAAAAACTTGCAAATATATTTCTGGTTTGTATGTATGTTAGGTTGTTCATTGTCAATATTAATGGTTATAATGATTATTAGGAATTTGAAGTTCTCAAATGACAGATATGGAGAGTTTCAAGCTATATTATTCAAATTTGGAAATAAAATAACCATCTACACTTCAAAAGGAATAAATATTTTCTTTACATCATAATCATTTCAACGAATGAGCAAAATGCTTTTGGATCACAGAAATGAAAAACTAATATATTTCTTTATATAGCAATTTTATTTTTAAACATTTCCAAATTTTAAATACTAAGGTGTAGTTCCCACAAGAATGGAAAAACGGCAATTTTCTGGCAGCAGCAACAACAGTACCAACAACAATCACCATTATCATCATTTGTCCGAGAAGTGATTAGAAAATCCATTTGTTGCTCTTTTTTTTAATTTTCTTTATAAGAAAATCACTTCAAAACAATTCATTAAAAATTTTAAAAATAAATTGAATAGAGGAATTTAATAAAATAATTACAAAAGATTAAATTCTTATTTAGCTACTAATATTAATTTTTGCAGAAATATTATTATTTATCACTACTGAAAATAAGTATAATGCTTTTTAATTGTTTCTAAAAAAGATAAATAGTCTAAACTTTTACAACATCCTCCTTCAAAGGAATAGTAAATACAGAAAACTTTATTTAACAGACTTGTAAACTGCTAAAATTATCCTCTAAGATTAGATAGATATCCAATAATTTCTAGACCACTTTTAATTTCTCTTATTAATTTATTATATATACCATAACCTATCTTTCATTTCTGTTCTCTTATTAATTTATTATATAAATATACCATAACCTATTTTTCATTTCTGAAGATCCATAAATTTATTTTACTCAATAAATATTAAATGTAATATGTATATATAGGTTCTAACCGCTAGCGAAATATATTCTATCATATGGCAATAGTCATTTAGTAAATTGTTTTAGGGTTTCTTGGTAAACTTGTAATTCAAATATCAAATAATTAGTAATGTGATGATTTAGATTTAAATGGGGTAATATTTGTACCCATGCATCAGATAAATGTTCTGAACTTCCACTAAGTGATGCGGGTAAAATGATAATGAATACCCTTGATAAGTTAAAATATGACAATCTATTTGAAACATATACATTTATGGTTTTAGTAACTTATACCTTTTTGTAACTTTATATATCTTTTATATCTTCTTGCAACTTTTATACCTTTTGCAATTTGTATATCTTTTGTAACTTTGATATCTTTTTGCTAACTTCTGATAATAAAAATGGTGATAAGTGACATGACAAACTCATTTACTGAACAACATGAAAGAAAAAAAACTTTTATTAAAATGAGCATTTATAAAAAATAAATATTATAACAATAAAATAGAAATGAAAAATAATAAGTCTATTAACAAGAAAAGTTCTTGACTTAAGTCTGAATTTTAATTATCTAGTTTTATCACCTTCCTTATATCTCTTCAAAAAAAAAAAAAAAAAAAATCAATGCTATAGATCTATTAGATGGATATTTCTATGATAAGACAACCTAATTGAAGAAACTGCAAGTATTATTATTATCATCCAGTTTATTACCTTACATTAGTGCAGGAAAATCATAAAAGAAACATCTTATAAAAATCTTTTGGTTACATATTAACAAATAATAAGGTAAACATAATATAATTGATAAATAATAGCAATACAAAAGATTCTCAGTTTAAGTGCATACTAACAGTATAATTTAATTAACTCAAGAAACATTAAATCTAAACACCATTATGAAATTGCCATATACTATATAATACCTCATCAGATGTGAAAGATGCCTACTAGAAATAAGATCCACCAAACAACACCAAAAAAATCATTTCATTCATTATTATTACCATCATTAGTTCATTATTGTGAGGAAAAGTGTCAAGAGCAAACAAACATGACATACATCTAAAAATAACTGGTTGCATAATAATTATAAGTAGCTAAATTCAATATAGCATCTCCAATATAAATAGATATAAAAAACCAATACACTCATATCACTAAATTTACATATTTACCTGTGTCCTACTTTACACACACTCTGATTGAGAATATGGTTATCCTATTTAATCAACATATTATAAATCCAACATCCCAAAGCAATCAGAAGAATCGATTCTAATACCTTTGAGTAAAATCTAATAATACGTTATTATTAAGAGAACAAGACCCATGACAAGTATTAGAGAATTACATCCAAAGTCATTATCTATATAAAAAAGTCAATATATATATTAATTCTTTACTTATTTTCAAAATCAATGTTTATCTTTTTTTCTTTACATGGAGTTTTTCAATACTAATTCATCAACACAATTTGCAGTGATTATTTATTCTCTAAATCGCAACTTTAAACTGAGAAGTCCCTTAATCAAATTTCAAATTTAGATATATAAATGAATACACCAAACTTCTTTTTAAAACTTGTTTTTTATATGACTATTATAAAAATATAACTACACACCAAACATTTCGACTATTTAAAAAGTAGTTTGGTCTATTCATATATTGAAAGTTATTAACTATTTTTGAAAAGAAAACTGTGTAGATGATATTTTAAATTTGTAAATTTAGATACACTATCATGTTCACATAATTCAATGTATAAATTCGTTGATATGGTTTTTAGTAATTAATTACTTCTTGCTTGCAACAAAGTTTCATGGGAATAAATCCATTTGTCAAGTGTAATAAAATATTTCTTTTTAAAAATAATAAATGTTCCTTTTTATTTATTTTTTCCTCTGAAAGTTAAACATTCTATTATTTATTTGACCAATTCAAAGTTCTTTTATTTATCATCAGCACAGTTAACTTGCCTTTATTTCATAAGTTTTCAATTAGGTTATCAAGTCTACTATAGTTTTAAATCTTTTTTGACAATGATATTTAACGAAAGAAATAGCAATACGTTAATTCACATTCAGTAGTTAATCCACACAGAGGCTCTAATAATTTCTTTCTCTCTTTTTTAAAAATATTCCATAGGTTCAAGAAACTTTAGTATTATTCCACAAGTAACATCCTACTAGCATCACTTAATTTAACATTGCCTTTGTAGAAATACAAATAATACATAACATATGAAGTTTACAATGTAAATTCATAGGTAACATTCTAAAAGCTTCATAATTGCATAAAATTCTCGAAGTTTATTTTCTTTCCCTAGGAAGCCGTTCCAATTCTTTTCTGTTGAATGACAGACGGCTTTTTGGTAATTATTTAATCTGCCATAATTTGATGAAGGAATGAAATAAAATGGCTATTATAACTCTGAATTTGCTTAGGTTTTTTTTATTGCATTCAACATCAATTTCGACACATGGTTTCTTATATAATTATGATCACATGGTAATAAATATCATCATCATTATCCATAATACCTTGCATTTTTCACTAATTTTTGCAAAACTATCCCCATCATTATAACAACAATATCTCTTAAAAATCTTTATACTGTCTGATTTAAAAAAAAAAAAAAAGCTTTCTTTTCTTTTTTAACAAAGTATATCGAACATAACCAATATTGGATATCACATTAAAAGAAAACATCCAACTATTGATTATTTATTATTATTTTCTCTCTTCTTTCTTTTTTCACACATACATCCCACTAACATAATGTTAAACAAACATCACACATTAATATAACTGCAGATCAAACATGAACATTAAAGTTAAAAGTAAAATTGGCTATTTGGCTGTTGTAATATAATGGTTAAGGTAAGAACTTAAAAACTTCCTAATGATATATAGTCTAATGTAATGTATACAGTAAATAACTTCTTTAATGTCAAGCCTCTGCAGAGATTACCAAAACTGATTTAAACTACATTCTATATTAATTATCTCAATGCATTTCTCCAAAGAGAATGCAAGACATTCCAGCTCCAAATTTTAACCTTTCTAAATACTTACCACACTTACAATAAAATATCATCATATAAAGTGAAGAAATATTTTTACTTTATTTTCTATTAGCCATATCCATATCAGTACATTTCTATGGGAAAAACATATAGTTATAATATATTACAATGGTATGGAAAGGGAGAGTAACCTAAGTTGGCAAATGACCATCATTCTCATTGATCAGTAAAAATATAAATGAAGTTACAGGGATATCATATGGGGAAATAAAAAAACATTATCATTCTCAATCAATGCAAATATAAATAGAATGAAGAAGCATGTGATCTAAATTATAAATTACAAATTACCCAGAATTATACATAAACAATCAACAATCGAGCTTTGTGACTGGATCTAAGAGTTACATTATAAACAGTGCCAATCTTAGAGCATGATATACAATAATTCATCACATGATCACATTTCCTATACTAGCACATTAATTGTTGATAAACAGAGCAAAACCCTCCATACAGTATTAGATAGGGATTTTATGCACAAGCCTTCTGGCATCCATTGATTACTCTGTTTAGCACAGGTGGCAATACTGTATGGAGAGTTTTGCTCTGTTTATATACAATAATTATTTAGATGTTCATTATCAGCCAATAAAAATAGTACAGGGATGTTAATATATGCTGATCATCATCATCACTCTGGCTATATAGTATCATGAGTATAGGCCAACTACAAACTAAATTTTCTTTAACAAAAACAAAAAAATAAAAGGCAGTGAATGGATTTTAAAGGTGATTCTTTTGCACCATCCAAAGAGCTATCTGAATGTCCAAACATAACTTAAACATTATTACTTTTTAAAGCTATCTCAAAATCACAAAATCCTAGAAATTTTGATGGAACATGAGAAAATAAATTCAACAGCTTACTCGTAAATAGCTTTGCCAGAATAATCTACACATTTTTAAAACATTGCTGTAATAAAATCAAGACCCATGCACTGCCAACCCATAGAACAGATAACTGGAGAAATAAAGACAACACTCATTTTTAAAAAGCAATTATTTAATAAAATAACATTAATAATTAAAAAAATTAAAAAATCTTGATAATGTCACAATACAAGAATACATTTTATCAAAAGAAATATAATTTCCTATAACAAATATGATTAACCAGTTGACTCATTAATTAAATTAATTACCTTTTACTTTTATGAAGTTATTTTCTTTTCAATAACTAAAGTTGGAAAAATACTTTTAACAATAAAAAATAAGGAAATTTTAAATTAGTTAAAATCCCTTTTTATAATTTGGAAGAAAAACAATATAATGAAAAAAACATTTAAAAAATATTAAATTACTAAAAATTATTTATTATTACCAATTATTATTTATATAAATGTAGATATAATGTGCACATTAAAATATCTTTTTACCATGAATTTTTTTTGAGTCCTTCATTGTTAGTTGCAATTTTCAGTATTCTTTCTTACTGGCTTCTATTGTAAGTTTCTTTACTAATATATTTCCCAGGATACTGTATACAGTCAAATTCCTCCATTTTTTGTAATAGAATATTTTCAGGTTTCTATATAGAATGAATCTATCCATTTTTTTATTCTGTTATTTTTCAATAAGGCTATCACATAGAAAGAGACAATCATGCTTTTAGATGAAATCAGACTTGGTGTAGGCTACTTAATAAGTATTGTCTTTCACTTTTTCCCAATGTTACATGGTAAATTTTGCATGATGCTCAGCTTCTAACTAAACTTAGCACACAGTTTTCTTCAAATTCCTTTTTCAAAACTTTTTTTCACAGCTGAACTGCTTGTTTTCAACAGCTGAATCAAAACCAAATGCTACTGTTCCCTTCAACAGTTGAATCAAGAATAACTTCTATCTTTTTGTTTCATTCAACAGTAACCTAGAATGACTACTCTTTACAAGACACTAAGTACCAATGATTTACTCATTCCCCTATAGTATTTTTTGGAACAATCCTATCTTCATCTAATCACAATCCTGTCTTCCATATGACCAATTGGGTTTAATTTGACAAAAGATTATTTCCCTACTTCAAAATTGAAATTACAAATGATGTCAAAGAAAAAAATTAAATTTCAACCATAAGAAAAAATCCCCTAGAGTTGTTTTTCTCTTATGCCAAAAAAAACAACAACAAAATAAGTTAATTACATTGATTTGTGAAACAATGCCTTTTTTGGAGAGAGATAAAGAAAAAAAACTTTTATTAATTGAAATAAAATTTAATAAAATGTTAAAACCTTTTTTTTCTATTCCTTTTTAAAAAAACTTTACAGACATAAAATTTTACCTATTTATGTCTCTTCATCTTTCAAATGTTAAAATTGACTTTTTAGTATTTTTCCATAACTTATTGAAAAAATCAATTATATCTCTTAATATTTTTTTTAAAAAAAAATTAAAATTAAAACTGGTAGGTAATTGAAATTACTGAAGAGAGAGAATAAAAGAAATTCTTTATTTGATTTTATATTTTTCTCTCTCTTTTATAACATTTAACAAATTATATTTACATTATTATCTCTCTCTTTTACAACATTCAACAAATTATATTTACATTATTATTTTAAAAAACAATGGGAAGTATCATATCATCATTTAATAAATAAATAAAAATTTAAATAAATTAATGCCTGATATTATAAAAAAACAAGGAAAAGTTAAATATTATTTCCTCATTCTACCTTTATTTATTTACAAGCTTGTAATATTTGACATGGTCAAAATTGGCTACTTATCTATATATATATTGTACCGGACACTCAATCTATTCTGATCGCAGAGGGTACCACCAGACCACTACGTATCTGGAAAATTTATTTACATGATCGGAATGGATGATGATGATGGTTTGCACCGTCTAGACTCAGGGAGAAACAAGAGATCTTAAAATTGTTTAGACAATTGAGCAACAAAAGCACCAAGACAAATGTCAGCCAAATTAAGTTTAAACAAATTTTTAACAATTTTATTAAGAGAAGACCTATAAGATAAGTTTATAAGTTAACAAATAGGATTAGCTCAGGCATGTACCAGAAAGACTAAATGCAATGCTCTGGCAGATCTACTGATTCTCTAATAAATGAATTATAAAGGGAGGAAGCAAATTCCATTCAGCAGAGGATTCACCCAAACATTGGTTTTCACTTTCAGATATTTAAACAATATGTTCTTGAAATAAATCAATGAAATCAGCGCCGGTGAGTTTTTCGAGGCCCGAAAAATGTGTTGGGCCTACAAATGTCATATGTCGGTAGAAGCTGCACCTATTATTAGTTTAAAATAAAGGTGATTGATCTACCTCAAGAACAACCAAAAAATATGATTTAAAATAAAATAAAAACAAACAATTAAAACTGGCAAATCCCCAATCAAACAGTTGGCCAAAACTAATAATAATTAAAGGTCTCAAAAGGAGACTAGTAAATTATTAGAAAATCAGTTATGTCTGCCCCAGCAATTAAAGAAAATGAATTACAAATAATTATAATTAAGAAATAAATTTATGAACAAGTTCCGATAAGTTTTAAGCTACATGTAAATATAAAATAAATCTATCGGAGAGTGCACATGAGTACGAAAATATGAAAGCTTTAAATACTTTAGCAGCGAAAGTCTCTCTCACCTGTAATTTAAAAAGGAATAAAGATTATCTTCTTGCTGGTGACTTATAAAATTACAAAGAAAAACAATTCTAGTTTCCGCTTTCAGAGATATAAGAAATGAAGAGATGTAATCCCCACCTGCGGAAAACTAGGACACTAAAGCCAAAAGATTTTGGGTGGTTTGCAAAAGCGCAAACACAGTATTTAAAATTAATTATGAGCTACTAAAATAATTACAGGTAAGCATTTAAAATATGCATGACTGCCAAAGCATTTAATAAAAGTTAGACATAAAAATATAAAACTCACTTGTCACTCTCCAATAAACAAAAGTTGAAAGCAAACTTGGAATCTTAAAACTAAGATTCCAAGACACACTTCAAATTACAAGAAAACACAGCAAATATTAAATATGAGGCTAAATATTATTCATGAATACAGATTTATAATTAGATTGAGTGGAGATTTAATGAAAATAAATTTACCATGGGAAGAATAAAAGAAAATATTACCTCACAGTAATGTACTGTTCAAGTAGAATGCACACTATTATTCTAGTTCATTTTCAGGTTCTTTGACAAGGGCAAGGTAGATGTAAAGAAGTTCTGGCTTCATCTAGAGGTTTATGGCATTACTGGAGCAGATTTGGAAGTTAGGATCCATCCTTTGTTAAGTTAGCATGCAATTCTGATGATGACAACACATACAGTATTTGACATCTTGTTGCAAGGAAAAGGATTTAACAACAGCAAATTTCCTTGAAGAATTTACATGTCCGAACTGCTGTCAAAACTCTGAATCACAACAGGCTGCAGTCCAAGTGCATAAAAGAATACAAACTTTCACTTGAGAAACAGCTTGTCTAGTTAAGAATAATTAATAATTCTCTCCAAATTTTTGGGGCTATTTATATCTCCTACATTTCCCGTGAAACACTTCCTTGTTGTTGAATTCTATGCCTAAGGCAGGGCAAATGTTAATCTCCAGCTCAATCTAATCTAAGAATTCTACCCAGGGATTATTGAAACAAAAACAACATCACAAATCAAATCTCCGGTTTTTAGAATGAGTTTACAATGGTTAAAATAAAAGCAACAGGAATGTAATTAGCTAGCCAGCTTGTTTTTAATCAAATTGATTTAAAAAAGTAAAAACAAGCGATATAAGAAAACTATTTTAAAAACATTAAAATGATCTATTTTAAATATAAACGAGTAGGTGTATTAATACACATACTCTTTTTAAATAATTAAAACTTTTTTTTAACTTTAGAAAGTTAACAAAATTAAAAGTTTTTAATTTCGGCAGTAAAAGCCTTGAATCGGATAACAATCCGGTTCAATATATATATATATATCATGTAAGGAATTGATATCTAAGAATTTGAAGAAAAAATTGAGACTTCTGTTTAATAGACTAAAAACATTAAAATAAAGAAGATAGAAAGGAGATAAAGGCTTTGATGAACCAACATTTTTATCCTACAAGATAATAAAATATAGTCATTGTCAAGCACTGTTTATTGCTTATTCGTAGTTAACATTTATCTATGAAGAATACTACATTGTCTGCCACTGGTAACTTGAATACATCTGACACACACTTTTTTAATTAAAACTAATCACCTTGAAATTTTGAATACAACAAACAAAAATAGTCTTGTAGTATTTTTGCAATAAAATATGATTCCTATAAGCAACCAATTTTTTTAACAGTGAGATCTACTTTATCTTTATTTCACACCTACTACTGATAACATGATAATCCTATCACAAATATATACAATACTAACCCAAATATCATCTTCACTTCAGTATGCATAAATTGATAAATATTAAACACTAGACTGCAAACAAATAATCTATTACATCTATGCACAGCTAAGCTATCCAATCAGTGAAATTTTTATTATATATTGTGCACATTTCAATTTAGCCTGTGGATAAATTGTAGTAATGTGCATAAAAAAAATCATCACATATTCTTATATAGGAAGGGAAGCTGTAGGGCACACAAGTTTAAACCCTACCAGATCAAGTCCCAAAATCCTAGGTGAGAAAGAGAGTGGGGAAAATATTTATACTCTTTGTATTGATAAAACCTTGAATTATTTAATAGTTATTTTTAAAAGTTAGGATTAGAACACATATAGACAGTTATTTGTGGACACAAACTATTCAGTTAATCATTTTCTGATTTTGATTATTAACTTTCTTCAAAAATTAATCTATATTTGCTAAATTTCTGTCATTTCTTTTTTCTATGACAATAGTTTGAGTTTAATAGTTTTGATAAAGTTAGTTTTGAATATTAAGTTATAGTTTGCAAAAATCATTCAGATTATTTTTGATAGGCAAGTTTTTCTGAAAGTGTGAATATCTGAGTGTGTGCTTATATTTTACATAAATAAATTTACAGCTACACATATGTTAAAAGAAAAATTCTGTTAAAATCATTTTAAGATTTCAAAGGCTCTATTGTAATAAAGAATTATATGATATGTTAATTAAACTCACAAGGTTAGAATTTCAGTTGGCAATATAGCTAAAAATCTTTAAATCGGTGATAATTAAAAAAAGTAATTACATTTTATAAGACTAGATATGAGACAAAGGTGTGATGGCCATTAAGGTAATGGATTCCTTCCAGACAAGTTAATTATTAGTCTGGTTTTTTTTACCAACAGTAAATTTGAAACAGATGATTCATTTTAAATTAGATGGTTTAACTAATAAACATCAGGTGTTTCTATCTATTAGTTTGGATTTCTTATCAACAGTAAATTGAAAGCAGATGATCAGTTTTAATCAGATGGTTTGGCTAATAAAAATCAGGTTTTCTATCTGGGTGGTCTGGAAAAGACTCAGTGATATAAAAAGGCTGGCAATCACTTGGAGAGGGAGAAATATAAAGGAAACTGTGAAGTGCAAACAAGTTAAATTGTCATTTTATATATATTTGTTTGGAAACTTGCATATAGCCTAATGTCAGGCTGAATACATATATGTTTCATCTGGCTGATCCAGCCATCCATTAGCCAATAAAAGGGTCTGAGCCCAAAGTATTACACACATTGTGAAAAATGGGATAGAAAAAACTGATTGCTCACCTGCATTTTAAATCAAAAATGAAAATAAGTAAACTACTGAAAAGTGTTAAACCATGCTATTTCAGTTATGCCAATGACTGAGTTTAAACCCAGCAAAATGATAAAAATAGGAAAAATAGCAAATATCCGTAATCTATTAAAATAAGTATGCTGAAAGGAAATGAAGAAACAATTCTAGTGTCAAATGGTTCCTATGGAAGCAAATAACTTCACCATCATCATCACAATAAAATAATTGCAATCCCAAGCCAAGAAAGAATAGAACTGTTCCAGGATGTTACAGATTGGTGTATGTGGTTGCTGCCAAATTTATAAACATTCAACAAGCTGAATTTGAACTCTTGGAAAATGCGTGCCTCAAGAGAGTTAAAAAAGACTGGTATTATAAATTTTAATTATATATTTTCTTTTTTATTATATCAGGGACTATTAACAAAATTTTTAATATCAAAATTCTTTTTTTATTATCTCTGAATTTTAAAACCAAAATCGAGTAAAAGCAGTTTCAGTAAAAATAGCTAGTACAGTATTGATGATTTTATGTATTCTAAAATTATTATATGTATCCACTTATTGATGTATTTTATTTTGTGAAATGAATTATTGCGGGTCAATTTGTTAAGTTTTTTTTGTTTAATAATATTTTATTCATAATGAAGATCCACTATACACACACACTAATTTGATTATATTTCCACACATATAGCTGTGTTGCTTGAATGTTGAAAGTGATAGAAAGATAGCATTAGAGGAGTTAGATTTTTTTTAAAATAACGATTAGTGACCTCAATCACTTAGAGAGGAGATAGGTAATCTAAAGTTTATTTCTGTAAATGCTTTTATCTCTCTCTAGAATCTGACTAACCTTTTTCTAATTAATCATTTTACTTTATATTTAAATTTATAAGGTTACACAAGTATGTGTGTGCAAAGAGTGTTTATTTTTTTTAATGAAATATTTTTGTTTGGATATAAATTTTAAGTCCAAATTGATGCACAAACATTATATTATGACATAAATATTGGATACTGTCATTAAAAGGAAAGGGGGAAGAGTTTAAAATTATTAATATTGTGATTTAAATATAAATAATTCATCATTGTTATTCATATAAATTTTCATCTATATCTTTAAACAATATGTATATTTTAGTAGTCCAGTAATAAATGTTAATTTGTTTTATTAAAAGAGGCTATCTTTATTAAAAATATTCATTGCTTTATTAGTTATGATCATTCATCATCACTGTTGAGTATTAAGGGTTAAGTTCTAATTTAGATATACTAAAGTTAGGCAAATAATTATGAATTTATAAAAGTTAAATTTTGCGTTAGGCATTAGTTCTAAAGCTGTGGATGGAAGTATCATTGTCATCATCATGTTTTAAATTATTGATCTAGATAAATGTGTTTAATGGCCATAGATAAATAATGATTTTCACTGTATTTGTTTATCATTTGTGAGTCATTATAAGATAATAACCACTATTCCGATCATCAACATCATTCAAGGCTGAGTGACTTGCCACCAAAAATCGATAGTGTTTGATATGAGCTAGCAAGACTTATGAAAATGTTGAAATGTATTTATGATATTAAAATCTAAGTAGTAATGTGTCTGACAAATTTTATATGCACAACTAAAGCATAAGTATGTTTTTGTTTTTCTTAATGTTAATGCAAATGTGATATGGTCATAAAATACTAAATTCTACATCCGGTTATAAATAAGGTACCAAAAGGGGTTCAAATCTGGTACATTTGTAAGTAGGTATAAAATATAACTGTCTAGATTTATCTAATCTAGTGGACCCTGATAGACCATATTCACATAGTATTCACTTAATAGAATAAAACTAGAGATAAAAAGTGGGTAAAATACTGTTGGATTTATTTTGAAATATTTTTATTAAATTACCAATGACTCTCACCCACTACAGGATACTTTTTATTTAGGTTACAATGGCAATGGCTGCCCAACTAGGGCTTGAAATATGCCAGATACCTGAAATGACTAGTTTATTATGATATTTGTCAGCATTTTCCCCTCAGGTTCCATTTTATAAAATTACTACTGATTTTTATTTAAGTTACAATATATATTGTAATAGTAATTCAGATTTGAACCAAGAAATACATATATATAACAGTACATTTTTTGATTCCAAATAAATATTTATATTAGAGGAAAGTTGAATGGTTAATAAAAAAAAAGTTTCAATTCAAATATATATAATATTAATAAACATGGTGACAAACATTTATAACATAAGTACAAGTACCCTAAAAAGTATTTTATTTGTTTTTCAGTTACAATAAAATAAAATAAAAAAATGAACCTCTCAGGCACCAAATCTTCTAAATAAAAAGTTTACTTTTGAAAAATTATTAATATTTAATCATTATCATTTACAAATTATTACTACAATATTTGTATGTTCCCCAGTAGATTGCATGATTTATCAGAGTTGTGGATATTACTAGCATATTGAATGTTAAAAAGACAATGTTTGGATCGAGTTAGATAAGCAAACATAAACTAAATGGATTAATAAAAAAATGACATAATTTATTAACACAAAATATATGAAAATGTTGTGTATATACTCACAACTATTAATATGTATACAAATTACTAAATATAATAATAAGATATTTTAAATTTAAGTTTAAGGCTTTATAATATCTATAATGATAAGATCTTACCACATGAAATATTTAAATAGTTCCAAACCACGAATTTCTGCAAGTACATTTTACTATTTTTACAAATGTCTTCATTAATTCCTCCAAAGATGATACTTATCCTTCTGATGCACTGGTGATGATAGATGGGATATACAGTAGCATTGGTGATGTTAGATAGGGCCTAGTATTAGTAGGTCTTGGATAATTTTACGGCATTGTCCACTTCTTTCCTCATGGCATTATTAATGCAGGCAATGGCTAGTTTTAAAAAACTTCAGCAATTGCTTCTGGATCCAATTGCATTTTTCAGGTGTTTTAACTGATGTGGATTTTTGTTGCCTAGTCACACATAGTAGCTTTTAAATAAAGTTATCATATTTGATATTATAACTGGGGTATAAAAAATACAGTCAGAAAAATACAGGTATCCAAGTTGCAGTGGAAAAGTTTTAATCAGTGGTTTCTCTAGCATTGTATCATCGCAACATTGTTTCTTAAGTTGAATCTTCAAATAGATTAGAGTAGACTGCCTGGACAGGACTCTTTATACCTTACTTGATGTTGTTTAACAACATGTTTTCCAAATAACAGATTTATTACCAGCTAAATATAGGGTTTGATTTCTGCTTCTTTACAACAACATACTTTTTAGAAAACATTTTCTTTATTTCCTTCACAATATGACATAGGAACAAATAATTTTGCAGTTATTTTAAAATTATATCATGATTTGATAAGTACACGAAAGAAAAAAGTTTTTTTCTCTTTCTTTGTTTACATTAGTTAGTGAAAGAAAAAAAAAACTGTCATCCACTTTTAAAATTTGAATGATAACTTTATTTTCATTAATGCTTAATTTTAAATATCATTTTTAGATCTGCCATCAAATTTACTTCAGGAATTGACAAATTATTTAATTAAAATCAATTTAAAAAACAATTGGGAAAAGCTACAAAACATTTAAAATTTTTATAACTATGCAACTCAAATTTCCTGCACATATCAAAACAATTTTCCTTTCTTTACAGTGCATTTATCATTTTATTGTTTCTTATATATTACAAAGTACATATTTAATAATATGACAAAATGCATAAACTAAATTTTCTTTTAATTTTGTATATTTATCACTCAATTTTGATGAGCTTTTTATTAAACAATTTTTTTTCATGCCACTTTGTAATATAACTAATTCAAATTGCTATCAGATTTGTTTTAGTTACAATATATATAAATCAGGAACAACTTCCATTTTTCAAATGAGTTTAGAAGTTGAAATAACTGATACATAATCACACAAGATTTATAAGGAAAGTCATGATAATAAGTTGTTTATCCTCTATATCATATGAGAAATGAAGATTGGCCATATATATATAATTGATTATCAGTTTAATAATGATTAATTGCCATATTCCATCTGGCAGCATTAATTTTTACTCTGAATTACCAAATGTTAAAGAAGGTATGCTTATAAACATTAGATCTCATACAACAGGTGGATTCATTCTATTCTTGATCCTTTGTTCAACTTTTAGAATTCATTCATAGCTTGAAGAAGAGTGATTTACTCCCTTTGTTTAGATATACAATGAGCTATGTTTAATTTAAAAAACAAAATCATTCTGAATATATATTCTAGGCTGATTGACGAAGAAAAATTGATATATATATATATACTAAAGTTCTAATAAACATTGGGTGCAATTCTAAAAAAATAACCACAATTATCAAGAATTTTTTTAACAAATCTTACATCCTACAAATATTCAACCTGATAATAACAATGGTCTAGTCTCCCTTATATTTTGAAACTCATACACAAATTAAAACATTTGCACTAATAAATACAATATCAGTTTTTGTTTGACTCTACCTTTAAATAAATTATTAAATAATATGTAAGACAAAGCAACTAGAGAGGCTTCATAACAAATTGTATACAAAATTAATTGCAAAGAACCTAATTACTTGAAGCCTTACATGGTAAAACCGAGCTAATTTATCTACAAGACTTGCCCAGCATAAATATCTGCATAACTGGGCCAAGAAAAGCATTGAATACTCTTCCATTTTCTTGGATCAGAATACAATCAGGGCATAACTTTAGATAGCCCTATGGATGACACTGTTTGTTTTGAGAGAGAACAGAAAAAGAAAGGTGGAGGGTGGTCAATAGCTAAATATCATCACGCCATTAATAAAAAGAAATCTAGCATCCCTCTTTGTAAAAAATGGTACATGTAGTGACAACTTTCATCATTCAGTTTTATGATAATTTATTATTTAATATTCAAAAATAAGTTTAACTTTTTGAGTTCTGTTGGTGCTGCATGCGCTCTTTCAGCGCTTGAAGGATGACATGATTGTTTTTTTCTTTACTGATGTAAAAAGTATAAGTATGTTGTCAACCAAAATACAGGCATTTGATAGCTTAATGATGGGTGATTCCAACGATCTCTACCTCAAAAATATTGGTTAAAACTCGGATTTTTGGCAGTAGTTTTAATCGACCACAGTATTTAATTTTTTTGTTTTTTTGATAATTTTTGTAATTATCATGAAGCGATAAAAGACAAAAAATAGTTTATGGCCTGCAAGTGAAAATTTCTCTGGTGTTATTCACAAACAGGGCCTACAATAGAGTTTCAATGTAATACTCGTAAGTAAAATTTTTAAATTTTTTTAAAATTTTTTTGAAAAAATTATCTTTTTTATTAATTTTAGTTTGTAATTAGTGTGTGTTAGTTTGTAGTTATATATTTATTTATGCTCATATAGAATTCATATCTATTGTAATTTTCTAAAGTTCTACCTACACCAATTCACTTATTTTTATAAAAATAATGATTTTCAAAAAGTTTAATAATTTTTTATTATTATAATTATGTTTATATAATATGTTTGTGTTTACAAGTAATGAGTTATAAAACTAATAATCAAATGTATACAAAGATCGCATATGCAAGCATATAATCAAATTCTGATTCTTGTTTATGTTTATTCTTGTTCATGCTTTGGAGTCACTCTGGTTTTGCTATATGTTTCATACCATTATTTTCAAGTCTATACCTAACAAATGGACTTTATGCAAATAAATTACATCTATGTGATACAATAAATGTAACAAGATAGCATCACTTCTGTGCATAAAGAATATAAACATCACTTTTGTGCATAAATAATATAAACATCACTGGTGTCCATACAAAATATAAACATCACTGATGTACACAAAAAAATATAAAATGAAGAGATGAAACTCATTTTATCAGTGATATAGATAGTAGCCTACAATTTCTAGTTTTAGATAGACAAGAAGCCAATTGCTATGATGATTTCTTTTGTATCCTTTACTAGGATGAATCTTTCTTTATAGATGCCTTTGACATTTAGAACATTTGGAGTACAAAATAAAAATGAAGAAGTAATATCCGACTTTTTTTGGAGATTGTGAAACTGTGGATTATTTCAGGTAAGACATGTTATACATGTTTAGAAAGATAATTTTGTGAGGAATAATAAGAAATTATCACTGAAGATGTAATTTGAATTTTAGTTAATGTTAATTTCCAAATTATGAACAAACAATAAAATAATAATTATTTCGGATGTGAAATTTTCTTTTTTTCATTATTTTTTTATATAGTTATCACTATTTATTTTATGCTTATTGTTTTCCTTAATTTTTCTAGTTTCTAGCAATGTAATTGTTTTTGCTCTAACATAATTAACACTGAAGTTATTGTGAAAATTGTGTCTCAGGCCAGTATTTTAAAAAATTCAATATGGCAGCTTAGTCCCAAGCAGTTAAATCTAAATCTCAATTTCCTTTAATCACATAATGCTATGATTTTGATAGTACTCAGTATTGAAAATGTTCAGCTTTAAATACATTTTCTTTATTACAAATTCAAATCTGTTTTGATGTAAAAATGTTTTTAACATTTTTTGAACTATTACGAATATATATTTTATAAAGCTTTCAAATGAAAAGAATCAGTTTAATATCTTCTTAATTAGTGTAATAGTTTGTGAGATTATGATGTGTAATTTAGGAGTTCTAATGAAATCATGTAATTGGTACATAAACTAATAAGTATAATTCAAAACATCACAATACCTATACATATAAGAAAAGCATATACAATCCAGAAATATCAAACAATGTATATTATAATTCAAAATATGTATATACTCTTAAGAAAAATGAACCTATCAACAATTTGGAACATTTTTCAATTACAACTAACACAACATTAATTGGAATAGTGAGATCCCTTGATTCTACCATAGGGTCATAAAAAATATGGAGGTAAATATATATAAATTCAAAAATTATCATACACTTATGCATCCATTATGAATTGTATTCCATGCTATTTTTCTAATTATTAAATGAGATAAATTGGATTCTCTTAAAAATTAATATTAAAATTTAAAATAGTAACTAACACATAAAGAACAGAAGAATTCTAATCATATATAACAAATAAAAAAAAAATAGTGCTTACAAATAGATAACAAAAATCTGAAGTGCCTGGAGGAAATGATATACTGATTATAAAAACTTTTCAATAAATGTTTAGTTTAAAAAACCTTATACTATGCACATAAGCTTTTTCAATAGATAAAATCATTGAAAATTATATATGTAATTATCATAAAGCAAGTTTTATGGCACCAACTGCATAATCTTTACAATTGAAAAAGTATTCCCTCATTTCTTCAATATATATTCTTTAACAATATAATTCTCACAAACCTTTTGATAGCAATACTTTTAAACCGTACTTCCAGATTATTCAACCGATGACGTATTACACTTACCGATTTCCCTTCCGGTAGACATCGGCGATTTTTTTGCATGACAACGTTGTCATGGCAACCAAATGACTGGCGTGATTAATCCATCAGAGAATCATTTTTTTTTTTTACCCGCGAGATTTAAAATTCGGAGAGAGGTTTGGGAAATTTTTTGATTTTTCTGTCTATTGTGATTTTGCTATCCACGGCATCACAGTTACTTTTTGAGCTCTTCTACTTTAACATATGGAAATTCTTACAAATAATTTCATCTTCTCTAGTTATCATTATATATAAAACTATTTGTATATTATTATTACAATATCATCAAGTCATTGATTCCTCAATCATTTGAATGGTCTTTTATTCATAAACTTTTTAACCTAGTATATGGGAGTAATTTATAATTGCTCCCAAAGCAGTTTGAAATATTTATTGTCGACAAAATTTTGACAAGGAATAATGGTACTATTTATAAAGATAATGCTTAACGGGGATTTGATAAAAGATTTATCACGGGAGTGTGGTGGGTGGAGTGATCAAACTATTTTAGAAAATTTGAAACATAATTATTTAAATTAAAATATTGACTTTTAATTATTAATAAGCTTGAATCTAAAGTTTTCATTTAAATAAATATCTTTTTCCTTTTTCATTTTTATATATAAAATCTTCATTTGCATGACATTATTAAATGCATTTTTTTAAATTTGTCAGTATATTTAAAATGATTTAAACAATGCATATATATATATCATATTTCTACTACCAGAATTTAAGTGATAAAAATAAGGAATGCTTTGATATTGACAAGTTCATAATTAGTTTTTAAAAACTTAGTTTGCTAATTTGTGAAACAAAGACTTTGTTCCTTAGATTTACTGATTACACATTTAAAAACAAAATGGGTGACTAGTAGAATAACTTTCCCATCTAAAATAAATTTTGTGACATTGCAATAATTTCATTTAAAATTACTACCCATAAATTTAAATATATATGCTTTATATTCATAAAAAGTTATAATTCAATAAAAGATAAAGCTTAAGATTGTTCTATATTCAATACTTGTACTTTCATTTATCTAATTTTACAGTTACAATGATCATCTACAGAAGGGTGCTCCAATTTTTGGAAATCATTTTACATGCTGATAAGTGAACGATTTTATCCGACTATTAAGAATTTAAAAAAAAAGTTTTCAATCTGAGATTTAATTAACAATGATGACAGCAGAAACACAATAATAATCTAATTTTTTTTTTTTTAATAAACGACTAATTTTCTTTTACTCTTCAATCATCCTCCAATTAGCAAACAGCCTTGAATTAGCCAGAAGCATAAACTGAGCAAAAGTGAATATCTTTTCTTATAAGACCATTTCTACTTTCACAAACTCTAGATAACTTGATAAACTAGATAGCAAAACTGGAAAAAAACAAGAGGCAGTTATTGGATAATGAGAAATTAAAATCAAAATATATCCTTTTATTTGTCCAAAACAGTTTACAGCAAAAATGCTTTCAGACTAAGTTTTAAAAATAAATTATACACAAGAATAAATTAGTTACTAAAAAAATTATTGTTCTGATTTAGCCTCCTAATACTAATTTATATGTAATTCTGCATCATTAAAATGCACATATTATTTAATACCTACGTCATCATTTCTATATCATGCTTTAATTTCCCCATTCCTTTTTTTACATTCATCATCATCATCGGCAATCATTATCAATCCACTGCAGAATGAAAGTCTCTCCAAGTTCAATCCATTTTCTCATATCTCTACTCCACATCACTCTTACACACTTCCTTATTTCATCTATCCATCTCACATGGTTTTTGTCTAGTCATTTACAATTTCTTAAAATCCAATTTAGGATTTCAATTCCCATTTATTATCATCTCTTCTAGAAATATGTCCAGACCAACTCCACTCCAGTCTTTTAATTCTTTCAATGATCTCAGTAACACCTGTTAGTTCTCAAAACCATGTATTGTGTTTTCAATCTCTTGTTACTCCTAACATGCATCTGTCCATACTTCTTTGAGTAATCTGAAATCTCTGTATTGCTCTTTTATTAAGTCTCGGATCCATAAGTAAGAATTGATAAAAACACATTTATTAAAAACCTTCCTTTTCAAACACATAAGCATATTTCATTTTAATATTACATTATTTCTACCAAAAGGATGCCAATCAAGTTTAATTCTATGATTAATTTTATCCATTAAGTTTCCATCTGTAATAATAATCTGACCAAGATATTTGTAATTGTTAACTACTTCTAACTCATCATAATCAATTTTTATTTTCATCTTTTGAGAAAATCCATTGAACATTACTTTAGTCTTTTTAACATTTACTTTTAGTCTTACTTTCATCTGATAACTCTTGCAACATTTCCTGAAGCTCTGAAGCATTATTTGCAAAAACAACTACATCATTTCCAAAATCTAAATGACTTAAATAATCTCCATTTACTTTTATTGCTTTAGTTTTCCATTTTAATCCAAAAAATACTTTTTGCAGCACTGCTGTCTTACACCCTTCTCAATTATTATTATGCAATCTAATTATTGCTGTTGCGTTTTTATAAATATTATTCAGAATATGACAATAACCTGGGTTTATACCTTGATGATCCAATACTTTAATCACAGAAGAAGAGCTCTTTCATAATCATTGGTCCATTACATAAGTTCTCTCAATACTTGGATATGATCTACTGTACTAAAAACACTTTTAAATCAAGCTTGTTCTTTTAGCTGGTTGAAATCTAATGTTCTCTGTAGATGAATAGTAATTATATTGGTAAAAAATTGTATAAAACTGATAGGTCTGTAATTTATAATATTTTCTTTATCATCTTTTTTATGTATTAATATTAATACTGCATTCTTCCAATCATCTGGTATATCTTTATTATTTAGACATTTGGTATATAACTTTGCCAAAAAAATTTCTATTTCTTCACCTGCTTCTTTTAATATATCGCTTATAATTCCATCATTACCAGGAGCTTTACTCTTCTTCATAAATTTAATTGCATATCTCACATACTTCTTCATTTAAAATCCTGGGAAATTCATAAGATATAATAGATGTAGGAGGTACTTGTTCTTTATTACTACATAATTCTTGATAGAATTCTTTTACACATTTCACAATGTCATATTTTTTTAATAATAGTTCCACCTTTTTTTCTTATTACTGATATAAGTTTCCTACCAATACCAAAATGTTGTTTTACACTCTAGAGACTTTTATTCTCTTCTACAGCTTTCCTTGCTATTTCATAATTATACTTATATCATTATCAACTCTTTTTCACATCATTTTACAAAATTTGATATTCAATTCTTCTTAATGCATCATTTTTATATAACTTCATATTCTTTCTTTTCTTCATAAATTCTCTAGTCTCAGTAGCTAGCTGCTCAGTAGTCTCAATTGCTTCTTTTTTCTACCAGCTATCTTTGTTGCAGTTTTTAAAAGTGTATCAGTTATTTTCCTATTAATTTCATTAAAATCTGAATCATGTTCAAAATCTACTAATATTTGAAAACGATTTGCAAGTTTTAATTTAAATTCATTAGAATGTTTGTGAAGATTAGGAGTATTAATTGTAAATATTGTTTTTCTTAATAATTTTTGTCCTAGTTTTTGCAATAACACATATCTTGATGATCAGTTCCTGTGTTAAAACATTACAATCTTGAAATATATATTTTATATAAGTCAAAATATAATTCATTTCTGTTGTACCTTCATTTGGATGCTTCCATGTCCAATTCCTTTTAAAATTTTTCTCAAAAAAAGAATTCATAATACCAAGTTTTTATTTTTCTGAAAACTCTACAAGTCTATGTCTGCTCTCTTTTCTGTTACCATAACCAAATTTACCGACAATACTTTCCATCTTTCATTTGTTTACCAATTCTAGCATTAAAGTCTCCCATAAATTTGTACATCCATATAAAAACCTTCTACTTCATCACTATGCGAACTTGTTGGGAGATAAACCTGAATTATCTGCATTGGTATCTGCCATTAAGTTGAATAACTAATCTTGCTATTCTGTCCAATACACCGTCAATCTCCACAATATTGTTATTTCATTTTTTATTTATAATGAATCCTACTCCATTTGTACTTCCAATATTTGTGCCTTTGTAG
This sequence comes from Epiperipatus broadwayi, assembly GCA_028023455.1. Classification (NCBI taxonomy): domain Eukaryota; kingdom Metazoa; phylum Onychophora; class Udeonychophora; order Euonychophora; family Peripatidae; genus Epiperipatus; species Epiperipatus broadwayi. Next base: position 711,255 of record JAQFVV010006275.1, on the reverse strand, counting down.
TAGAGTACATGTCCACTTTTAAAATCAATTGTCTTCATCTTTTCTTTTAACTTCACAAAGTCCAATAAAATCCCATTTAATGCAAGACAGTTTTTCCAATTCTTGAAATTTTTCTTCATTTGAAAGTGATCTGCAGTTTTAAGCACCTAAATAAAAAGTCATCATCAAATGGTAGCTTGGGTCCACAATCATAGGATTCTTCAGCCATTGCATCACTTTACCAGCCTCCTGAGAATAAGGACAATGATTTATTTTTGTCTGTTGTGATTGTATATATCTATTATAAAAAAATTTTCATTCACACACATTCATTCTGCCTTATCAAACAACTGAGAAGAAAGACCATGGTGTTTCTTGATCTTAAACTCAGCAGTAAAAAGCCAATAAACTCACCATGCTGGCTAATGTGTGTTGGGAGCAGACCATCCATGTTCATATATTACATAAATAATCACATAATAATAACAGATGCAAAGATAAGAACATATAGAGTGGACATTAGAAATTTGCCCTGCTTGGTTCCTTTAAGGCCTCCAAGAAGAATCAAAGGGTCTCCTTTCAGTTATGAGCAAACTTCTTTTTGCAGCCTTCTTTATATTATGTACACAAAACTGCATAAATTACTTTCATTGACTATCTGCTAATTATTTGTTATGTATATACTAAATGCATATCTGTGTAAATGTTTAATTAATAGAAATGAGAAAATAACATCCATTAAATAGAGAAAGAAACTTTAACTTTTGTTATTACTAAGAAATTCTCAATTACTACTAATTGACAATTCCTGAGGCTAAGTAAGTTTTATTCATAAACCTATAATAGCTCTTTTGTTTGGGGGTCTTTTGTTCAAGAAAAAGGAATCCTATTTTACTTCAAACCCAAGTTCTTTTTTTTTTTCATATGTCATAGCATCTGCCGGGACGCGAACCCACACCCGTCTGCAACCAACTACTTGCTTGCATGGCGGCTGCGTTACCTCTCGGCTAACAATGCAAGACAAAACCCAAGTCCTTATACTGATTTAAATGCAGAAAGCTATTTTTTATAGGTGTAAAAATGTGAAAAAATAGCATCTTTCTTGACATTCTGTAAATAATATTTAATACCTACGAAAGAGCAATTATAGGTTTATGAATAAAACTTGCTGAGCCTCAGGAATAGTCAATTAGTTTCTTGGTAACAACAACGTCAAAGCTTCTTTCTCTATTTAATGGATGTTATCTCCTCATTTCTATGAATTATTATAACAACAATCCATAGAAATATTTAATTCAACATATGCAAATCTGGAGAAGTTAAAAATATTATTTGCAGAATGTCAAGAAAGACACTATTATTTCATATTTTCACACCTATAAAAATAGCTTTCTGGGTTTAAATTCATATAAGACGGAGTTCTATATTTTTGACAAATTTGCAAACAGTGCCCATTTTCTTGTACTGGTGTCAGATAAATTGACATTTATAAGAGAAGTAAGTGGAAGTTGTTTTCAAGTTTGTCCTAATGATTCTTTGGGAATCTGATTTGTAAATTATAGTAATATATTTGCATTTAATTAGACCATAAATAAGTTTTATGATGATATAGTTTTTTTATGAAGGCATTTTTTTTGCTTCTGAACTATTTATTTATTTTATTAGGATTATTAAAGATCAAATATATTTCAATTATGCATAATAAAGAATTAATGGTAATTATTCATGCATTTATTAATACTATAATTGCCAAACAATTTTTGTTAAAAAAATGACACTTGTAAAGTGAATTGATACAATAAAAAAGATTTAAGACTAAATACATCTTAGACATCTATAAATGCAAGATTGAAAACTAAGTTATGGTGTAAAACGTATGAATATTTAAAGGAATTTATAACAGTTGAATATAAATATATTAATATTCCTAATATAAATATAATTCTTAAGTTGTTGTTTCTACATATACATATATTATCCATACAGTGATTTTCTTATTAAGTATTACAACTTTTTATATGTAATATAGGGTATATGAGCACAGACTTTCAGATGACCCATCACTCTCCACTCTATCTAATAACACTGATACACTCAAGCACATATATGCTGAAAAGATAAATAATCACCAATATACGTATTTCATGCTAAGCCAGCAATCATCAGTTGGTTTCAGATTATCATCTCCCACGCAAATGATTTAAATTTTATATGATTTAAATGAAATTGTTGTATAATAGAAGAATGCATAGTTATTGGTTTCAGAAAAAGTTTGCTGTTGAATGAATGAAAATCCTTTGATTCATCTTTGAGGCTTTAAAGGAACTGATCAAGACAAATTCATAAATGTCCATTCCAAATGTTCTTATCATTACAGCTATTATTATATGATTATTCATGCTAATGAACATGCACCAGATAGCATGATGAGTTTATTGGCTTTTCCCTTCTGATCAAGAAACATCATGGTCTTTTTTCCTCAGTTGTCTGATAATTTTTAATTGAAATATCAATTTTCTTGAAGGGAGAATGAATGCATGAGTGAACTTTTAAAAAAAATATTTACAATCATGATGGACAAAACAAAGTTATGGCTCTTGACTCTAGCCAAAGCAGCAGTTGATGGCCAATGATGGAGAGTACTAAGAATCCCCTGTTAATAGACACAGATTACAATTTGATGATAACATTCTACTTAGGTTTTTAAAACTGAGATGACTTTTGAGTGAAATTGGAAAAAACATTTTCTAATAATAAGTGGGATATTGTGGAACTTTGTGAAGTTAGAAGAAAAGGAGAAGAGATAATTGATTTAAAAAGTGGACATAAATTATATTTTAAAAGATCAAATATTGGAAGCACAAATCGAGTAGGATTCATTACAAATAAATACTGAAACAATATTGTGAAGAATGATGGTGTATCAGGCAGAATGACAAGATTAATTATCCAATTTGATGGACTAAATGCAGATAATTCAGATTTATACATCAACAAATTCTCATTGCTATGAAATAGAGAAATTTTATGTGCATATATAAAAAGCTTTTAATCAGAACAAACAACATTATAAAATTGTCATGATAAACTTTAATGTTAGAATTGGTAAATGATTGAAAGATGAAAGTGCTATAGGTAAATTTATTTATGATGATAAAAATGAGAGACAACCACATTTGTGGAGTTTGCAGTAAAAACTATTTTAAAGATAGTTCAGATTTGAACAAAGTTAATAAGAATATAATTGATACACTTTTAAAAATTGTTGACAGAAAAATTTCTACTAAGACAATTTATGAAGAAAACAAGGAATATAAAAAATATGTAAAAATAATCCATTAAAGAAGGATTGAATACTTGTAAACTTTGTTAAATGGTATAAAAAAGAGTTAATAACGATATAAGAAAATATAATAATGAATTAGCAAGGAAAGCTGCAGAAGAGAATAAAAGTATCAAAAGTTTCAACAATACGTTGATATTGGCAGGAATTTTATTTCTGTAATAAGAAAAAAAAAGATGGAATTAAAAGAGAGATGACATTCTGAAATAGGTGCAAGAGTTCTATGAAGAATTATATAGCAATAAAGAACAGCAAAAAAGTATCCCCATACAATTATTACATGTTCTGAATTGACCAGGATTTTAAATGAAGAAGTGAGACATGCAATTAAATCTATGAAGAAGGGAAAAGTTATGAGTAATCATGGAATTATAATCAATATCTTAGAAATAGCAGATAAAGAAATAAAAAAATTGTTAGCAAAATTATATCCTATAATGGGATGGGTAAGTTTAGGATGAAAGAAAATCATCATCAAACCCCAGTTCAAAATAAATATTTCAAATAATATAATTTAATATATAAGATTTTAAGATATAAGATTAAAATAATAAAGTAAGATATTACAGTAAGAAAATATATAAATAATGTTATATATTATAAGGCATGTGAGATCTTGATATCTCTCTGAGAGATCAACCCAATTTGCTCTTTAGAGTGACTATAATTAACTATAAATAAATTCATCAGCATTATCAATAAATATAAATACATTACTCATCATCATGAATGATCAACAATCAAAATAAATCAACAGTCAATCTTGTGACTGGATTTGAAAAGGGTCTACTGTAGACCAGGCTAACTATTTAGCCATTGCCAGCTTGGGGCAATTATTTTAACATTAATTTGGATGCACAAACTTAAATCCTAATCCATTATAATATATAATCATAAAAACAATAATGCTGGGATATTAAAACATGCTGATCAACATCAATGCTCTGGCTATTTAGTACCATTAGTGTTCTATAAACTTTGATAAATACTAAACTAAATAACATGAAGTGTATGGACTTTAAAGAATATACTCTTAGTGCCAAACCAGGGCAATATCAGCTGGATGCCCATAAGCACTAATATACACCCCCTTTTATATATCAGATCGTTATGCACAAATCTACCTCAGAGAACACAAGCTCTATAACTGTTACTGTGATCAAGAAATGATCAACATATAATACTCTAAAACCAATTTAGAATCAAGTTCACTGGAGTAATTTTAACAATTGAATACAAGTTTATTAATAACAATAAAAAATAATATTAAGGTCTTTAGACTATAGCTATACACATATACATCATATGATTTTGATTAATATACAAACTAAGTTACATCATCTGATTTTGATTAATAAACAAAATTTAAGTTATTACATTGTGGTTTACATATATGTTCCAATATACAACACCTATATATATCCACACAAAAAATGAACATATTTGAATTGTCATAAAATAATATAATAAATGGTTAAAATTTACATACAAGTGTCTGACACACATTGATATTTGCACATATATTGTAATGGTTCAGACTTGCTTATCTCGCTAACATGCTGCAGAATTTGAACCCCAGACACAAAATTCAACATCTTAGAAGGGGTTACCTCCAAAAAATCCTGAGCTCGCATCCAAGATCCACAGCACCACCTACTTGACAGCACATCTGACATTACAAATAGCACAGTTTCTTGCCAGTGCCAGTGGTCAGGGAGAAACAAGAGAATCATAACCCTAGATTCACCTAACAAGAACTATAGATGTGCCAAAGATATCTATCAGTGGAATGGTATGTAATTTAGACTGTTGGGATAAATAAATAAAAGATGTGTAATTAATCAATTTAAATATATTTATTAGACATCAATTTTTAAACGTCAGCAATACAAATTTGATAGCTGTATAAAAGATTACTTTTACAGTAATTCATACTTGGATTAAAAGTTATTATAATGTGCCTAATTGTACTACAATGTTGTAAACATATGTGAGCTATGCAAAGCACTAAAGAAAATTTAATGAATCAAAACTAATTAAAATAGTAGAGAAAATCTTGGTATTTGACAGGAGAATAACTCGAGCGTATTGTGGAGTTTTAAGTATAAGACAGCTACAATGAACATTATGGGAATAAATATAATAATAAATTTATAATGAAGTGTATAAATTGGTAATAATTGAAAGTTTTCTAGTCTTTCACATGCACGATTATCTCTCAGACAGCCAATCAGCATGTGAAAGACTAGAAAACTTTCAATTATTACCAATTTATTAACAACATGCGATTTAGACAAATATTATTTAATGAAGTGTATGGTGGTGCCAGCGAAGTATAGTACTAAAGAAGGAGTGCAGTATGTTGAAACTGCAGCTTTACAAAAGATACAAAGTAAATGAAATAATTATGGTCATGGATAGGCAGTTCGCCATTTATCTAAGAAAATCTCTAGTCACCTTAGACAGCCCAAGCCTCACCCACACCCAGAAACTTTGTGACTGTAGGGACATATGCGTATCATTCCTATGTGAGATGTTCCATGTCACATTTTACTGGCAACCATAGAGGAAAAGGGTACGGTCTCAGCCATTGATGCCCTTGGGAAAGTAGCAAAGCAAGTCTCAACACCCCAGCACATTCACTGGCAACATGCAATTAATTATAAAACATATATAAGTAATAAAAGGACAGTTCATAAATGGGCAGAATAGTTCTCTCTTAACATTGATTTTCTGATGGCCCGCTTACTCCCATCAAAATTAAATGAATAAAATAAATAGCTGAAAATTGATTTATGTAAGATGTGAAAATATAATATATTTTAATACCAATTAAAGTATAGAGAGGGAAATGCATAATTACAGTTTTAATAAAACAGTGAGGCAACCAAGCATTTATATAAAACTCTATGGAACTCGCACATGCTTGAGTGGATTAGTTTAAAACATTTCACATAGAATTTATGGAGGAAACATATTTGGATAAGAATGGATATTATACTAGTACTTTTGTTCTCTGCGAAAACTTTTATAGAGAATAAACCATAGGACAAGCGAGCTATTGAGAGATTTAAAACAAATAATAAGAGGAGTAATTTAACATTTAAGTCCGCATTAAAATGGCAGTTTGTAAAATATTATTATAACAAAGAAGGGAATAGCTGGATCGATCAGTGGGGTTTATTCAGGCACATTATAACAAAGAATAAAATGAAACATTAAACAGATATATAAAGAAAATATTAACCCAAGTAGGAATTAAACATGCATTAAAAGAAAAAACTAAATGAATAAATACAATTATTAAATATAATAAAAAGGTAGCTACTGATTGAAATTATTTACGAGATATCTCGAGTTAATTTTGTTACCTCAATTTTAAGAAACAGTCCATGTGCACTTTTGAAGAGTTCACTAGATTTCTTGAGCAGTTTCAGTTCATTCTTAAGTCTCTGGATTCAATGGGCTTCAGCAGCATTCTGGCCTATTAGGAGAGTTAAGTCGGGCATTAGATGACATAACAACAGGATATCAGATGGTGAATGATGGATGACAAGCTAGCCATTCCTGAAAAAACTGCCTCTTTCTACTCCATCATTTTAAGGTTGGCTATTACTAAAACTGTTTGACCAAATTCGCTTCCCATCTAGGATCCAATAAGGTGATTTTTTTTTAAACAACTTTATAACTTGCTGGTAACTCTCCTAAGTCACTATCAATTAATAATTCAACAATAATTCATCACTGATGAAACTCAGAATAGAATCAAAAGAACTATATCTAATAATCACTTACTTATCTATCTTTCTAGATTATATAATACTATAGCCCTCCAGTGATAAATCCATTAATTAATGTCATTAATTTAATCAGAAACCAAAGGAATGCACCTAAATTCATTTTAAAATATTTATATTCCTAGATATTTTGATTATGATCCATTTAATTAAATTCGCTAGTGAATCTTTGTTATTTCTAATCTTGATAGGGGAAAAAACCTATTAATGAAACTTGGCGTAAGCATGTTAAAATTAGTTACTATTGTTCTCTTTCCCACCCTCATTTATTACTATTTAAAATAAGGTCAAACTTAATAAAACGTAAACCAAAACTCTTCAAAATCCTTTAAAAAATTTCAGAGTTTTTTAAAAATTATTTTAGGCCATTTATAAAATTATTATAGAAATATTAGAATTTAAATGCAAAGAAACATATATTTCACTCATAAGCAACCCCACATTAAAAGTTAAAATATTTCAATTTAAAATATTTGACCATATATCCCAGTATGTGTGTAGATGAGAATATGTGACCTACTTATGTTGTACGAGAATATACATATATATATTCAACAGTTTGAAAATAAAACCGCTAAAATAAATTTAATTATGATAAAACCCACGAGTGCCCCATTAGAAGTGTACATTAGGCGGGATTTCAGTATATATGCACAGTACACACACTACGATAAGTTTAGGGTTTGAAATAGTGTATGAGGGTAGGTAAGATGTAAGCACAGATGAAACAAAGATCTGCAGAGCACATCTTACTGTTTCAATATATGCAGTACAATTAATGAATATATTTCAATCATCATATAAAATACAATAAGTGACTAAATTTTAAGTTGTCACATTTTAATACAAATATTTATTAACATATCTGTCTGTGCGCATAGAAATGTATGTGCATGTTGCCATTTATGCCATGACATTTGAATTTATCAAAATAAAATTATTAAAAATATCTTTTTTCATAATTAATTCAATATTGAAAATATATAAAATCATCTATATGTATAAAGTAACATGAATCAATTGTTAAATTCTTTCATAAAAAGTTCTTTGTTTTTTTGACAACTTACTCTAAAGAGATTTGTTTTTCAATTTCTTCTTTTTTTAAATAGGATGATCAATGAATCAATTCTTTATTTTTAGATTTTGAATCCAAGCAAAATTATTTACTTGCTACACTCTTTTTTAAAAAAATATAGATTTTAAATATAATTTTGACTATAGAAATTATTTAAAATATTGTTCTCGATTATTAAAATATAGTACTTTTTAGTTAATTCTATGTTGAAAGTATATAAAATTTACCTGTTCTTTTTAATGATTAAATTTTTTTTTTACAGGCCAGCCTTAATTATAATGTCTTTAAACTTAAAATACAGATTTTAATTTTTTTTCCTTCAATAAACGATTTAAAATAATATCATTTTCAATTATATATCTCACTTTTTTTAAAAATGTTATTTTAAGAACTCACTTAAAAGAATTTACCAGCCGCATTTTATATAAATATGACATGATACATTTTAAGCAGTATATAACTTATCATCACAACAGTTTCAGCTGCAATTTATATAAATATGACATGTTACATTTCTCTGTGGTTCCTTGCATACAGATAAAGCAGCATATGTTTAAACTAATTCCTCAGTAAAGATTCTTTTGGTGAACTGGTCTTGGTGAGACAGATTGTACCACTACATATATCTGAAATTTCCCAAAGATTACAAAAATATGGTGGCCATATGTGGGTGCCAGTAGGCATATAGCCCAGACCAGATTGTGAAGAACATTTAACAATCATTGTCATTATTTATTTATATATAGCAATCATCAAATAGATTTTAAGATGTAATCTTTCTTGGACTTTATTTGAACCAAATGGATACTAAATTAATAAACTAAATTAAAACAAAGATACTCAAGTATGGTTATAAATGTTTATTATATTCATTTTCACTTTTAATATTTTTCCAAACCTCTTTGTTGAAACATTCAAGGCTGACTCTAATCTTTTGATAAAAAACAAGTATAAACTTAATTTTAATTCCATTCCTTTTTCATTTTAAACACTACTCATTATTGACATTTTATAGCTTTCCTGATATAACATGCAATGCACAACTCCAATGAATGACAGGACCCAAGTTTATTCATAGACCTGTCCAAATAGGTATGCCTTAGTTAACTTACAATTAATAATGAGCCTTTATTAAGCATCAATTTAAACCCTCTACATAATTAAACTCTAACGTTAAGTGATGGCATAAATGTCAGTTGCTTGCTTACAGCCATCAGAGCATTCTTTTTATACAAACCAGGTTCTGACATAAGGTTCCTGTGCTTGCTTATCATCAGAACATTTTAAACCCTCCTACCCCCCTCCCCATTTAAATTAAGTTAAAATAAATAAAAATTCCCATTAATAGTATCATACTCTATTGTTGAAACATTTTAACAGTTAATGGAATCTAGATCTATTACACCAACATTTAAAAAAAGAAAAGTTCATAATTACCCTGAATGATCAGTGGTACAACTTTCTCCAGATGGTTATAGTTCTCATGTGAGTTTTCTTGAGATGACTGGAATGAATCCTCCATTATTCCATTGGTTTTCTTTTGATTTTCTCAGCTAGCTCTGCACAACCTTATTTCTCTTGGTTACATTCACATGGATAGCTTCAGGTGGTGATAGATGTAATTACCTGAGAGGAAATTTCTGATGTCCCTTAGCTGGAAAACATTTTCTCAATGCTTATACTTTATATTTTAATTTCTCTTCACTGTGCTTTATAGATATACGAGTAAACAAAAGGAAACTCCATAATTCATACAAGTTTTTTTTTCACAAACTGGATTCACACCTGTTATTTTATTTATAGATATTTTTACCAATCCAATTTTTGTCCTTTTTTGGTCCTTTTTTTCAATTAGTGGAAAAATTCTAGATCAATTAGCATAACAGCTTACCAAATACTTTCAATATCTGAAGTTTCAACAATAGAGCTAATTCCCAACAAAAATGTAAGCTTTTTTCTTTCCCTCAACCCTCATCTTTCAAAGAATACCAATTAAGAAAAAAAACTTTTACCAAAAAACTCTCAATATCTTATTTTTACTTGATTCAATGAATTTAAATAAATAATTAAATTGTGAAGGAATGCTGATTCCTTCAAGATAAATAAAAAAACTTAAAATAATATTTTAAAAATTATTTTAAAATAATATAACAGATACACAATTTTAATAAAATAAAAATGTGTATAAATTTATGAGATGGCAGAAAATACCAGCTCAAGATATAGTCGAGGATTGTCATAATCAAGAAAGGTTTAATCAGGTAACTTTTGATATTCAATTGGTTTCACTTAGACTTCAGGCCAGCTGGCTAGAGAGAACAAAGAAGTTGGGTCACTATGCAGTTGCATCTAAATTTCAGTAGCCTACTGCTAGATCTACTGTCTTGAATTCAGTTACATCTAATTCAAAGTAGTTATCTGCATAGCTCTGAAAACCAATTGCTAACTACTGCCAACCAACTCTTACAAAAAACTACAACAAAAAAACTACTAACCAAACTCATTTGGAAACATCATACTACTGCTTTTATATTCACCCTTTTTTATAGCGGGTGGCAAAAATACATTAATTAAAAACTGTTCTTAATTAAGAACTGTTTTTCTTATCTCTCTTGATTGGAAAAAGTTGATTTTAATTTACTTTAATCCTTTGGAATTTTATCAAAGTAAGGTCTACAAAGATTTTTAAAAATAGAAATGCTTACAATTATTTTAATTTCAAAATCAAAATTCAATAAAAATATTTATTAGATCATTTTAAATATTTAATTTATAATAAAATTTAATTTTAAATTCAAAATTACTTAATCTTTATTATGATTATTCCAGGGAGATGTAGAAAATAACTATAAAACATTTTTGTCTGTGTTAATTTCTGCTTTTCCTTTCAACTTTATATATTTATTTGTATACATACACTATATTATTGTATGCCATGTAACACAACTGTTACAATACCAAATATCTAAATGATAAAAATATAGAAGATGATTGAAATAATGCAATACTATTATTAATATTTTAAAAAGCCAATAAAAATACCAGAAATTACAGACCTATCAGTCTTTTATTAGGTCTTCACCAAATTTTTACTAAGATAAATACGATTGTCTACAGCAACTTTGAATTTTAACGAACCCAAAGAAAAAAACTGAATGTAAAAGTGGTTTAGCATATTGAATCACATTCAAGTATTGAGAGAAGTTATAGAAAAGTCCAATGAATATAGGTTGCCATTATGCTTTGAATTTATAGATTATGAAAAGGCATTTGATTCTACAAGCATTTCTTCAGTAATTAATGCATTCAACTATTATGATATAGACCCAGAATATAGTCAAATTCTGAAGAAACTTTATTAAAATGCAAAGCAATGATTAGATTCCATAATGATACTATGAAGATTAACATTGAGAAGAGTGACTCCATATCTCCAAAACATTTTACAGCAGTTTTGCAAGTATAATTTTGTGGATTAAATTATGAAGCTAAGAGTAAAAGTAAATGGAGATTATTTAAGCCATCAAGATTTTGCAGATGATGTAATTAGTTTTGAAAATAATGCTTCAGAGCTTCAAGAAATGTTGCAAGAGTTATCAGATAAAAGTAAGAAAGTAGAACTAAAGATAAATGTTAAAGAAGATTGAAGCTAATGTTGAATGGACTTCCTCAAAAGAAGAAAATAAAGATTGATTATGATGAATGAGATGAAATTAACAACTACAAATACCTTTGTCATATTATTAATACAGTGGAAATTAATAGATAAAATTCATCATAAAATTAAACTTGGATGGAATGCTTTTGATAGAAATAAAATATATAATAAAATACGATTTTCAAATATCAGTTCTTATTTATGGATTTGAGACATGATACTTAAAAGATGAGAAATACAAAGATTTCAGACCACTCAATAAAGTATGGAGAGATATATGTTAAGAGTAAAAAGAAAAGATTGTAAATGAAATACATGGTCAGAGAACAAACAGTATTACTGACCTCATTGAAAGAATTAAGAGGCAGAGGTGGCGCTGGGCTGGACATATTTCTAAAAACAATGATTGCAGATGGACAGTTGAAATTTTAAATGGGATGCCAAGAAATTGTAAAAGACCTAGAAAGAGAACACATGTTAGATAGATGAATGAATTCAATAAGAGACGACATGGAGAAGTGAGGCTAAAGATCAGAAAAACTGGATTAAGCTTGGTGATGAATAATAGTTGAAAATAATGAATCTAGAGTTATTACCCATTGTTTTATTTATAGGTAATATATATAGAAGATGCAATAAGAGCAGCTATAAAAATATATATGTATCAAAAACATTGATATAGTTTTATTTGTAATTGTCATGAAATAGATGCAAATTTTATAAAAACACTCTGAAAATGATTTAAATATAAAAAGATAGAAATGTTGGCTTTATTATAGTAAAAATAAATAAATAAATCAACAATATAGAAGCAAAAAAATGCACATCATAAAAAGATTGCATTACGTGATGACAACAATTAATGATAATGATATAGAGAGATCCTCTGACTCCCATGGTTTATAGGATAACAAAAATATAACAAGTAATAAAAGGTAAAATATTCTTTAAATAGTTGATTTTAGAGCAAAGACCTCTCCAACAGTCTTTTAAAGAAAAAAAATAGTGCAAGAGAAAGCATTACTAATGCAGTTTTCCAATTTTAATTCTAGATAGACTTCTATTTGGTAATTTTATATAGCAATCTGAATTGGTTACAGGTTGGTAATCTACTAAGCCTATTTGAAACAAAAAGAAATTTGTAAGTTTTACCAAATTCTGAATTCAGTATACTAGCTATGATAATAATAAGTTAATATGCTAATCATTATACCATGGGATTCTTAACATATAGAGATATATTAATGATTTAAATTGATTGTTGAGCTGTGTACCAGTAGGCAGCTAAAGTGAAATTTGAGCTTTAGAGTTGATGTCTTAATATATGCTAAATGCTTTCAAAAGCTTGTGTTTTGGTATTCATAGCTGGGATAAAACAGTGATGCAGTGGCATAGTGCATTGCGAATATGTATGCGGTTTAAGAGAAATTTAAATTTGAGTTTGCTGAATGTTAATTAGTGTTATAAAGCCCATTTTTTTTAAAGTGGAGGAAAGATGAGACTTTTCAATTAATAGCCTGGGGGTGTTAGCTATAAAGTATGCATCACTAATTTTTCACCATGAGTTCTCTACATATATATACTGAATAGTTGCTCTGGTTGGTGAGAATATGTGTCCAGTTAATTTTTGGTGGTCGAAAAATCCTGAACTGCACTCTGATTTGGTGGTTGCTTTCTTGTAGGTGTATTGGTGTTGAGATAAATGAGTGGCTAGTGATGCATGAGATTCACCAAAATAAGTTGAATTACATCTGGTGTGGGAGTATTGGAATTTATAAACAGTGTAGGGGGCGAGAGGATCTACTTTATCTTTAGAGTTATTTAAAAGTCTATTGGAGGAAGGGTGGGTGCAGTAGGCAAGGCGGTATGTAGATAAAAATACTTTCTTGTAACTTTTAGTGAGAAAGGGAATATATGGGAGGAGAAACCATGATCTATGATCGGATGGTGAAAAAAAATTAGAGAAGCATACTTTATAGCTAACTGCCCCCAAGATATTAACTGAAAAAAAATCATCCTTCCTTCTCTCCAAAAAAATGGATTTTATAATAGAAATTAACCACTAATTAATATTCAACAATTCTACTCAAATTTAAATTTCTCCTACTGCATAAATAATCACAATACCCTATTCCACTATATCCCAGTTTTATCCCAACTATGAATATGTGATGTGATGCACTATGATTTTACCTTATACGGAGTCAGGAATCTTTCAGTCACTATTCCCAGAGAAACTTATTAGCCACTACCTTCCCACTCCATTCTCCACCCTATGTTTTTCTCATATTCTTCTCTATCCAGCTCCATCCCATTTCCACAACATAGTCTTTGTCAATTCCATGGCCTTTATATCCAAATCTCCCTTTTCTTTTCCTAAACCTAGCATAAAACCAATAACCCACTTTCTGTATAATCACTCTCACAACTTCATTATTTGTACCCTTTCTGTTTTCAGGCATTTACATTCAATTAACAGATGCCTAATATTTTCTATGACTTCCTTACACAACTTGCAGACTAAATCATCTAAAAATTTTCCATTTACGTGTATATTCCCTTGTTGCTAAAGATCCTGTTTGAGACTTAAATAGTAAATTACTTTCCTTGCTATTATCATAAATAAACTTGCACCCAATATTTCATTTACTTTTATATATATTTAAACTCCTTTTACTCTCCATAATAGTTCCCCATCTCTCAACTCCCTATTCTTTATTAATGCATCTATTCTGTCATGCCTTGCCACTATAACACTTAACAATTCTCCTAAAACAATCTTCCTATCTTTTGTACAAGTATATTAACATAAATTCTTTATCCAAATCTTCTGCATACCATACTATCCTTCTCATCCATCTTGTTGCCTGCCCTTTACTCATAACCCAATTAAATACTATTTGGGCTATTCTCTTATTATCCATAAACTGCAATCTACCAAACATTTTCACTTTGCTTTTTGCATCTCTCATATAAAAACTTGACCATCCCATTTCTCTTTGAATTGCTTCCTTTTCCATCCACCCATCTGCATCTAATGCATGTCTTCCTACTTCTCTTTGTCCTTTTTCTAAATAATCTAACATCCCTTTGCTAACACATAATACATCATTACCATAGGTTAACTCTGCTATTGACATTCCCTTCCATACAATTTTTTCTATATCATATTTATTACATGAATAATACTGTTAATTTCTTTATCATTCCCATTTTTTTCTTTGCATCATTTATCGATTATTTTCAGCATTCCTCCAAGCAATTCCTCTGATTATTTAAGACAATTCCCAAACAGTTGTACCTATTGACCATGCTTAACTTTATATTCCCCAATAAAAATTCTTTGTCTTCTCTTTCTCCAGTATTAATCATCATTACTTTTGATTTTTCTTCACTAAATTTAATCCCCATCTCTTTACCAACACTTGCACATGTCCTCAGCATAATTTCCATATCTTCCCTTCTTTCTGTGCACAAGAAGACATTATCTGCAAATAAAAACCCGATAATGTATATAATCCCTTGCCACATATTAATTCTACCTCTACCCCTCTTGCTAGTCTTTCTATTGCTTTCTCCATTTCTCTCAAATACAGCAAAAACAAAGTAGGCGACATAAGGCATCCTTAACTTAATCACACACCACTTTTAAATTTAATTGATTCTATATTACCTAAGTTATATGTATAGTAATTATTTTCATATAATGTCTTAATAAAAAGCTCCATCCATTCCCAAATTTAGTAAACTTAACCATAATCTATTTCTATTTACTCTATCACATGCCTTTTCTATATGGATAAAAACTATATAAAACTATCTACCTGTATTTTTACTCATATCTATAAGTTGTGTAACTACAAATAAACTATCTTCTGTATGCCTATTCATTCAAAAACCTCTTTGCATTTCATCCATTATATTATTTTCTTCTATCCACTTTGCAACACTTCCAGCCAACATATATGGGAAAACTTTATATAACACTCACGTTACTTCTATCGGTCTACTTTAACTTTCTATGATCCTTACCCTTGCTTTTAAATAGTAGCCTTACTCTTATATTACTCTCTTCTGTGACATATTAAAAACATGATAATAGATTTAATATTGCCGTGTCCTAAATTCATTACCATCTCTGCTCCCCATCCATCCAAACCTCTTGCCTTTCCAGTTTTCAATTTCTTCTCTGTCCCATTTAATTCATTTTCTGTAAACATAGCATTACCATTACTATATGCTTTTATGTTTGTTATCACTCTGTTCTTCGCATCTAACATCTTTTCTATATCCATTACATACTTATTTAAGACTGTCTCTAATTTTTCTCTAGAGCTACACTCTATTTCCTCATCATCTAATAATATTATTTCTCTCTTCTCTACATTCCTTCTTTTAATATATTTCCAAAATTTTTTACTCCCATCTCTTGCATTTTTATTAATATCCTCCAACAATTTACTATTCAATTTCATTCTCTCTCTATAATTATCTATTTTTGCCAACTTCTTTTTTTAAAAAAATACTTTCCCATTTAACATTAACATCTTCTTCACTTTTTTTGTTCTTAATAGCACATTTATATTCTCTCCAAGCTTTCCTACTATCTTTTACACTTTTACTAACTTGACTTTCCTATTACTTTTATTCTTCTGAATATTATCATTTAAAACCATATTTGCCACTTTTTCTACTTTACCACACCAGTCCTTATAATTCATCCCCAACCAATTCTTTCGTGGTTTCTTCAACTTTTATTTTATATTTTTCTAACTTATTCTTATCATTCATTTTCCATCCACATCTTTCACCATTCTTTCTACTTTCACTATTATTTTCCATCACATTACTAACCATTTCTAGTATAATGAAATTATGATCACTATAACAAACTCTCTTTTCATTATCAAACAATTTAATTTTCCAAACTTTATTCATTCCCTCTTTCTCTACTAATATATAATCTATTGTGTGAAATACATTATTTCTAAACCATGTGTATTGTCCTTCATAAATATCTGACAAATTTCCAATGCTCAAATTCACTCTCAGACCAAAATTCTTCAAAGCTGTCCATTCTTGTTATCTACATCATTATTTTTTTCAATATGTTCATTCACATTCCCTAAACCATTACTCTCTCCCCCTTTTCTTCAAACCTCCATATATCCTTAACTAGACATTCATATATGGTACTGTTCCATTCCATTATAGTTTGATTATCTCCAAGTAGCTATATACACTATCCATTTTTGGTCTTTCTAACCTTATCTCAAACTACAAATGTTCTTGACATTTAACAGCATTTAAATGGTTTTTTGACATAACTCCTATACCACTAACCCTTTTTTCTTTTCTATTTATAATTTGCCATACTAAGTCTTCCAGTATAAGTTTTTCTCTTAGAGGTGTTTCCACTACCACTAGTATTTTTAAGTGCTTTGTTTAATTCCAGCCACTTTTCTGGTCTCCTATCAAAATGCATATTCAAATATCCAATTTTAACAATTTCTCCTATCCTAACTACTCTTTTATAAGCTCTTTTAACTCTTTCTTTTCCATTACTGTTATAAATAACTTACGATTAATTTTACAGACCCATTCCTTCTCTACATCTACATTTATATCTAAACCAGCTCTTTCTGATAACACTGTAATTTAACCCAACCCCCTCCTTTATAAGCTTCCCAAACTATATTCTTTATAAATCAGCATAAGCTTCAAAAGTGCTTAATGTATAACTCTAAAGCTCAAACTTCACTTTAGCTGCATACTAGCACACAACTCATCAATTATTTTAATTAAAGCAAAGTAGAATCATAAACTCTAAATGATTTAAATATTTAAATAACCTTTAAACATCACATGATCACTATCTCATACTAGCACATAATTGTTATTAAACAATTCAAAACAAAGCAAAACTATCCATACAGTAGTGCCATCTTGTGCCAACAAGAGCAATCAATGGATGCCAGAAGGCTTGTGCATAAAATCCCTATCTAGTGCCTACTCATCCAATATTAGTGTGTTTTCAATTTAATTCTCATAGTTTTATAGTTAAGTAGAGTTAAAAGGTGGTTGCTAGAGGGTTGCATTAGATCCTAAGATCTAGGTGCAGTGCTCTCAGATCCAAGGCTCCTCACTGACGAAGGCCACAAGCCAGGCACTAGATAGGGATTTTATGCACAAGCCTTCTGGCATCCATTGATTGCTCTTGTTGGCACAAGATGGCACTACTGTATGGAGAGTTTTGCTTTGTTTTGAATTGTTAAATAACCTTATTTTGTTTAAAACAAAGAATTAAAATTGTTGTTAACCTTGATTATTTGATGAAAATAAAAATATAAGCAAGAGTGAGAGAGTTTTGATGTATCTATCTGTAGGTAATAATATGGAATAACAAAAAATTATGTAAGACTGAAAATATCTTGAAATAAATGATAAAAATAAATTAGAATAAAACAAAAATTATAAAAACTGATCGTTGCAATAAAACACTTTAAATTAGAAAATGAAGTAGTTTTGATCTTTTAATCACTCAAGTAATTTATGCCTTATAGAACAGTCTAACTTATTCTTGTATGTATAACATATGAATACACAACATATATGCATACAGAATATTGCATTAACCTTATCCAAACAGACGTGTAGGTTTCCATATCCACATGTATTCATAATTATTATTACAATTATAATACAATGTATTCAAAAATGAGAAAAAGTAGGAATAGACAGAAATGATATATATTCTACATATAACAATAGTGGCCCCTAACACATCTTTTACTTTACATATGTACTGTACAAGTTAAGACTACTTTTTTTTTAAAAAAAAAAAACTAGTCTGACAATACAAGATTTTCATTTGTACAATAACATAGCTATGTTAAAAAAGGGAAAAGAAATAATATAAGTAAATATTCTTGGATCAGAAATTTTTTTTAACAGTCACAAGTTATTTCAAACTTATTTATACCAGCAAGAGATAACAATTTTTTTTAAAGAAACTTGTTTTTTTTTTTGTTTTGTTTAAACTAATGTAAAATAATAAATAAAAGTTCCTGCAATGATTACATATAATCTTAGGGTTCATAAAGAAAAAGGTAGCGAGAGATGTTAGTTTTTTGCTTAAAAAAGAAGCTGTGACCGCTTTTTTTTTTTTTTAAAAGAATTTTAATATCCTTAATATGAAGGATTGTTGGATTATTTCAACAAGCAAATAATTCTGTGTAACAGCATTATAAAATTAAGCTGACTAGAATGATAATTTGTAAAGTTTATCAATAGAGTTAACATGGAAAATAATGCACTAGCAGAAAATCTCATTATCATATTTTTTTCCAATTAGTGACAAGTCAAATCTCAAGTTATTATATAGTCTCCTACAAATTTCAGTTTCAGAAATGTCTCCTTTTTACCTGCATTGACCATCGAGGATAAATAATTATTATACCTGCGGTCTTTCACATAACTTCTTCCTTCCTATTCATGAATGCAGAAGAAAATAAACCAGTGGCTTGGTGGACTAGTGGTTAGCATAGCTGCCTTCCAAACAGCTGGCTCGGGTTCGCTTCCCGGTCAACGCATTTCACATAAAAAAAAACAATCCAGTAGTCAAACCTTAAAACTGTCTTACAGATCAATTTTTTAAAAAGGTTTAAACCTGTAAGTTAATAAAATGTTAAATTAGAATCTGATGTTATGGTAATTAAAAGGCCTTTAATAAAAGAAATAATAATATCGATAGCAGTATGCAGCTAATAATTTTAACATGTTATTTTCCCTTTAAATAGATGTTATTATTATTATTTTTTATTTCTTCTAAACATAATTTTTTTTTTTTTTTATGAATGCTAAAGCAGATATGATTTAAAATTGATTTTGTATTCAATTAATAATCGATGATATTTTTTTTACAACATTGATATACTGTATATCTATTTATCAATTGATATTTTTCCAATCTCCATTTATATTATTATAATTAAATAATATTAATTATATAATTGTTTTAAATTGGATGTAAGCATATCAGAACTTATAATTTAAATACAATCTAATTAAATGAATTTTATCGGATATGAATATATAGTCGATCAGAGTTTATAATTTAAATACAATTTAATTAAATCAATTTTCTCCGATATGAATACATAGTTGCTTAAATATATATATGTATTTTATCTGTATCATGTAAGGTGTTTAAATATTGTAAATAAATTTAATTATATTTATATTATTTTAAGTGTCTATTTTTGTCTCTTATTCCAAACCTAATTAAATATAGCTACATACACACACATGTCCTGCGATATTTTGCCGTTTTCTTTTGAGCCAATAATAGGTAAACGGAGGGGTTAACATCTAAAAAGCTAGGGAGAAATGTGACCTATAGATCTTTCTCGTTTTAGAGCTGGTTACTTAATTTGTAGTATAGTAAAAAATAAATAAATTAAATAATAAATAGGATCTATAATGGCAAGGCATAGATTCTCTGTCATCATCAACATCGACCATTATCAATCCACAGCAGGATGAAGGTCTCACCAAGTTTAATCCATCTTCGCCGATCTTTAGCTTTTCTTCTCCACATCACCCCTGCACACTTTCTTATTTCATCCATCCATCCACATGTGGTCTCTTTCTGGGTCTTTTACAATCTCTTGGAATCCAGTTTAAGATTTCAATTGTCCATCTATTATCATCTCTTCTAGCAATATGTCCAGCCCAACTCC
Organism: Epiperipatus broadwayi; assembly: GCA_028023455.1. Taxonomy (NCBI): domain Eukaryota; kingdom Metazoa; phylum Onychophora; class Udeonychophora; order Euonychophora; family Peripatidae; genus Epiperipatus; species Epiperipatus broadwayi. Next base: position 690,662 of record JAQFVV010006275.1, on the reverse strand, counting down.
ACTTCAATCTTTTAATTTTTTCAGTGAGGTCAGTAACACCTGTTTGTTCTTTTACTCATACATTGAGTTTTCGATCTTTTCTTGTTACTCCCAACATGCATTTCTCCATACTTCTTTGAGTGGTCTGGAGTCTCTGTATTGCTCTTCTATTAAGTGTTCAAGTCTCAGATCCATAAGTAAGAACTGGTAAAACACATTTATTAAAAACCTTCCTTTTCAAACACATAGGCATATTTCCTTTTAGTATCAAGTTATTTCTACCAAAAGCACTCCAACCAAGTTTAATTCTATGATTAATTTCATCCATTATGTTTCCATCTGTATTAATAATCTGACTAAGATATTTGTAACTGTTAACTTCTTCTAATTCATCATAATCAATCTTTATTTTCATATTTTGAGCAATCGATTAAACATTACTTTAGTCTTTTTAACATTTATCTTTAGTCATATTTTCCTACTTTCATCTGATAACTCCTGCAACATTTCCTGCAGCTCTGAAGCATTATTTGCAAAAACAACTATGATCATCTGCAAAATCTAAATGACTTAAATAATCTCTATTTACTTTCACTCCTTTAGTTTCCCATTTTAATCCAGAAAATACTTCATGCAGCACTGCTGTAAAAAGTTTTGGAGATAGGGAGTCATCTTATCTTACACCTTTCTCAATGTTGACTTTCCCAGTATCATTATGTAATCTAATTGTTGCTGTTGCATTTTTATAAATATTCTTTAAAATATGACAATATCCTGAATCTATACCTTGATGATCCAATGCTTTAATCACTGAAGAAATGCTTACAGAATTAAATGCCTTTTCATAATCTACAAATCCAAAACATAATGGCAACTCATATTCATTTGTCCTTTCTATAACTTCTCTTAATACCTGGATATGATCTACTGTACTAAAACCACTTTTAAATCCAGCTTGTTCCCTTGGTTGGTGGAAATCCAATGTTCTTTGTAGACGAGTTGTAATTATCTTGGTAAAAATTTTGTATAAAACTTATAAAAGGCTGATAGGTCTGTAAATTCTAATATTTTCTTTATCACCTTTTTAAAATATTAATATTATTACTGCATTCTTCCAATCATCTGGTACATCTTTATCATTTAGACATTTGGTATATAACTTTGCTAAAAAAATTTCTATTTCTTCACCTACTTCTTTTAATATATCAATTATAATTCCATCATTACCTGGAGCCTTTCCTTTCTTCATACATTAAATTGCATGTTTCACTTCTTCATTTAAAATTCTGGGCAATTCAGAAAATGTAATAGAAATTCTACCCATTTCATAATGTCATCTCTCTTTTTATTAATAATTCCAACTTTTTTTCTTATTGCAGATATAAATTTCCCACCAATACCAAAATGTTGTTTTACATTCTTGAGACTTTTATTTTCTTCTACAGCTTTCATTGCTAGTTCACAGTTATACTTTCTTATATCATTTTCAACTCTTTTCCGTACCATTTTACAAAATTCGAGATATTCAATCCTTTTTAATGTATCATTTTTGTATATCTTCATATTCCTTCTTTTCTTCATAAATTCTCTAGTCTCAGTAGAAATTTTATTGGTCAATTGCTACTATTTTCTACCAGCTATCTTTGTTGCAGTTTTTAAAAGTGTATCAGTTATTTTCATATTAATTTCATTCAAATCTGAATCACGTTCAAAATCTACTAATACTTGAAACTGATTTGTAAGTTCTAATTTAAATTCATTTGGATGTTTCTGAAGATTAGGAATATCAACGGTAAAAATTGTTTTTCTTAATAATTTTTGTCTCTCTAGTTTTGCATTAACATGTATCTTACATCTTACTAATCAATGATCACTTCCTGTGTTAAATTTATTAAGAACATTACAATCTTGAAATATGTATTTTCTGTTAGTCAAAATATAATCCAATTCTGCTGTACCTTCATTGGGATCCTTCCATGTCCATTTCCTTTTAACACTTTTCTCAAAAAAAGAATTCATAATATAGTTTTTCTTTTTCAGCAAACTCCACTAGTCTATGTGCTCTCTCATTTCTATTACCATAACCAAAATTACCTACAGCACTTTCATCTTTCATTTGTTTACCAATTCTAGCATTAAAGTCTCCCATAACAATTTAAAAAAGTTGTTTACTCTGATCGAAAGTCTTTTGTACATCCGTATAAAAATCTTCTACTACTTCTTCACTATGAGCACTTGTTGGGGCATAAACCTGAATTATCTGCATTTGATATCTGCTATTAAGTTGTATAACTAATCTTGCCACTCATGTCTGATACACCATCAATCTCCACAATGTTGTTCTTCCACTTTTCATTTATGATGAATCCTACTCCACTTGTATTTCCAATATTTGTGCCTTTATAATAGAGTACATGTCCAAATCAATTGTCTCTTCACCTTTTCTTCTAACTTCACAAAGTCCAATAATGGCCCATTTAATATAAGACAGTTCTAATTCTTGCAATCTTCCTTCACTTGAAAGATCTACAGTTGTAAGTACCTAAATAAAAAGTCATCATCAAATGGCAGCCTGGCTCCACAATCAGAGAATTCTTAGCACCCTCTGCCTTTGGCCACCGACAGCTGCCTTGGTTGGTGACTTTACAGCTTCCTGGGAATAAGGGCCATGATTTATTTTTGTCTCTCATAATTGTATATATCTATTGGGAAAATATCATTTACACAAACATTCATTCTGCCTTATCAGGCAACTGAGAAGAAAGACCATGGTGTTTCTTGATCTTAAACTCAGAGGTAAAAAGCCAATAAACTCATCACGCTGGCTAATGCATGTTGGTGAGCAGCCCATCCATGTTCTTATACTATATGAATAATCACATAGTAATAACAGCTGCAATGACAAGAACATATGGAGTGGACATTAGAAATTTGCCCTGCTCGGTTCCTTTAAGGCCTCCAAGAGGAATCAAAGGGTCTCCTTTCAGTTAACAGCAAACTCCTTTCTGCAGCCAATTCTCTATGTACTTAGACATATCTGGTGTGAGTGATGGTCATGAAATGTGGTTGAATACACAATCTAATCATCATTAATTAGAATATTAAGTTTTAAAAAATAATCTATTGTTATTCTTAACACTCATTAACTCCAGGGTTTGAACCCTCTTATATTAGCATAAAGAATTATATATGATTGAAAAGAAGAGCAAAAGTGAAGGTTCATTTCATTTGGCATCTTAAATATGGAGCTTGAAAAATTTATTTACCACTCTCTAGATGTGATATATATTCAAAAGGATGAGCAAAATTGTAGGCACCGTTTATTTGGAATCTTAAACATGAGGCTTGAATACATTTATTTACCACTCTCTAGACATGAGATAAGCCAGTTTCATTTGGAAAACTGTGGTATGAATGAAGCAATTTACCTGAGATAGCAGTCTTTCATTTGATGTACAATGTATTAGGCAATTTGTGATTACCATATAATTTAGTGCCGAAATAATAGAAAAATAATAATTAGGGCTGAATTAATAAAATGAAAGAAATGTGGCACTAGTAAATGAAATAAAAATACAGTTAGATGTAATTAATTAAGTAAGATAGTAGTGAAGGCAGAGACTAAATTGGAGGATGCTACATAATAATAGTATAGACCAGTGTTCTTCAACCCTTGGTCCGCAGCCCGGCACCAGGCCGCGGAACTTTTCTGCAGGTCCGCATGCTAGACGGGCAGTAAAAAGTTTGTAATAATAAATAATCAGAGTTTAAACTTTTAATTAATATAGCCAATTTTTATTTATTTTTTCATCTCATTTTTACCCAATTAAAAAAAAAAACAGAACGAAAACAAAATCTAATCAATTGTTCATAAATTAATTTGTTTTTCTAGTTATCACAGATGTTTATGGGGGGAGGGGGGGTAGAATTAAATTTTTTATTACTTTTCTAAAAAAATTAAAGAAAAAGTTTTTTATTATATAAACTCCATATATATAAAACTTTATCTTATATATTTAACATTGTTGTTTTGATCAGTTATAACAATTATGCTTATCTTTTAAAAAAATTTATCTATAGACTTCTGCCAGTCTGCGAAATCTTATCGTTATTTTTGCTGATCCACGGAACCTTATCCTTATTTTTACCGGTCCGTAGGTGTGAAAAGGTTGAAGACCACTGGTATAGACTATGTACTAATTTTTTTTGTGATATGATTAAATAAAATATAGTTTTGTATTCTAATCTTATGTGAGTAATTAAATAAAATGCAAATAAAATATTCTGTACTAATTTTAATTAAATTCTAAGTGCACTAAAAATAAATAAAGCTTCAATATAAACATATCTTAAAACTAGAGCTACTTTTTAGATATGTCTATACTGAAGCTTTCCTTATTTTTAGCATTCCCAGTGCTTAGAATTTAATTACAACTTGTTTAGAAAAAATTTATCAATTTATATCATTGTACTAATTTTAGGTGATCAAGAGAAGTATTTAAATAGTAAGAAATAGGATAAAACAAGGATAGTTCTCTATAATTCAGTGATTATGGAAACAAAATTAAAGGAATGGAAAGCCTTGCAAGAGATGGAATAACTAAGGGAGTTAGAGGCTGAAAATAGAGGATGCCAATTTATAGGAACAATTTCACTGGCAATAAATTTACAAATGCTGTATAGTTCGATAGTGGAAAGTCAACAAAAAATAAATTTGAAATTCTAAGATTTGCAAAAAAGCCAACAGAAAACGAGACCAGATATGCAGAAAAGTCAACAGAAAATGAGACAAAATATGCAGGAAAGCCAGCAGAAATATATGGTAGAATTAAAAGAAATGATAAATGCAATGAAAGAAGAAAACAAACAGGTAATGATAATGAGATTAAATGAAGTGAGAAAAGAGATAAAAATAGAGAAGCAAAATATAGTAGAATCTATATGTAGAGTTTGGAGAAGATTTGGATAGATAGAAAGAAATAAGATGAACAAAAATAAAAGATAAAACTTCAAATAGAAGAGAATAATAATAAAAAAATAGAAAAAATATAGAGATATCAGAGAAAGTATAAATGAACCAATAATAAGAGTGAAGGATTTAAAAATGAATGTGAAAGACAAAGAATGTAATAATGAAAAAATAATAAAAGATTATTGTACAGAAAACAAAGAGTTTAAAGCAGCTGTAATTCACTGACTAGAGAAAATAAAAAATAAAAGCAATACAAACAAGTTTACAAGAAAATACTAGCAGTGTATATTATACTGAGAAAAATCCAGAAAAGCTAGATTAAAATTCATTCACACTTTCAAACTCTAAGGTTCATAATGTGTAAATCAATTCTTAAAAATGAGAATATTTAAAGGTTTGGCTGGAGAACCAACTGTAGAGCAGTACTTGAATAGTTTAGAAAATATTTGGATCTTAACTTGATGGCAAAGGAGAGTAAATTGGCTACAGCTTCCAACCATTTACAAGATAATACACAGCCTTGTTAGAATTCATTATTTGATTTACCTAATATCTTTCAAAAATATAAAGAATTGTTGATAAGAAACTTCCAGATTGAAAAACATCAGGAAGCAATTCGTTATCATGTAATGTGAGAAAAAGATTTAAGATATGAAGTGGAGAAACATATTCTCAATTTTTTTAGTAGACAGGTTATCAAATTAAGGATGCTTGATGCATGTAGCATGACAGAAGACCAGATTATCTGGATAATTTGCCCTCTAGAATAAAGTAGATACTGCTTGGACAGATAGATAGTTAATAGAACATGTAAAAGAATTCCTCCATATTGTAGATATAAGTCAGAAAAATCAACCAAATAAATTATAAGATAAATCTAAAGAGCTAACTTATGTCAATGTGATAGAGATGGGGGGGGGGGAGCAATAATGAAGGTAGAAATTGACAAAAGAGAATAAGATGTCAATCCTTTGGGCATGAAGAACCTAATAGACTGATGAACTGAACAGGAGGTAGATTCCAAAAAGACTGTGATTTTATTACTTATCCTTGATAGAATCCAAACTTCTAAAGGATTTATCAGTAAAATCATTTCTTGTTAGATATATGCACACTTTGGAATGAAATTTTTTTTTTGTTATTAATATAAATTTACTATTATATTTTGAGGGGAAGAGGTAGCTTGGTACTTCGAGAGTGTTTAATTATTCCTTCATTATTAGTGATGGGATGAGGATTCTGACATTGACTTGAGAGCTTGATGTTGTCATGGTACTTCATGTCGAGTTTTATCTTTATAACAACTCTTTTTTTTTTTTGAAGTATTATTCTTTATTTGCCTTTACGTCTCTGAGTCATAAGAGCAAGGCATTTCATAGGTTCAAATATATCACAAATGTAGATTAGCCACTAAGTTTTAATAAGAACGGTTGAAGATTGCGATGGATCATTAACATCAGTTCTCAATGTGTATCATCCTCTAAGACTTTGACATTATTCACTGAGAAAGGATGTTATATTCATATGCATTTTTATTGGTTGGATTGTTGTTTCCTATTATGTTAAGATTGAGTTAACTCTAATGGTGTCCATGCTTACATTGTGTATCTTAAGATTGGTGGGCAATCCTTGAAAATTTTAGCATTGTGGGTTAAGATTTGTTCTCTTGACAGACAAATACTAGCCTGATCTTCCAAGAAAAAAAAGTTTAAGTAACGCTGTAAATTTTATTATAGTAGGATATTGATTGGTAGATATACACATAGAATAAGAGGTAATTGTGGCAATGAAAAATAGAAATGTGCACTAACAATTTCATTTTTTCATTTCTTTGACAGCAAAGATATACTGGTTCAGACATCTCATTAAAAAAAAAAAACTAGTTTGACCTTACAAGGTTTACTAACATAGATATGCTAAAAAAAAAAAAAGAGAGAAAGAAATAATATAAGTAAATGTACTTGAATCGGAATATTTTTTTTAAAACAGGCACAAGTTCTTTCTTACTTTCAAACTAATTTATACCAGCAAAAGATATTTTTTTTTTTTTTTTTAAAGAGGAGAAAAAAGAATGTAACTGTTTTTTCTTGTTTGTTTAATTAATGTAAAATAATAAAGTTGCTGAAATTTATTACATGCAATCTTAGTGTTCATGAAGAAAAAATTGGTGAAAGATGCTAGTTTTTTTTTTTGTGTGTGTGTTTAGAATAGAAACTTTTGGAAGAAAGCTTCTTTTTTTTTGTTTGTTTTAAATTTTTTTTAATACTCTTATTGTAAAAGAGTGTTGGATTATTTCACCCAGCAAATAAATCTGTATAACAACATTATACAATTAAGCTGATTAGAATGATAATTTGTAAAGTTTATCAATAGAGCTTAGATGGAAAATTATGCATTAGTAGAATTTTTTTTTTTATCATGGAGTAAAACTTCAACTGGTGCACTATTCAAATTATGTAATTTTCTATAAAATCCAGTTTTAGAAATGTCTCATTTTTACTTGCACTAACCTGTGAGAATAAAGAATTATTATTACCTGCCATCTTTCACATAACTCCTTTCTGACTGACTATTCATGAATGCATAATCCTGACAATAATTCAAAAAAACAAATTAGTAAAGCCTTAAATATTAAAACTGTCTTATGGATCATTTTTTTTAAAAAAATTGAATCTATAATTTAATAAAGTATTAAATTAGAATCTGTTGTTTTGTCAAAAAAAAATTTTTTTTTAACATGTTATTTTCTCTTTAGATATATATTACTTTTTTTTTTTTATTTCTTCATAAAATAACATTTTTTTTTCTTTATGAAAGCTAAAGCAAATATAATTTAAAATTGATTTCTTATTCAATTAATAATCGAATTTTTTTAAAAATAACTTTGATATCTATTTATTGACTAATAGAAAATTTTCCAATCTTCATTTATATTATTATAATTAATTAATATTAATTATATAATAGGTTTAACTTGGATATAAGCATATCGGAGTTCATAAGTCAAATACAATCTAATTAAATGAATTTTCTTTGATATGGATACATACTCGCTTAAATATATATGTATATTTTATTTTTTTTTAATATGTAAATATATACGGTATTTAAGTATTGTAAATAAATTTTGTTTTATTATATTTATATTATTTTAAGTGTCTATTTTTCTCTCATTCCAAACTTAATTAAATATAGCTACGTACATACACTTGCCCTGTGACACAATGCAATGTTTTTCTTTTGAGCTAGTAATAGTAAAAAGACAGCCTAATCCCTAAGAATCTAGGAAGAGATATGAAGCTGACCTACAAATGTTTCTCATATTAGAGATGGTGCTCTAATCTGTAGTATGGCAGATATTTTTAAAAAATAATAATCATGTCTATAGTGGCAAGGGGTAGATCTTTTCTGTACTTAGACATGTTTGATAAGAATGATGGTCAGGAAATATGGTTGTATAATCAGTCTGATCATTATTAGTTAGGGTATTAAGTTTTAAAAAATAATCTATCATCATTCTTAACACTAACTCTAAGGTTTGAATTCCTCTTACATTCTGGTAAAGAATTATATACATTTGAAAAGAGGAGCAAAACTGAAAGCCTATTTCAATATACATATATATGCATGTATGCATAAAATAATGCTTTTTTAAATAAGCATTTTGTATATTTCTAAAAATTAGTTACTGTCTGTAGACTTTAGATAAAAAAAACAATCATCATCAACATCATTAACCATTATCAATCACTGCAGGATGGTCTCTCTAAGTTCAATCCATCTTCTCCAATGTTTAGCTTCTCTTATTCATATCACCCCTGCACACTTTTTTATTTCATCCATCCATCTCACATGTAGTCTCTTTCTGGGTCCTTTACAATCTTTTGGAATCCAGTTTAAGATTTCAATTGCCCATCTATTATCATCTCTTCTAGCAATATGTCCAGCCCAACACCACTTCAGTCTTTTAATTTTTTCAATGAGGTCAGTAACACCTGTTTGTCCTCTTACACATATATTTCATTTTCAATCTCTTCTTGTTACTACTAACATGCATCTCTTCATACTTCTTTGAGTAGTCTGAATATTGTTCTTCTATTAAGTGTCCAAGTCTCAGATCCATAAGAAAGAACTGGTAAAACACATTAAAAACCTTCCTTTTCAAACACATAGGCATATTTCCTTTTAGTATCAAATTATTTCTACCAAAAGCAATCCAACCAAGTTTAATTCTATGATTAATTTCATCCATTATGTTTCCATCTGTATTAATAATCTGACCAAGGTATTTGTAGCTGTTAACTTCTAACTCATCATAATCAATCTTAGTCTTTTTAGCATTTATCTTTAGTCCTACTTTCATCTGATAACTCCTGCAACATTTCCTGCAGCTCTAAAGCATTATTTGCAAAATCAACTATATCATCTGCGAAATCCAAATAACTTAAATAATCTCCATTTACTTTCACTCCTTTAAATTCCCATTTTAATCCACAAAATACTTCTTGCAGCCCTGCTGTAAAAAGTTTTGTAGATATTGAGTCACCCTGTCTTACACACTTCTCAATGTTGACTTTCCCAGTATCATTATGTAATCTAATTGTTATTGTTGCATTTTTATAAATATTCTTTAAAATGTGACAATATCCTGGCTCTATACCTTCATGATCCAATGATTTAATCACTGAATAAATGTTTATAGAATCAAATGCCTTTTCATAATCTACAAATCCAAAGCATAATGGCAATTCATATTCATTTGTCCTTTCTATAACTTCTCTCAATACCCGGATATGATCTACTGTACTAAAACCAGTTTTAAATCCAGCTTGTTCTCTTGGTTGGTGGAAATCCAATGTTCTCTGTAGATGAGTTGTAATTATCTTGGTACAATTTTTGTATAAAACTGATAAAAGGCTGATAGATCTGTAATTTCTAATATTTTCTTTATCATCTTTTTTAAATATTAATATTAATACTACATTCTTCCAATCAACTGGTACATCTGTATCATTTAGACCAGCGTTTCCCAACCTTTTTTGGCTCGCGTACCACTTGGTAATACATCACGCTAAATTGTACCACTTCGTAAAAATGATTGTATTTCGTGAAATTTGTTATTGCGTGTTATTTTAATTGCATTATAAATATTATAGAGTGACCATGTATGTATTCACATCTCATAATGAGACAAATTACATTGAAATACTCCTAAACGTCAAGCCAGATTATAAACTCACTGAAATTATAAATTCACTGTAACATATTTATATGTATGTGTTTGTTCAAAGTTTCATATTTTTCCAAAATAATTTATTAAAGATTACATTATTATGTTAAAGGTTATTTGGTATATATTTTGTACAGTGTTTTCTCATTCCTTCATTTGGTTTTCCCGAATTTCAGTCTGTTTTCTCTTTTTCGGAGCATCTTGCTATTGGTTGGGCCATTAAATCCAGCATGTCCCAAGTCATGGTAAAAATAACCTCAGGGGTTATCAGGCTATCTCTTGTTCTTGTTTTCTTTATATTGTTCAGCATGAAGTTAATAGGATTAAAATTTTGATGATTAAATACTAGCTTACATCTAGTAATCCACAATAGATGATCAAGAATTAACGAGAGTCTAATTTCTGGGTATGATGCTTTTTTGATACATTCTTTCAAATTAAATAATTTAGATTGATTTGCCTTTTTGTCATATTTCGTTTACTAATAAATGGTTTTAATAAAAACACAAAATTATAAAAAAAACAATTAATATATTTTCATATCATAATCAAATATTTTTATAAAATAAATTTAATGAGATCTTTGTGCTTGTTTCGAACAATATAATTTTTTGAAATTTGGTTCAAAAGATGTGAGGTATACCCTTAAGTCTACAGCTGCGTTCAATCTGTTTCGATACTTATTTTTAAAAAAAATATATGAAAAAAAAGCTCTTCCTACTAATTCCGTACTCGTAAACGGTAATAATAATTTAAGAGCTTTCTGAGAAAGTTGTTCATATTCTTTAATGTTTAACCAAAAATTAATTAGATTGTGTCGTTTGAACTCTACTTGTAAAGTTCTGTCACATGATAATTCTATTAAATTTTCTTTATCCTTTATTGATAATGATGTAGCCTTCTCTAAATTTTCTGCATAGAAGGGGTTTGAAATCCAATTATCATTTGTGTTTTCGGGTTTTGGAAAATATTCCATGAAAGACAATTTTAATCCTGTTAAATGTGCTATTATATTTTCTCGTATATCTTGAGACAGACTAACCTTATTTTCAAACAAAAAAATATGTAGAGTTTCGAATACTTCCAGTTGATTGTTTTCGATACTTATATATATTACTGTTTCCAAAAATTTAATTTCTTAATCATACTTTCAATTTTATCATTAATATTAAAGATCGTTATCGATTGTACATATTAAGAACTTTACTGTATAATATTATTAATTAAAATAATTTATATAAATTATAGAAAAAAACGTTTCTATGATATTTTTATGATTTAATTTTTTTATTTTTATGTCCGCCATTATTGATTATTTTTCGTGTACCACCAACCAACAACTCGCGTACCACCAGTGGTATGCGTACCACAGGTTGGGAAACACTGATTTAGACATTTGGTATATAACTTTGCTAAAAAAATGTCTATTTCTTCACCTGCTTCTTTTAATATGTCAATTATAATTCCATCATTATCTGGTACCTTTCCTTTCTTCATAAATTTAATTGCACGTCTCACTTCTTCATTTAAAATTCTGGGCAATTTGGAAGATATAATAGATATAGAAGGTACTTATTCTTTATTACTATATAATTCTTGATAGAAATCTTCTACCCATTTCATAATGTCATCACTCTTTTTAGTAATAATTTCATCTTTTTTTCTTATTGCAGATATAAATTTCCTACCAATACCAAAATGTTGTTTTACATTCTTAAGACTTTTATTTTCTTCTACAGCTTTCCTTGCTAGTCCACAGTTATACTTTCTTATATCATTTTCAACTCTTCTCCATACCATTTTACAAAATTCGAGATATTCAATCCTCTTTAATGCATCATTTTTGTATACATTCATATTCCTTCTTTTCTTCATAAATTCTCTAGTTTCAGTAGAAATTTTATTGGTCAATTGTTGCTTTTTTCCTACCAGATATCTTTGTTGCAGTTTTTAAAAGTGTATCAGTTATTTTCATATTAATTTCATTCAAATCTGAATCATGTTCAAAATCTACTAATATTTGAAACCGATTTGTAAGTTCTAATTTAAATTCATTAGAATGTTTCTGAAGATTAGGAATATATATTCATAAATGGGAAGAGAAAAAAAGATGATATAAAGACAATTATTATATAATGATCATGAATGTAGAGAATAGATGAAAAATTGATTTAAAAGAGAATGGAAGCTGCTCTTAGGTAAAATATATCTGATTACCATAACTTTCTTTGAAAGACTTTATTGTATAGCAAAGTATTCGAGAAGATAGTTATATTCATTATATTTGATTAAAATATAATGAACTAGATTCTCCTTTTTAAAATTGGTTTATATATAAGAAAAGATGTGAAATTATGTATGTATAATGTCATATAGTTGAAGATAATAATTTTTTTGAACTCAGATTTTTTGTTGTTTAAAAAAATTTTTTTTTCTGAGCTCAGCCAAATTGTATTTTTTCTTGTTAAATTAGAGTATAACATTTTTTTTAAAATAATATTTTGAAGAGATTGTTTGGATCAAATATCTCTTTTAATATTAATTTTTTAAAAATATTCATTAATAAATTTTAATAAATTCACAAAAATCTTATTAATAATTAGGAAACAAAAATTATTAACTTACTGTTTGATAAATAAAATTGCAAAACAACGCATTTAAAAACTATATTCAAATCAGTTTTATTTAAGAATTCATAAATTCTTTTGAATATATGAAAAATTATTTTGAATTTAAAAAAAAAAAAAAATTAATCAAATATGGTTGAAATAGATGTCAATGATTGTATTCCTGAAAGACAGAAGACAGATATATTGTTTATAATGGTGATGCTGATATAAAAGCATGCCAAAACTATGATAAATTTAATCATCATTGTAATATTACAAATCTAAGGGAGTGAAAGAAAATCTAGGACATTGCAGTGGTTGCTTCAACTAAACCAACATCAAACAGTCAACCAATGTAATGATTCTTAAACTATACATTGTAATGCTCTTCAAAAGCTTTTATGGGGTAACAGAAAATTTTGGAAAAAATTACTAATCATCCTATTTTTTTTTTAAGTGTCATAGCATCGGCCGGGACACGAACCCGCAACTCGGGCAACTGCCTGCAAGTGCAAGGCAGTCGTGCTGACCTCTCGACCACCAATGCAAGACTAATCAGTTTTGCACTTGTAAATTAAGCACTCACTGAATCATGTATATAACACCGGATATCACAAAAATGTTTTGAATATAAAAAATAACTGCTGGTAAAAATATTAAATAAGCCTCAAGTTAAATAATCTTTAAGTTCTTTGTCATAGATTCAAGACTTCTTTTTTTTTTTTTTTTAAAAAAAAAAGAATTTTCCATGTAAGTAGTGAAAGTAATCAAAATCTAAATAATCTTCAAAGAACTAAACTACTGATGTTACAGTTTTTGATGTGCAAAGATAATAATATGATTGAAATCATTAGCTCATAAGTCTTTGAAAGTTGTTAACTAAGTCAGTTGATATATTAATCTGCATAAAATGTGATCACATATTGAATCTATATATAAATGCAATGATCATAAAGATGGCTTTAAGAATAGCATACTCCTCATTCCTCAAACAACAGCAGTTAAAAATAAACATTAAACATCAGGAAATAAATATAGCACACAGGATTGATAAGAATCTTGATTTCTAAAGAAATCATTCTATTTATATTATTATTATCAAATTATTATGCTTTTCAGTATATATATAAAATAAATCAATACAAAAGATTAACAAAAGTCTAGTATAGGGCATACTAATCCTGATTAGCATCAATTCTCAAATTAGAAGAATTCAAATCTTTTCGATATCTTTGATGATATCCCTTTATGCCTAACTGCAAATTATTTTATAGTCAGGAACAAAGACAAGCCCTTTTTACTCATAACAGACAAATATTTATACAAATCTGACCTTTATTTTCTGGCTAGGATTGCAGTTTTCTCTATCTGTTAGCAATAAATTATGGAACATATTTTTTTCATCATACGAAAGCACTTTCTACAACTCCTTGATATCTATACATTTTTTAAGTTTAATGCAAGGTCATTAACTGATTCATTTTTTATTCCCAAAAATTTTCACTCAAGTGCTATGATTTGTACTAATTTAACTTATTATTACTCTATAATCTATATAATTTCTTTTGATTCCCAATAGTTATGCCGTTCTTTCATTTCACAAATCTTCCCTCAAAAGTACAATTGTCTTGTTTGCATTTTCTAAATCATTTTTAATGATTAGCTTTCTACCAATATATGTGATAGGATAATTATGTATTTACAACATAGGTTTATTACAAGAAACAGATAATGATATAACCAAATATCATATTAACTTCTATGAACTATTTCATCTCATTCACTACTCTAGCATCATGAATTTTATGGCTCAAACTTAAAACATTTTTATAAATGAAATCTATCAAGAGAGAAAAAAAGTTTGACACAAAATGAAGTTTAATGTAGAATTACAGAGTTACAACTAATAAATAACAAAACAATCCAATACTAAACTTCTTGAGAGGTTATTAAAATTCTACAACAAAATATAACTGCCTAAATAAATAAGCTAACAAAAACTAAATACCAGAAAAATAAAGAATCATAAGTCTCTCATATCTGTGGGAACATACTTGATTCTAAATATAACAGTCCATGTTTTTTAATGAATGAGCATTTTTGTGAAGTCACAAAAATTTGCCTAAATAAGTGTAAACCATCTGAATATAAAATCTTTATAAGTTAATCATAAATACATTGTCAGAGACAAATAAAAAGGGAGAAAACAGTGATATCATATAAAGTGCAATCTGCTGATTTTATTTCTATCTTGATACTATTAGGTATTTTTTCCAATGAGTTACATCATGCTTGCAATCCAATCACAACCATCCCTAAGCCCAGAAATCAGACCAACCTCACAGACCATACATATGTTAGAAACATACTTTGCCAAGCAATTCATTTCAACTTCATACACAGATTATTTCTAGTACAGTTATTAATATATTTCCATTAGGGTTGTTTATATTAATGTTGTACTGCAGAAAACTTGAAACCTGTCAATTAAACTATAGCAATTTGCTATCTAGATATATATACTGAACAAATAATGAAGATATGTGTAAGAGATTGTGATCTGGTTCACCGCAAAATGCACATCTTAGGGATCATTTATCATTTTCACATATCTTTGATCATACGTTTCGGTAATCTGTGATAGAATTGTAATTAATAAAAAAATTATATATAAAAAAAATAAGGTTAGGGTTTCTCTAGAAATAATGTGTACATGAAGTAGAAATGTTGCTTGAGCTATATGAATTGCTTGACAAAGTGTATGTTTTTAACGTAACTATGGACTGAGAGGTTGGTCTGACTTTTGGGCTGATGGATGGTTGTTATAGGGTTGCAAAGCATGATATAACTCATTGGAATTGTCAGTTATTTCCTATCAGTAACATATAATCTGAGTTATTTACTTATTTAGGTATTTTTGATAAAATCTACAAATTATTAAAAAAAAGGTAAACTATTCTAATATTAGTAAAACATTATCGTTTGCATCAAGAAGAATGCAACATAATATTTACAAGCATTAGGAAGTCTAAAATAATACTTTTATTTATTTATCATTAATAGTATTACATTTTTTTTTTTTTTTTATGCTACATACGTTGATGTATTTATGTTTAACTCAAGGCCTAGTTCTGTAATAGTTACCATGACTTGAGTTTAGTTAGAATCATGTTAGCATTTGTTGCTATTCTGATTCATTATTATAAACTTCAATGATTACTTGCAAAATTACTGTGTGCCTAAACAGACATATAAACTTTTCCAATCTTTCCTTATTCTCACAATGACAAATCTAATTTAATACCAAGAATTTAAAAATACAAATAAAATACGCACAAAAATATCATAAACTAACATACATTCAAGGCAGAAAATATTAGCCTATTATAAATGCGAAGAACGGACATGGTATTCAATAGGACAAAATAATTACATATTAAGTTCTCTATCTAAAGGCAAGCTAGACAATAGATTACTAAAGCCAAGTATTGACACTTGATGACTGATGTTGGTAATCTGTCAATGCTTGCCATAAGCATTTCAATATACAAACTTACATCATAAACTTTAATGAGTTTTTTATAAAAAAAACTGTATTAAATAAAATGAGATAAACAGTGCCAGCTATTAAAAAAATAATGTGTAATAAATGAATAATCTATTTACAGTTATTCTCATGTGCTTAGGTGATAAGCGTTGTTGTATATTTTAATTTCAAAAGCAATACATTCTAGAGATATATTAATTTATAACCACAAAATTTAATCTGTCGTCAGGACCTCTTAGTGTAATGGAATACATACTAATCTTTAATCACATGATTTGCAGTTTAAGTTTGGTTGGTTAAATCATACAATTTTTTGGTCACATCAAACTTAGAATTTTTGTTTCAGATAGTGAATTCATAATAAAATAAACAAGTCATCTCATATTAGTCAATAAATAATGATCTATTATTAGTCAGAGAATAAAGATCCTAGGTTAATCTGGATTGGTAGGTGAATTTTGATACAATAACTAGAACAAAAAATCCATTGTATTATGATACAGCTTTCACCATTGGTGGGAAGAAGTTCATACTTTTATAACAATTGGACTTACGTTTTACCTTTGCAATAGATTAAAAATATTAATACTTCTAATAATATTTGGGATACTTCTTCAATACAGCCAATATTTCAGCTATTGTTACATCTAAGATAAAGTTTTATATTATCACACAATAAAATTAATCATGAAAACTCAGAAGACCAATTTATTGAATATTATTAAAATTTGCAGTATTAATATATTAAAAATTTTGTCACATCTTAACTCTCAACTGTAAAAATAAAAAAGACTTATAATATCTTAGACTAAGAGATCTGTATTTCACGTATTTTGACAGGAAAAAATTCAATTTTAGAATTTATCATTTTTTCAGCATAAAATATATATAAAAATTCCCATATGGGATTGAAACCCATACATCAGGATTCATTAAACAATTAACTAAAGAAAGCTAAACAAATCTAAAACTAACTTCAAATATAGAACATTTATTAAAACTATATTAATGATAAGGTTTCATTTTTCTTAATTATTGGATAGATTGTCAAAATTATATATTTTTCTAAAACACTAACTTAAATTAGAATTAAATTGACTGCATTTTTAAAATATAGCTCATTTCATTATTCATTTCTATTAAAATATTAGTTCTTAGATATTGTCCTAATAAAAGTGACAATATAATTAACTAAAGAATCAACAAACTTTATCATTATTAATATTTAAAATATTAAATAATATTTCATTAAATATAAAGTGTGTTTATATGCAGTTAATCAAGTACACAAATTCATGTTACTTCTTTATATATTTAACCTTATTTCCCATAATGTACTAAACTATGGTCAGAAATATAATTCTTTTTTTATTTATATATAAAAAATGTTTTATTTAACAATAACATATTCTATTAAATATTTATTTTTTAGTGACAAATTATTGTTGGTAAAAATAAAGATTAGATTTGTTTATTAGAATGCACATACAGACACAACAGCTTATATATTTATTTGCTTATAATAAAAATAATAAACAGCCACTCAAAAATGAATATGACCATTCCAACTAAAAAAAAAGGACAGACTACTCTAAAAATGAGTTTTGTGATAATTATACAAACCAATCTGTAGAAGAAAAATATGTCCACCTATAAAACATGCTGATCCAATTTTCTGTTTGTATTTGATTTTTTACAAAGTTGTCTATTAGTTTCCTCAGTAGAAAACTTTTCTTCCTGATATAATTCAACGCATATCTAATTGTAGCTGACCGATGTAATCTATTCTCTGCCATATTTTCCTAATTGACATTGTACTTATTTAGAATGTCTTAGAGATAACCATTATAACATAGATATGGTCTAACTCTCCTATGAAACCCATATTCAAGTTAACCATAAAACACTCTTTTAGGAAGTCTTCCATTGTTCATTCATTTTACATCTCTAAATCTAACAAAAGTATGATTTTACAATAATAGAATGAAAGCTGAAAAACATATTGATTGATTTTATGATCTTGCCATTGTATTTTTAAAATTTTATGAAGCATCCTTAAATGAAAATTTCTAATACCTTTAACCAATAGGGTGTCCAAGTGTCACATTCATACAATAAATTAAGTAAAATGACAGCTTTATATATAATTAACTTAGTTGCAGTGGTTATTTTCCTATGATGAAATATTCTATCTTTTAACTGGTTAAAACAACAGCAGCACAGTGGAGTCTGTATTGGATCTCAATGTCTAAGTTTATCTTTTTACTTATAAAACTAATGAAGGTATTTAAACTGATTTACATTCTCAAATTGATAATCATTGTTCAAGCTGAAACTTGCTGAGAATTTTTCTTCCTTCACAGGCTATAAAAGAATTTGAGTTTTTGGAACATTAATTAATAAACTGAGATCTTTATAAGTTGCATTGAAAACTTTAAAAAGATTCTGCAAATTGTCTTTTAAGCAAGTAAAAATAGCATAATCACCATCATATTGTAAATCCAGAATCCAAAAACATGAAGTTCTTGTTTTTGCATTTAACTGGCTCAAATTAAAAATTTCACCATAAAACATGTATCGTCTTCCAACGACCAGTCATTAAAATTAAAAATAATGTTGAAACAAGTATACATACTTGTTTAATACTAGTTTTCATTTCAAATGCCTCAAATTTTCCACCTATAGTAATAACATTTCCTTTCCTTTGATTATGTAGAAGTTGAATAATACAAATAAATTTTGGTAGACAATCAACTAATTTTAACAGTGCCATAGATCTATCCTATTAATTGCATCAAATGCCTTGATCAAATCAATAAAGGCAATATATAAATCATTTCTTTATCCTGAAACTTTTCTTGCATTTGCCTGGTAAGAAAAATAATATTGAGACTGCTTCTTGATTCCCTAATATCATATTGATTCTCTGATCATGATTGATTTATAAGTGGAAGCAATCTATTCTTGAAATTATTTTTGCTGTAGTGGATAGTAATGATACTATATAATAATTACCACAATCTTGTTTAATCCTTTTGTTTTTAAAAATTGGAACAATAAAAACATCTTTAAGATTGAAGAGCACAACTTCACGGGCCCAGATATTCCTAACAAATTCCAATATTTTTAAAGATAACATGTCACCATGATACTTTAAAACCGGTATTTCACCAGGACCTGCAGTCTTTCCATTTTTAAGAGCTATTTTGACTTTATTAAGCTGGATATCTTTATCCAAACCTAAATGAGTAGATAAAATGGATATAGCATTAAAAATTATATCAATTCTTGTATCATTATTCAAAAGATGATCAGAATACTCTTTCCACTTGTTCAAAATAACATTATTATCATATAACAGAGTGCCATTACTGGATTTAGTAAAATTGTGATTCCATTTCTCAAGTCTATGTGTGCTTTCAATGCAATGAAAAAAGATTAGAATGATGGCAATCAATGAACCTCTGCATCTTTTTCGCAATTTTAATCCACCAATCATTTTTAAGCCTTCTTGTCAGTCAATGAGCTTCTGTATTTAGATTTATTATCAAGTTCCACATTTAATCTATAATTTTTCTAAGCAGAGAATGAGACATGTTTCTTTTCAATTAGATCACTAATAATATAATCACTGTCAGAAAAACAGTCATTTAGTAAACCCAAGAACAGATATATTTGCATACATAACACACTCCTTAAGAGAATTCCATGCATCAGTAATATAAGTTATGAAGATCCAAATTAGCAATTTTAGTAAGCCGTTGAAATTTAGTACATTTAGTAAATTCTTCTAAAAAACTAACATCAATTTTCTTATGAATATAATTGCAATAATATCTATTCTTTGATGCAAATATCATTTTTATCTTAAAGCTTTCTAATCTATGATCTGTCCAACAATCTGAGCTTATAAATGCTTGTGTAATCTGAACTTCTATTATATTTTGATCCTAACAATAATGTAATCTATTGAATCCCATTGTTTTGAGCATAAATGTATTCATGTTCCTTTGAAAAGATTTTCTGTCTTGTATGCAGGAATATTTTTTGATGAAACTGAATAAAATTCTCACTGTGGTACAACTAAAATCTGTAATGTATGCCAATTTAACTGTAACAACTACTTGACAGAAAGTAATTTTGAGACTTAAGAAGCTCATTTTAGAAAAAAATAGTAAATAGTCAATCCATGTATTGTGAGTGGTTTCTCTGCCTAAACAAAGTATTTGTGATAATATATCCACTGTGTCTAAAGTCTACTATTTATACCAAAACATGCATTAGAAGACTGCAAAAGAAAAAATTTGATCTTTTAATGGTATTGCTGTAATAATACTACCCAACAAAGCTTTCCTTCTCTGAATCTGGCACTGATAAAATGAATTCTAGTACCATTATACAAGGCTAATTTTAAGATCATTGTGAAGATTTCCAATAATAAAAGATATTTAATTAGATTTTACAGCAAATTCTTTCACTGACTAACCTGTCTTTTCAAAAATTTATATTCATCCATCTGTTCTAATAAACTTTGAAACAAGTTTTGCTAAGAGTAGCTATATCAATTTTAAATCTTGATAGTTCTTTAACCACAAATACTGTTTTCCATTCTGGTCTTGAAGAGTTTGTATCAAATAAAGTTTGAATACTCCATGTACCTATATTTAGAAAAAAATTAAATTTATATTTGTGATACTTACCTTTAGTATTATCTCTATCTCTTACTACACCATTACAATTGATATTATTCTTATTACTATTATTATTTAGGCATACAGTGGAAGACAGGCCATTATAAGATCACATTTTCTAAGCCATTCCACTTCTAAAGTGGGAAGGAGATCCCTAAGTAGAACTGCATAAATATATAAATGTTTGCCAGCCAAAACCCCTGTCTCAATTAAGACCAGTTCCAAAATGACTCATTGGAGATTTGTACTGTCTCAAGCAAAGAGCATAACTGACTGCCAGTCTACTAAGTTTGACCCCATCATTACATTCTTAATCCTGAGGGCTTGAACTAAAAAAAAAAAAAAAAAGGAATATTGGAATCACAAATGCTGTGTATGTAATTAAAGAATAAAAATGTGCAAATACACATGTCCAATAGCATAAGAGGTTCACAACAATTGGGCCCAATAATAACTTAAATGATTGAAGAAGGAAAAGAGACAATATGCAGTGTTGGTACAGAAAGCAGTACTTAGCATTTGATGAACCAATATCCTATCATACAAGACAGCAGGAGGTCTTGGTCAGGTATTGTTTATTTGATATTCACAGTTGTCCTCCATATCTAAACGCCATTCCATTTTCCATTACCTGCAAAGCCTGTTGATAGCCTGAGCTCAGTACCAGACATTTTCTTATATCATTTCCAAATTTTAATACCACCCACTTATTGAATACAACATAATAATGGGAGTGATAGACTTTAAGTAAAGTTTACAAAAATCTTACTTTGATCAGATAAATGGAAATATTATATCCAGATTGCCTTTTTATTGCTTCAATAATAAATTCCTGAGTGCCTAATTAAACAATTAATTTTATAGCATTTTATGAACATAATTGATAATTTGAATTTGTTATTTTAAACTCAAATTACTTTGACTTATAATACATGCTCAAAGCCTGCCAATTTCATGGATGATAGCATATACATTTATACTTTTTTGTGTGTGTTATGTGTGTTATTAAATCAATAGCAGAAAATATTTATTTGCTTTACATTTTATCAAGTGGGTGATCTGTTGCTCAGAAAGTCGAAAAAAAAAAAAAGACTATTTGAATATAATAATTCCATTACTAATTGCAAATAGAGTATAATAATTCCATTATTAATTACAAAGGTTTTTTGTGTATTTTTACTTCTCTCAACTATAAATTTATTATTTATTACTAATTATTTATTGAAAGTACCACTTTCATTTTTAGCTAAACTATTCTGAGTAATTGTGTTAATGCCCAATATTATGCAAATAACTATATGCTTAAATGTTTTTGTTTTCTATTGCATCTCCATCTATAATTTTTACTTTAAAGTAATTAAAAATGTATAATGGTTAATTGCAGAGTTCTTACACGCAATATTAAATTTGTATCTCATTCTTCAAAAAAGTAGTTTGAAATTCAAATTTATATAGATTTAATTTTGCATATATTATTTGCACATTGCTAATTATATATCTTTTTTCCGTGCAATTTTAATTCAATTAAAAGAAGACTATGTGTATCTTTTTTTTACACATTTGACAAATTGTTTTATTGAAATATTTATTTCTTTGAAATATGTTTATTCCTATTTGGAAGAAAAACTTTAAGTATATTTACACTCAGTCATAGACATCTTAAAATTTCACTCTCAAACTTTTTTTAATGGATTAATGAATATAATGATTATTGTTTTTCTGTTTACATTAAAAATCCTTAGATGTATAAAATATCAAAGATAGCAAATTTTAGTTAAATGGGCAGCCTCTTATGTTAATTTCCTCTACATTAGCAGAAAAAATATTTTATCAACTTATATTGTCACAAATTTTTATAAACTCATATTAATTTCTGATATTTAACATTTGGAAAAAATGATTTGGAAGCTAATGAACAAATAAGATAAATTATATAGTTATATTAGTATCAAGGAGAAACCTAATTCTGCTTTAGTAACTATTCTTCACTAGTAGAATGCCAGTCAGATGTTAAAAATTCTTACAATTATAAAGTCCTCAATTTATGAATTTATATCTTAAATAACAGTAATCTCATATGTAATTTTCAGATGTAAGTGTAATATATCATCATAGCAGATCCATGATAGTGGATCATTACTATAAATCTAGAAGTTAAACAATATAAATTATGGGCAGATATGTAGTATGAAACTGGCTAGCACATCAACTTATCATGTCCACGATCTATACTATGAGATCATTGGAAATTTTTTTAAGATCATTAAGAGATTTAAAAATTTTCTTTCAAATAGCTAGCCCAACATAGCTTACCATCAATAAATGGGATCAAGCAATTATCAGCCAAAGGATAAAAGCTACAGATTAATCTGGGTATGAGATGAATATTATTGTTCTAACTGTAAAAGTAATATAAATGCAATATGATAATGACTTCATCACTAGTGGAGGAGATATCATCTCTAAGAGAACAAATCTCTTTGTTTACCATTACTTTTTACCCAACAAATTCCATAGATAATTAGAGTACAATTACAATTTACTAAAATATGTAAACACAAAATCATACAATTTATAAATATCATGTATTTAATGCTAATGCATGGCTATTTTTAACATGTCAATGTATGTATGTATCTCTACAGAAAAAAAAAAAGATTGTTTGTCACATACAAGAGTAAAAAAAAGTCTTGTTTTTACAATATGATTTTCAATAATATAAGATATATATGCACAAAAATGTGCTAATAATAAACACCATCATTTTCAATCATTATCCATCCACTTCAGATGAAGAACTCTCCAAGATTAATCTTTTTTTTTTTATTTTCTTTTCCACATCACACCAATAAACTTCATCATTTCATTTACTCAGTTCACATGTGGTCTCTTTCTAGGAATTTAACAGCTGTTGGCATTTAATTTAAGCCTTGAACTTTTCATTTATTATCACCTCTTCTAGCAATAGATCACCTGAGTTCCATTTTACTCTTAATTATTTTAATGACGTCAATGATATGTTTGTTCTTTCACTCAAATTCACTAATCTTTTCTACAACTTATCTTAATATATAGATGTGACTCATTTATAAATCCACTTGTTCTTTTGGTTAATGTGAATACAAAGTTTGCTATAAATGAGTTGGAATTATCTTGATAAAGATTTTGTGTAGAACTGATGGAAAACAGATAGGTCTGCAATTTCTAATATCTTCTTAATCACCTTTCTTAAATATCAATATTACAATTATATCTTTATCATTTAAACATTTGGGATATAAAATTGCCAACATTTTTTCTATTTCTTTACCTGTTTCTTTTAAAATATCAATAATAATTTTATCATTTTCTAGAGATTTCAAAATAAATAAAGAACTGATCATTCATTTATAGATCTAATCTCAGCTTATGATTCTATTCAGAATAAAGACTTAAAAGTTTCTAAAATTCTTAAATGCAGGAAAATCATCAATTTACTTGTTCTGCATATATAATGCCAGTGCAACAGTTAGTAAACTTAGCATCATACATCTTCCTAAAATAAAGTTATAATAATCAATAGCAAATTAATATTGAAATTTTGGTTGAAATAATTATTGAGAATTTGATTATAAATATATAAAATTATACAGGATTTAAGACTCAACCAGAAGTTAATATCAGAGAAACGACTAAAAAGTATATACTTAATTAATTGTTTGTCATTTATATAATTTCGAAATGATATAGAATTTTATTAGAATATTAAAATTTAATTATTTTATTACCATTAATTCAGCCTTAAATAGTAAGTAGTAAATATTAAGATAATAACAATCTAAAGGGAATCTGCACATCATAAATTCCACTTGGATAAATAATAAAAATCCTGTATGATATATAAAAGAGTGATGCTTAAAGGAAATGGAAAGATTATATAAATTAAAGAAATTTTTATATTTCTTCAAAAGTAGGTATAAGTATCAAATACTACAAAGTAGTCAGGAATCAAATTATTCAAGTTTATAAGAGATTTTATAGCATCCAAAAGCAAAAATGATTAAGGGACTAGTTATAGTCCAAGATAGTAAAACATGTTTAAATGAGTCAAACAACTATATAAAACCCATAGTGAAGATTATTATTATATAGTACTTTGAAATGATTATCCTGAAAAAAAATTGAAAAAAATAGTTCTTGATTCAAATAATATCATTTAAGTATGGTGATCATATCATCAATTTTATCATCTGAATAAGGTTCATATTTTTAGCATTCATGAGCTAGAATAGTATTTGAATAAACAATCTTGTATAGCCCAATCAGTTAGAGGATTCTGCACATTATAATATACATGTATAGAAAATTGCTATTAGAGCAAATGGAAATAAAACAAGAACAAGCTGTGCAAATCATAGAAGGTTTAGATTCAAATTCAGAAATATTCTGCTTATTAATCATCAGAACAATATAGAATATTTTAATCAAATTTATTTTCTCAATAAAGTAGGAGAAAAAAAATATTTTTCTTACCTGGAAGTTTGTATTAATAGCAATAATTTACTCTATAACTCATCTAAAGCTATCTAAGAATGAGTATTGATGGACAACAGATTAATCAAATCCCCAGTCTAGTTTCTGGTATTGGCCTTCATCGGTAATAGTATTGGAAAGTACATATCAAACCAGAACCAATCCTATGCTCTTTATTAATACCAGAATTAATCTTTGGATTTCGTTGGCACTGCCATCTTATCTGATGTCCATAAAATATTCATTATACATAGATGGGGGGTGGTTAATATGAAAAACCTAAATTAAAAATCATGTGGTGTTTTATTTAATATTTTCAACTATTTCTTCATGTTCTGTAGGATGAATCTGAGTTATTAAAGGTAAAAAGAAATGCTTACCAAGTTGATATAATTTCAGAAGAACAGTATTTAAAAGACTACAAATAAAAGCAGTTGTCAAAATAAATTATCTAAAATATCTTTCATTTAATTACAATATTAATTTTGCAATATCTAAAAACTACAATCAAAAATTTGTGAATTAAATTTGGCCAGTTTGAAGATAGGCTTAAGAACAGAACATCATAAAAGTAAAGCTTAACAAATACATATTACCAACGGAATTATTATAATTACTGAAAGTAAAACTAAACTGATTATTTATTTAACATGTAAAAATGCCTTATGGTAAATAAACAGAAAAATAAATAGGAAACTATAAATGACTTGAATGTATTTAGTAATCTTTAAGTTATAGTTGTGAAAAAATTTGCAAAAGACTATGAGTAAAATAAAGAAGTGGGGGGGGGGGAATTATAACTAAAAAAGTGAGAAAAAAAAAGAGAAATGGATTAGTGCAAAAAAAAAAAGAAGAGTAATAATAAACTGTCAACTTAATCTCAAAAGATAAAAGTATGCTAGGAAATATTCTAATGTTAGATGATATCAAAAAGTTTGATATATTATTATGGAGGAAAAAAAAAAACTTGCAATAGACATTTACAGAAAAGCATTGAGCTGAAGTGGGGTATAAAAATTTTATATCATATGACTTAATAAGTTTGTACTACAAATGTAATATAAAGAGCATGCTAATAGTTCTAAACAAGCTTAAATATATTTAATATATATGTATTTAAATTTATATTAGATTTCCCCTGAATTGAGCTTGTAAAATAAATGATAACAGAAAAAGATATAGAGATTGTCTCAAAAATATGATTAAAAAGATTCAGTAGTAATTTATTTTGGTGGGATGATATAGTTAAGATCAGAATATAGCTATAAATAAACAAAATGTGTCAGAATGAAAAGTCTGCAATAGAAGATATTAGAAAATAATATTGCAAGATGACAAATAACCAAACTAATGAACCAATATGTCATACACAAGGAAATATTTATGGTTCACAGATTTCTTTTGTACAGTTATCATGAAGTTCATCCTTAATTTTTTGTTTTCAATTTCTCTTTCTTTTTTTATTTTGGAGGTAGAAATGCAATATTCCTTTACAGGTGGCTACTAGTTATGATATATTATAATAAAGTTAGGGCAATAGCATTAAAATAAGTCATTAAAATAGAATGTATGCATGTGCCTATTGATTTAAGGTAAATATGTGAATCCTTAGACTCATTTAAATTACGGTAAATAAATCATGACTATCTTTATTTTCTCTCAATCTTCTTTTATTATAAAATAATCCCAAAAAATAATATAAAAAATTATTTATAATAATTTCAAAGGAGTAAAAAATAATATAATATTTTAAAAAATTTATATTTTAGCATCAACAATGCTAAAATGTTGATCTTTCATTAATGCACTAATATATTACATGATAGTTTATAAGTATATCTTAAAATCAATCATCTGATCACAATAGATTTCAATTATATTTATTGCATAATGTGTACAAAATTTATTTTTTCCATAATATATCTTAATAATTTTGTTATTATAAATGATTCAACTGGTTGAATAAATAAAAATTCTTGGATTGATTCCCAATTGAGAAAAATTAAAGAAAAAAAAAAGAATTTTAGTATGGTCAATTAGTGTTATATGCATGCTACTGTGATGGACAAATGTCATATAATAATCAAGCGACTTTGATAATTACTATTTTAAAATGAATTGAGGTAATTAATGGCATGTTCAAATTTATATTCAAACTAATAGTTCAAACACAATTTCAATGAAGCAGACTTAATCTGCATATAAATACCATTACTAATACAAAGCACAACTTTTTCTTCCAATGTTCCTACTGTTTAGTATACAAAATAAAATTGTCAAATTAAATATTGACAACAAACTCCTATGTTAACAAATTATTAAAGTTTATATGAGTTGAATAATTTATCAACACTGTATTTTAAAATGAAGAGTATACAGAAAGATGAAGTAGTAAATCATGACAATTTGTAAGTATTCTTTAAAAAAAACTTACAATACATTAGCTGATTAATAGTTTTGTATAAATTATGCAATATGTGTTTCATCAAATTTTTCAAAAGATTATAAGCATTTATCATTTGTAGCTCTTCAATAACTTCTTGAATAAAAATAAATAAAACTAAACCATTTATTTACATTATTACATTGTGAGCAAATTACAAAAAATAAAAATATTTTTTGTTATAAAATTGGGGGTGTATTTGCTTAAAGCTCTCAATAGCTTTTTGGCAATTTATTTACATTTCATAGATTGATTAAACAAATGAAGTATATTGCATTATAAAATAATTTTTAGCAAATTTTTTTTTGTTTACACAGGTTACCCTGTGGTATGCAATATATAAGGAAAAACATAAAAAAAGGGAGAAAAATACATAGTTTGCTAAATTTCTTCTATTTTTTTTAAATTATTTTAGCGATGTCCTATTATACACACAAAATATCAGAAAGAATTTTTTTTTTTTTTTGTGGTTTAAAAGAAAATTTACTAGACTTATACAGATGAATTTTTATTACTAATTTAAGTTTCTTAATATAATAAGTCACCCATATTTTTATATATGTAATACATTTTTTAGCAAATTATCTTCTATATAATTTGGATCAATTAAATAATACCTTTCATTATAGTAACACTTTTACTGAAAAATTTAAACTATTTACCTATTATTTATGCATAAATATTTTTAAAGAAATATATTCTTAAGTATATATAAAATATCTGAAATGCCCCATAGCTATATTATTCAAAACCACACTCTCCATTTAAATAAATAAAACTCAAATTTTAGCACTACACTGAAAATATATATATATAGGCTCCCTTTAGAGGCAAGTTGAAGCAAAAGAATACTATAATTAAGCAATTTTGCCAACAGCAATGATACTTCAATAGTGATTTCCAATCTCATGAAAATTTATTTTAGCATCTCAATTTTTAAGCTACATCATAAAAATGTAAATGAAGTTCCTATAGATTATTAAGATGAATTTTAAATATTATAATTTTACCTTTTTCATGTCATTTTCATCAAATTTTTTTTTAGAATATTTGTGTACTTTAAACCAGTTAGAATTTCTTTGACACTTAAGAGGGAAACTCTTAAAAGTGTGTAAAAGCTTTAAAAACTGCTATAAAATGACCTCAGGGTGGCCTTTGAGCATTTCATCATCAGATTTTCATTTGGATCCGATGGTTGAAGAGTTGGAGTGGATTGAAGCCTGTCCATTAAAGTATAAGGTTTGGCTATCTTAATATATATCTGAGCACTTATAGCATATATGAGTAGAGATGGTAATCTGGACCAACTGATGATTGCTGTTTTAGCATGAAATACGTGTATTGGTGATTATTTATCTTTTCAACGTGTATGTGTTCAAGTGTATCGGTGTTATGAAATAGTGTGGAGTCATGTGAAAGTCTGTGCTCATATAACCTATATATTATAAAATGATATTACTAACATATGTATATACTCAATGTTTTATTGAAAAAAAGTTGGTGACATTCACTGATGGTCCATTAATAATAATATTGCTGCCTAGCACTAAGGTTTTAAGTTATCTCACTGAGATCCATTCAGTTTGAGATCCTAATAATAGCTCAATTACTATAATTCTTTGGATGTTGTAAGATAGAAAGTAAGTACATCACAATGGCATGAATTTTTTTTTTCCACAACAATGAATTACATCAAAAAGTTTTCATCATCAACAGCTATTACTGGCACACATCTGTGTCATTAGTTTTTATATATGTGTGTGTACGATGTTTCGCATTTAATTATAATTACATATATAAACTATAACTTTCGAGTAATATAAATATACTTTTCTGCAACAAACACTTTAATAAAATTTTGATAAATTAGTTATACTAATATCATTCATGATAAAGTGAGTTAAATAACAATGGTGAAAAGCTATCTTCTTAATGTTTTAATAAATCGGATAATAATTAACTGAGCTCAAGGATTACACAGAAACATATTAAACATGGGTAAAGCCTAGTACTTTATAACAGCAAGGCGTTAACTATGATCGATTATAAAAGATGTTCAAAATAAATTAAGGATCTAAAAAAATCTAGTTATTGATATTTTTACTTTTTAAATCATTACATAGTAAATAAAAACATGAAGTACACGCCTACCAGTTTATGCGCCTTATATATTTCGGCTTCAAGACAAGCTTTTTCAACAATATCTCCAATATTTAGTTTGCTTCTAGGGGTTCCTAAATCAAACAAAAAGTTATTTTAGATTAAACAAAATTAATTCTAAGAAAAATTGAAATTGTAAACAAATCTATTTCCAACTAAAGTTTCGCTCACATATAAAATCAAGACAAATCTACCTGGCAGTGCCTTAATGTGAATCATTCCAATTACAATTAATTTTATTTTTTTAAATAACTGAAAATAGTCAAAAGCCCGCATATTTACTTTATTGATTATCCTTATAAATCTTGTCGTAAAAACGTATTTTTATTACCATAAATCTAACACAGAACTAGACAAACTTTTACAGCCAATCACAATTTGGAAATCCTCATGTTTCCCAGAGTTCAGTTTATTTAACGCATGCTCAATAGAAAATTAGTTATGGCGCTCTTACAGATGGAAAAAGTATATTTACTTGTGTTTTTTTTTAATATATTAAAAATATGTGGTAATAACATTTCATTCTATTGGCACGTGTACGTTAAGGAATTAATTTTAAATAACCTGTGACAATTCGGTTTTGTAATTTTTTTACAGTTTTTTAAAAATTTTCAATTGCCGGTATTTGTTTTTGATCATCGATTTCTTATTTGAAAGTTTATTTACAAAAATAAATGATTATACATAAATAACATATTATTTTTTATTATTATTTCGGTTTACTAGCTTCACTGATAGACACTTACAATATTTTATTTCAATTTTTTTTTCTGTCATATAAAATAAAAGAAATTATTTGATTCGCGCTCGCCTTTTATCGGGAACATTCGGAGTAGCAAATAAGAAACAAAGGAAGAGCAAACCTTTTTCTTTCCCCCCATAAATGTCGAAAACAGTAAAGATATTGAAATAGATTTTGCTCAGGAAAATACTATAAGATTTGTAATTTCTTATATATTAATTTATTTTGAAAATTAAAAGTTTTATAGTGCGCAAATGCGTTTAATGTGTATGCATGCGTAATGTAATGCGTCATGACATTATTGGCGCGGGTGGCAGTAGACCAGCTGTGTGCTAGTTGAACTCTAACAGTGTGCGTTGGAATTTCCTTTTTTAAAATGTTTTTAAAGGCTTATTTTCTTTTTTTAGAAGGATATTTATAATTTTTACTGATTGTTTTAATTGCTGGAGCTTTAAAAAGTCGATATTTTTGTTTGAAAAAATCTAAACCTTTTGTATAATATTTTGGAATGTTATTCTTGCACTTTGATTCACCGCCATTTCATTCATTCTATATTTTGAAAATTCTCCTTGACATTTTGCCTTACTGTAAAATGAGAAAAATATATGCCTTGTGCCAATATTTTTTCTATTAGTTTGTTTTTTTATATATCTTTTACTTTTGCAAATATTGCATTTACTTTGTATTGGGGTGAAAAAAACATATCTTGTTTTACCCCCCTCCACATATATATCAAACTTGTTTATTATTATTATTTTTTATTTATGTATTTAGGTTTCGCCAGGAATATTTCTTAAGAGCTTCAAAATGTCGAGAAAAAGGTATGTTATATATTTCTCATTATAAAATAACGTATAAGAATCCAATATTGAAATATTTTATTAAAAATTTAGAAAATTTTGATTTACATTTTTGCAGTACTAGACTTCAAACCAAACGTAGAGAAACACCAGCTATATTGTCTCGGAAAAGAAAAGTAGAAACAGTAAGTTAGTTTTTCCGATAATTTTTTTTTTTTTAGTTGGAAGTTAATAATACTAAATCAACAGTTGTCTTTGTCTGTTTTTATATATATATTTGGGCCCGCCCATTTGCTGTGAATATCAACTTATTATTTGTATTTCTTATACATTTATATAGGATGTAGAAAAACCTGGCCAAGTCTGCAAAAGGAAGCAGCAATTCCAAATTCAGGTATTATAGAAATGAAAACATTATGCAAAATATATATAAGTTTGGAATTTTATTAATTCCCGCCATCTTGGCAATTTCACCGCGCCAAAATTTTCCCGCGAAAAGTAGAAAAAAATAATAGTAATTAAAAAAATTGTTTAAGTTTTTCTCAACATTAAAGCACTATTTATTTTAATAAGTTGTTTTTTAATTGGCTTTTATTTGCAATCAAATTCTGATCGATTTTTGACTGTGTAAAAACTTCTCAGCTAAAAGATTGCCTGTCATTATTGTTTCCTGCTTTAAATTTTATTATATTTTAAACATAATATGTCATAATTTATTTTTAAAATTTAATAAAGTTAAAATTGGGAGGAGTATAAAAGACGTTTAGGTTAAAATAAGCTTACTATTAAGTTTCTAAACAATGCCTGGTTATTGGATGTAGATTTTAATATTTATTGGTATAGTCGGCCAATCGAACTCTTGGGAAATGATTTTAAACCAGAAATTGTAGGATCACATTTGTTATAAAATCATTGTTAGAACCATGTATTTTGCACAAAGTAATCATTTTTATTTCGTGCTTTTGTTCATTGCAGATGGCTGCTCTGCAAAGCAATGTGGGATTTAGAACATGCCCCATGCATGGGCATCTGTTTGATAAAAGGGAGTAAAAAAAATAATACGACACATTAAAAATTGACAAAAAAAAAAAACGTAAAAAAATATTTCTTTTTTTAATTCGGAATTATTAAATAATAAGCGATGTTAACATGTTGGAAGTCTGATTAGCTTTTTACATAAAGTTTAATGATCCAGGTAACGTTAGTAGTAGCAGTTTATGTATACATTAAAACAAAAATTTGTTAAAATGGGTAATATTTGATAGTAAAATTTTTGGATTTGAATATGCTTCTAAATTATATGTAGTTCTATCTAATTATAGTTATGAGATTATCACAAGTGTGTGTGTACAATATACATGATTCCATTTTATATTTGAAATTGAATACCATTAAACTCATTCAATCACCCCTGGTGGTAATGAACATTTTTCCAGATTGACAACCATGTGTTTTGTTTTTCAGGTTTCTCAATAGTATTCTTATTGCTGTTTGTTTCTGCCATCATTAATTTTTTTCAGAATATGTACTTTACTAATGAATTAAATTGTCCCTATAATATGATCAAAGTTGTAATGTGTGTGAAATTCAGACAATCTGATAGAGGCTATTGCTCATTTTTCTTATTGTCGAAAGTCACCACCACCATATAAAAGCATCAATACTTATCTTTCAGTATCCATTTTTCACATCCATAAAGAGTTGCAGGAAATAGTATAGTTTTGGAAAGAATAATTTTCATTTTTAAAGATCTGTCTACATTTATATTTTTTCCATTTTTTATTGTAACTGCCCTGAATCAATCTGCCAATTCTTTTGACTATTCTTTATTAGTAATGAATGATTCATTGGGGCAAAAACTGTTGATGACTTGCATATCTTCATAACTTCTTTCTTTGATATCAAAATCTTTATTTTTAAATTTAACCATTATCTGATTTATTAATTTTTCTAATATCTGTTTGGATCCTTTTTTTTTTTTGTAGCTATTAATGTGTGATGATAATCGGCATATGTAAAGTTGCTATTTCTTTCAATCTTCATAAAAGCACGTTTCCTTAATTACATATTCAAAACAATATTAAAAATCAAAATTGATTGATATTGGAAAGAAAAACATTTGGTTTATAAACTATGTACTTATTATTTTTAAAACAAAATTGAGTCTTTTTTTTACTTCTAAATATCTGTAATTATATTCTAGTTGTTTATTTAAAAGATGAACATTCAGTAAAGTACATTTGGATTCATGAAGTTTCCAGTTTTATATGGTAAAAAGAAAATTATTAAAAGTTTTGTTAATGATTTTCAAGAGGTAATGTAAAATTAGTAATTTTGTCTGCTTAGTCAAAGTTTTAGTAGTATGTAAGAAACCTATATTTAAATCTTCATAATTTCTTTTTTTTTTTTCATATAAATCAAAGGCTGTAAATATTTTCCATTTTGATTAAGCTATTAAATAGTTTTCATAATTTTTAAAAATTATATATTAAGTAATATGAGAAATTTTTTATTAGGTGTTATTTTTTAATGAGAAAGTTAATTTCACTAATTCTGATATATGTTGTAAAAAAATGAAGAATTGTAACCATTTCTGCTTCCCAATAAATATGGTAATATTGACTACTGAGTATTATTTTGATTAACAAAAACAGATTACATTTTAGAGGATAAAGATTCCTGTAATCCGACTTAATCTGAATGTTGCTATGATAATAAACAACAAAATCTTATAGTTTTCGGCATTGACTGGGGGAAAAAGAATACAAGAACTGATCTCATGGTTACTTTTACATTTTTTTTACCTTTTAATATTTAGAAACAATCTAAGCAACTTTTTGAATTTAATGGTTTTAATTCATAATAAAAAAAACTTATGATTAAAGTAATATAATAAATGACTATATTGGGTATCTGAGAGAGAATTGAGTGTTTTATATTAAAGCGGAAAAGTAGTTTTCTGTAGTATAAGATCCAATATATAACAAAATAATAATAGCAGTTAATTTTAAAAACCATGAACAATATCAATAGAACATAATCAATTGTACTAGGCAGAAAATACAACACAGATGAGAAGAAATTTGAAATTAAAGTTTTGCAGAAAAAAATATAGTGATGATAAATATTTGTCCTAAAAATTGTATGAAAATTAATACATATATTTGGAATATATTTAAAACTACCATGTATGAATCTTAAATTTGATTATATTCTCTGATCATAATTGAATGGATAATATATTTTAAGAACTAAAGAGATCCATGAATGAATAGAGGGAGAGAATAGAAATTTTCATCTAAGAAGATCAGAAAATTGTACATAACAGATAAGTTATAAGTTCTTAGAGAACACTGTGAATAAATAAAAATAGTTAGATATTAGGAAAATTAATGAAATAGTGGAGAGAAGAAAATGGATTTGTATAAAATGAAAAGAAAATAATGATTACATATTCACTAATTATTAAGCAAAATGACTAAAAGCTAGACAGGATTGACTGGCATTGCAAAAGATATGGTGGATATGAGTTCATTTGTTCAAGGGGAGGAGGCATCGAAAAGAAACATATTGAAATGAACAATAAATTTATAATTAAAAATGTAAAAATATTTTTATAATGGGAAAATGGTATTTGACAGACAAAATTCTCCATCCAGTAGTGCCATTCAGTGGAAGCCAGAGTGATCAATGATTGCAGGAAGGTTTGTGCATAAAATCCCTATCTAGTGCCTACCCATCCAATATCTAGAGACTAGTTTGTATTGTAGAAATAAGTCTGTCATTGCCAACAATGGTTAAGTCCAGAAAATTTGAGATATGCTATTGAATTTTTAAATGCTATTGGTAATGAAATTTAGGATTCAAGTGAATGCCAATGGATTTCTTTTAATTATGATTTCATTGAGAAAAAAGTTAAATATGATAAATAACATTTTCAGCTAATATATATTGACAGTTTTGAACTGATCTGTAATTGGTTTTTTTTTAATGTGATGAACTATTTGGCAATGTCTTTATTATTGTAGAAATAATTATATAAAAAGATTCAAAAAGAAATGTTAATATTTGTTTAGTGTATATTAAAAGAATAAAATCTTAGGTGATTTATTTTAAAGCAGATATTGTTAAGATTAAATGATTTATTTCTAAATAGCATGATTTTAAAGCAGTACTGCTTTTTATGCCAATTTGGTGTGATATTTATGTGATGAAATCCCAAATTATCATTGTTTTGATAGATAGCATTTTCAGTAGGTTTATAATAACATTTCATTTATTGAAATCTTAAATGCGTATTTCACGTTTTGTCATAAGCTTATGGTAAAGTGAATCTTAGCAATAGGAATTTTAGTTGAGAATACATCTGTAAAAAAAATCAAACTGACCATTAATTATTTCAGTGACTTGATACTGTTGTAAATCTTTTAGAATATTGTATCAGTTAGTTATTTAGTGATGAATGTTCTTTCAATTTGCAAATCTAGTGTAATGGCTTGAGCTTACAGATGTGATGATTAATGAATGCACTTGTTTTCTTCATATATTTATATCTATTATCTAATTAATGATACAACCGGTTCTTTGATTTATTTATTTCCACTTCATGATGGCCTTTCAATTCACCTTTGTTTTTTTTTTTTTCAATTTTTTTTTTTTTACTCCAAAGTTTCAACTTTATGAATATTGTGGTTCAATGTGACTTTTTGTGTTTCTAGTATTATCACTTAGTGACATATTCCATAAGATTATGAATTTTTGCCTTTTTTTTCCTGCTGCAATATTTTGATATTGTTTCTATTTTAATCTATTATTTCACTTTCAGTGATTATAATTTAGTCATAATTTTTTTTTCCAAATATTTCTTTTATTCATTCTTTTAAATTATACTTATTTGATTTAATATTAATTACTTCAAATATACTGATTATTCTGTGAAACAGACTGAAATTTTTGCTATTTCATATGACTTAGTCCATCTTATTTGTACATTTACAAGGTATATTTCAATACCTATGTATTTAGATCTGTATAAAGCCAGATGGAGATTACTAGCTAATGAGTTAATATGCTTGATCATAGTAGAAGAAATAATACTTTTATACTATCAATAATAGTTTGCCATTACTTAACAATTCTTAGCATAATGTATTTCATTATTTAGAACTATATCACAGACTGCATAAAAATTCCTGGTTCTTCTATTATAACTTTGAATGTTATCTTTTTTTTCATTTGCTTGTCTAGACTTTTCAGTTCATATTTTTTTGTCCTTTTTTTTACATAAACCCTAATAATACTGCTAGATCTGTTTGGAATCTTAAATCTAATTGGAACAGTTTTTTATGGTTTGATTTTTGTTTTAACTTCAAAGATCTTTATTAGATTGCTCCCATTAGTGTTATTGATGCTAAAGACCAGGACTCCTCAAACTTCTTTGGAAAGGACTAATTTTTTAGTAACAAGTCAGAGAAAATGAATTTTCTAAAGATACTTCTTCCCCCTCTCAGAATAAATAAAAAATAAGACCTGGGAATTGAGTCAAAAAAACTAATATTACTTACTGAATGCACATTTTAATTGAATAAATTACAAAAACAATTCATTTGAAAACAAAAAAATTAATGTAATGTATGCCATTCTTGAACTTATTATTATTTAAAGTCCTACAGCATAGTCTTGCTTCAAATTATATTCTTTAATAATAGTAAAAATTCATTACAAACTGTAAATACACTTATTTTTGCCATTATAAAAGAACTAGTTTTGTGATTCAACGTTCACTTATCTTTTTTTCAGTATGTAAGATTGCAAAAAAATTGTTGGTTAAAAATTTATTCAATTCTAAAATATATCTCTTATGCAGAATTTTATTTAAATATATCTTGTCTTTGTTTTATTCAAATAGAAAAACATAAATAAGAAAATGAATAATGAAATATTTTATTGGTGCGATGATTTAAAACAAAATGTCATTTCTTTTAATTTAATTGTTTGAATCACATGGAAGTGAAGCTCATAAGTATTGGATATAATTTTTGTAATTAGATGAGAATTCATTTCCCAAATGTTATTAATAAACTAAACTACTTTTCTTGGAATTATTTGGCGTATTAAACAAAGCATATAAAATGCTTATATGTAGCATATAAATGATAATTATTATGTATGGTAATCATAATTTATTTTCATTAAAAATTTGTAATATATTAAAAAATTTAGTAAATAAGTATTGAGAATATAACTTTTTTTGTATTTTTCAATTTATTATTTTTTTCTTGTGTTTATACATTATATATAAAATTTTTCATAAGGAACAGCTCATAAAATCTTGCAGCTGGATATGTATGGCCCATGTTCCAGAATTTGGATTCTAGCACTGTTCATTTTTAGCTAGATTGATTAAATATCAGATCCAAATCTTATTTCAATAGTGTTTAGTGCATTTTCTCCCTGAATTCAGCTTTTACTATATGGAAAAGGAATCCTGTAGCATTATGTCGTGCTGATTATTTAGTTTTTATAATAAATATTGTTAATTGGGCCGTGGATATTTGTGGTAACCTTTTTTTTTTGTTTGTTTGGTAATTAAGTAGATTATTTCCATCTTTTTCAGAGTATGAAGGCACTTTCACAATATTTTATAAGGAAAAAGTTGATTTTTATTGCTAATTTTTTTTACTTTATTCTTGGAATGTAATAGCTAAAGTTCTTTTATATTGTCAACATTTTTTACCATTCTTGTTATGTTTTCTCATGCTTTTTGCTTAATAGAATTTTATTTGTTCTGAAATATATACTCTCATGCTTGACTGATTTAATAAAGCCATATAAATTTAGATTTTATTAGTCTATTGAAAAATTGCCTTAACTTTATTATGTAACTTGATGTCTGTGATATTACTCTGAATTTTGATATGAAACTATCGGTTATGATAAGGATTATCATAGTGTCAATAATTATTGACTATTTACTCCAATCAGACAAAGAAATATATATATATATATTCCATATCCTCAAAATAAATGTTTCTTCTGTCAACATTATGGTACTAGTTTTATCTCATGGAAAAATTAAATATCTTATTTTGAATATAAAGGAACTAGAGTTGAATTTTGAGTTTATATAATTTGGTTATGAAATTCATCTTTTCGTAGCCTAGGGAAAACTTTGTCAGTTTCTTTAATTTATTCTTCTATCTGAATTTGCTAATGGAAATTTTATCTTTTTTAAAAAGTGTTGTGTTTTTCAGACTTCTATCTAGCATGTTCTTATTCTAATGATTAAATGAATGGCTTTTTTTTATATTTATAATAAATATATAAATTCCTTGAGACCGATCAAATATCAATAATTTGTTGAGCTTGAAGAAACTTTTTTTTTT
Organism: Epiperipatus broadwayi; assembly: GCA_028023455.1. NCBI lineage: Eukaryota > Metazoa > Onychophora > Udeonychophora > Euonychophora > Peripatidae > Epiperipatus > Epiperipatus broadwayi. Next base: position 651,592 of record JAQFVV010006275.1, on the reverse strand, counting down.
TTTTTTACGTGGAAATAAATCAAATGAAGATATAGTACAGATGGTCATAATTTGAATAACAAAAACAGGATTTCAAGGCTAATGTAGTTCATAGATTTAACATAGGAAATGATCATTGATTGATGCTGGTTATGTGTTAATGCAAATTAAAGAAATGTTACAACAATCAGTTGATATTCCCAATCTACAAAAATACTCCAATGAGTTTGAACAATATCATTTATAAAAACTACAACACTTATATATGCCCACGCACATCAAATATACTACATATACAATACATATATATTATATACAAATACCACGTTCAATGTATATATATCAAATATTTTCAATATGTATATATGATATTTAGTGTATATATATTTAATATTTATATGAAATGTATTTGTATGTATAATATGTATGTATTGTGTGTAATATGTGTTTATGCAGTATATTTCATATACATATATATTTAATACATGTGTATGAGATTTTGTTATTGATATTGGTATTGTTTAGATGTGGACTGCTTTCGTATATGTATAAAGGAGTCAATTTATAGTGGGTTATAATGTTTGATTGTATTGTTTATATGATAAACGATTTTATGTATATTTAATAAAATGTTTTTTTCCCTTAATTTGAATAATAGTTTTCCTTTACTATTATTATTTTATGTATATTTATATATTTTAGTTCTGAAGGACTGCTGGTCAATTGAAATGGTTCTTACTGTGATAAAGGTGGACTTGTTTAATTTATAATTTCATCAATGCATATAGAAGGATATAAGATGATAGGAAAAATATATTGCATTTTTGAATTAACAGTATATTTTGTTTCAACTATCTGATAGTCTTTTTCAAGATTGTAATTGCCAAATGATAAAAGTATAAATTGAATAAAATTACAATTAATCAGCAAAACAGCATCTGATGACAAGGATCGAGTTTTACTCAAGTATTGAAATATACATATTAATGTTAATTCTCATATTCTCACAGATAAATAAATTCATAGTATTATTTGTTGGAGCTTCTGTGTAATAAAAATATAATAGGTAATTTGCGTAAGTTGCAGTATAATATTTTAACAAGGCCGTAAATAAATTACGAATTATCGGATATGTAATTCTAATAATATAAACTTATTCATGAAACAACCAAGACCGAAAATGTTACTATAATAATTCATATGCTAGATTTCAAAAGAATCATTTAAATGCACTTGAAAATAAATAATGCCCACCTTTCTTATATCGATGCCAATCTATATGTTACTAATATATTGACATTGATATAAGAAAAGTAGGCATTATTTGCAGATTTATTTAAATAAATCTTTGACAGTTTGGGTTGTGAATTATCAGTTTTTGGACATGAATTTTTTTTATATATTTTCTATTTTATCTTCTTACTATTAAAGTGTTTGTTTTCGCTTTAATTTCAAAACCTATGATTAATAATAAATTAAAATAATAAAATTTTTTAAGTTACAACAAGAAATTAAGAATTATAAATAAATGGCAGTAGTATAGTAAAAGTAAAAAATAGATTCAGAAAAATTTTAAATGATTTTATGATTATTTAATCTTATCATTTATAAAATTAAATAATACAATTTTTAAGTTAAAACAACAATTATAAATAAAAATAATTAGTGGTTAGAAAAATTAAAATATTTTTAAATGTATAGATATTTATTTTGATACTAAATTTAATCCTTATATTTGTATCCATATACACTTAAAGAAATATAAAAGTTGTTAATATTGTTTGATTTACTGTTGAATTTTTTTTTGCAATTTAAACGTTAAAAAGGATTGATTTTATAAAATATTACAATTATAGATATACATGCTGATGTGGATTTCAAATGTGGACATATGGATAAGTGTGCACAGATATGAATCTAGTTATAAATAATAGATAGGAAAGAAAGGAATAATATAATTTTTTATGTATGTAGAATATCACTATAAGTACCACTTAGTATATATCTGATATATTACATTTATCAGTCACAGCTTGAGAAATTCTGTTAGTTATAAGAAGAAACAAGTAATTTAAATATATTGTCAATTTAAAAGTTCAGTAAAAGCAATGCAGAAAGTGTAAATTTTTAATACGACATTATTAGAGAATTGAATATGTATAATTGTATAAAATGTTGTGCAGGAATGAGATTAATGATGACAAAAAGGTAAATAGAAATTGAAATGATGAGAAAAAGAGGAAAGATTATTTGGCTGTAAGAAAAAAAAAATACTCGGTAAAAACAGGAAGGGTTAATATTATGAAATTTATTATAGAATTCTACAAGAAGTATACACTAATGTAGTATAAGAAGACAAAATAGTTTATTCAATAAGGGTTCCAGAATTATAGAATGAAAAAACAAGTCATCACAAATGCAAAATATATAATTTTTTTGTTTATTATGATTTCAGTTATATAGAAAAATTAAGATATATTAATTGAATATTTAATTAAAAGGGATTAGAAACAAAGTGTATTATAAAAGCAGTTTTTATTAATTGATGTGGATATTGCATCTAAAATAATAAAAAAGATATGAATGAATTTTCTATATTTATGATGGGCTTCCTAATTTATAAACCAAAAGCTCCACCATTTTCAATTGTCAATACATCACATTGTTTAGATTCATATTGTTGACAATTTTTTTTTCATTATAAATCAGTGTATCTACATAGTAACTGACAATTAAGTGAACAACAAATTCATAAAAAATGAACTGTTCACTTTTACTTTGAATTTAACAAGGTAATAAATAAATACATTGATAAATAAAATTTATTCAGAAATGGAAATCCATAAGAAATATCATCATTTATTGAAAATATGATGTTGACCTTCATTGTTGAATTTATGAACACAAACACATACTAAATAAAATAATAAAAATATATTTTGTAATAAAAAATTGTATAATAAATGAAAGAAGTCAAAAGATAATCCATACACAAAATATGTATTAAATAAAGACAAAAAGTAATCCCTGTAATATATGTTTTAAGCAGAACCAATTGCTTATCAAATGAAATGCAGATGTGATGCCAAAAGAAAATTTATAAGCAATGAAATTGCAAAAATAAAAATATTTGATAGCCAAGTCCACTAAATAAAAAGCATGATATTGAAATCTACTTGAGTAAAAAAAACTGAAATCAGAACTTGCATCATAAATTCATGTGCAGGAAGTATTTCTATTATTCAAGAATGCAACAAAAGGATCATTCTTTCGTGAATCTTAAAATACAATTAACAAAAGTAAAGAAAACTAGCAATTTTATAAAAAGTGGTGAAGCTACGTTTCCTGACAAAATGAACATAGTAAACTAATGTTAAATTTTCAGTATTTTGGTACCATCTGTTGATGTAATGTGGAAATAGTGAAGTGTCCAACTTACGGGTAACTGCAATTTAAAAAATGTACACTTTAGCATATGTCTATTTTATAACATTTTTAAATTTTTCCTAAATTCCTTTGCTTAAAACTCGTTACTGTGAACTAACTTTTGCTTTCCTTTATTTAACACATATTGTGCACTGAATACCTTTTTATTATTATTGATTTGTACTTGTAAATTCAATAATAAATGATTGCATTTATGTCTTATATTTTCATATGCATTTTGTTATTGATATAGATTTATTTCTTAAATAGTAGATATTGTTTTGTTAAATAAATTATTTTTATTGCAAAATATATGATTTTTTTGATTTAATTCAATGTATTATCAGTTTTTCTTTCACTCAATATTATGTACTGGGTAGTTCTGCAAATAAAGTAGACCATAGTATTAGCTCCAATCAAACTGTCACAAGTTATATCTTTGATTTACAAGAATTGATATTTCTGTATTGTCCCTCAATCAGTTTCTTTGACCATAATGAATTCATTAACGAAAATATTCTCTTGCTGCAAGCATTAGAATTAGTAAGCGACATCATGAATTTGACAGGAAATTTCATATTTTTCATGGATATATTTTTATTTTCAACATGTCTAAAAATTTCTCTGCATCCTTTTGTGATCACAATTTTCGTGACTTTTCAAATTGATATTTTCATCTGAAAGTACACTTTTAAACAAAATTGGAAAAAAATAATCATAAATTAGTAATTGCTTAAATAATGATATTCTGGATGTCTATTCTAATGCATCAATTTGAAGTTAGCTACAAGTAAGGGTTTTACAGGAACATTATGTATTTAATCATAAAAATTTTTGTTTTCTAATTTTTTAAAGCCAATTGCATATTTATCACAATATTTTGCTTTTGCAAGGTGGCATTTATTTACATTTTTACTTTGATTTGAAAACAAAAAAATATTAAAATTACTTGCTACCTAATAGAAAAGTGAAAGCGGCATGGAACATTGAACACATGCATGGTTTTACATAGTTTCTTGACTATATGTTTCAATTATTCCATTGATAAGACTCAAAATAAAAATAAATTGTTGTATAATTGAAGATTTACAATATATTTTGATATGTATAAAGGAAATTTATACATCACAAAATTTGCAAATGTTAGATAATGATGATAATGTGGAAAAAATTAAAAAATATCAGTTTCATATGACCTAGTTAAAATGAGCATTATAATAGGATCCTATACAATAATAATTGATGTACTAATTGAATGTACAATAAATGCAAAAATTCCAGGAAATAAAAGAATCTGAAATAATTTTCGAAAAATAGATGAAAACAGAAAAATTGTATACCAAATATCTAAGTGATAAGGATATTCAAGATTGTAATGGGATAGATATTTAGAAAAAAAGAAAATATTAGGAATAATTGTTTTCATCAGATGTAAAGTCTTTTATTAATATAAAATAAAAACTGCACTTTTGCCAATAAGAGAAAATAAACTGAATTTAAAGGTTCTTATAAAACAATAGATCACATCTAAAATTGAGAAAATATTGAAATAGGAAGGACCAATGGATATTAAAACTGAAGATTATGAAAAGGCATAAATGCACCTAGTGTGTTTAAAGTTATTTGAAACATCATGATAGTCTTGGTATATTGCTAAATTGTGAAGACTTAACATATAACTGCAATGGTTGGAATATTTGATGACAATGAGGTTAACTTTAGTGAAGCTTATAAAATAGTTATTTCATTTCCAAAAGTTTTTACATTGGTTTTATGGAAAATATTTTATGGATAACATTGGAAACTAAATTAAAAAATTACGAACATTAACATCATTTGCATTTTACAGATGATGCATTTGTTTTTGCAAACAATATTTCTCATCCACAATATATGTTGCAAGCATTATCAGATGAAGTCCAAAAAGTTATTTCATTTCCAAAAGTTTTTACATTGGTTTTATGGAAAATATTTTATGGATAACATTGGAAACTAAATTAAAAAATTACGAACATTAACATCATTTGCATTTTACAGATGATGCATTTGTTTTTGCAAACAATATTTCTCATCCACAATATATGTTGCAAGCATTATCAGATGAAGTCCAAAAAGGATACATTCTAAAAAAATAATATCTAAATGTTTTTCAAAAAAGGAAATAAGTTATAAATACTCTGGTTAAAATTTAATAGTAATGGAAACATATTAAATGAAATTAATTCAATAGTTAAATTTCAAATGTTTTTTGGATAGAAATAATAGTATATGCCTGGAAAGATTTTTATTCCATTTTACCAGTGATTATTTCTGGATATGAGACTTAGATAATTAGTAATAGAGTAATAAAAACTAGTTTAAAAAACAAATAAGAGTAATGAATGTTAGAATTAACTAATATATTACCAGTATCACTAACATTTTATATGGATCTTAACTGGATATATTATAAGAAAAGATAGTAACTTAAATTTTCGTGTATCCTAAAAGATTTATAGATTAGAAAAAACTGGTCTTAAATGGATGAGATTAAATATTATGGAAATGATGTGGAGAAAAGGGGTTCTGGGTAGAAATAACTAGAATAAAGATAATGATTGAAAATGATTATCAGTCTATTTAGTATACTAATAGCTCAAATGATTAAGTGAAGTGCAGTAAGTAAATTATTTTCTTAGCTAACTTGATGTGAAATTATAAAAATTTTATGCAATTTGTGAAAAAAAATCTTTTATTAGTAACTTATATTTCTGAAGATTATCATATGACATTCTTTCTTATTCTATTTAGCAGGATTTATCTCCACATGAGTAAGTATATTGTATTTAGAATATTAATTTGCACTTATTAAACACTCGATCACAGTATGAGCTTATATTTCATAAGTATCTAAGAGTGCTTTACAATGAAATGATTAGTCATTAAATTTAATATATATTTATTTGCTACCTAACCTAACCAGTGTTTATAGTGTTTTTATAATTTATAAAATTAATTAATAATTTGAAAGTAATGAGATCATCTTACAAATTTTAGAATTATAATTTATAAATGAAAATACTGTATTGTCACATTAAATAATGTAATTTTTTGAAGTGATATTAAATCTTCATGTGCTGTTTACAATATTTTTAAAGGCATATTATCTTGAAGAGATTGATACATTTTTTTTCAACATTAGGTAACATTTACAAATTTAGAAAAAAACTACATGGCACAAAAAGGTTTAATATCACTTCAAGTAATCATATATATATACTGAATCTTTATAAGTAGATGCGGAATAATTTATTAACCTGTATATAAATATTTTTTTTTATTACAGCATTGCTGGGATACAAGTTCATCCTCGCAGAGTGAGACTAGCACAGTTACTCTCGTGTCTAGTACAGATTCCGACAGTGATGACAGTTTAAGTAGGCATCAATCAACAATGACATGTAATAAAATTGCAAATGAAAGGCATTTTCGATGCAGAAATTATTTTCCATTACCATTCTCAGAAAGGACTTCACCTCTTCCTGTTTTGAGTTGGGCAAATCATATTGAAGTATGGGAATTGATGACAAAAAAGGAACTTATCTATACTAGGGACAGCCAAATGTTACGGAGGCACCCTTCACTACAGGCGCGTATGAGGGCAATTCTTCTAGACTGGCTCATTGAGGTGGAATATATTTAAAATATTTTTTATTATTTTTAGAATGAAACATTTTGTATTATATGTTATTAAATTTCAACAATCTTTTTCCCTTCCTTATCCTTATTTCTTTCATATTTCAATTTTTTGATTCTTCATTTTAATTAATTTTTGTCAGTATAGCATTATTTTAGTTATAATTACCACTTGCAAAGTCCTTCTTAAAACTAAAAACATTGAGGAGAATTTTAATTTTTTATTATATACTTTTTCTAATGTTAAAAGTAATTGATATTTGTAATTTCATGCCTAAATTTTTTTTTATAAAACTTATTATAGGATGCAAAATTACCAATTGAATTTACTTTTACAATTGTCATTTAGAATGTTAATATGCTTTTATTTATATCTTTATACAAATGTAAGGTATTGCAAGATCATACAATTTTTTTCAATTTGTAAAATAGAATAATAATAATTTTTATTATAAAATCTAAAAAAAAATTTTTACAGCTAGTATTAAAACAGATTTCAATTAAATTTTGTAATGGAAAATTGTTGAATATTCATTTACATCATTATTTTAATTTTGCACTCAATACATAAAATTGTCATAGCTGTGTGTATGTTATAATAAATATAGTATTAGCACAGTTTATCTCCTAACTTGGATTTTAAATAAAAGTATATTTGAAGGTTTAGATTTAGTACTTTAACAAATTCTTATACTTTCAGGTACTCTATATCCATAAGAATAGTATATCTTTCCCATGAATCTTGAGAGATTAGATTTAGTTTATATTGATTGTGAAAGTTAAGCTGGAAATAACGAACCATTTTTTGTAAGAAAAATACATAAATCAGAAGTTGTTTCTGTTTCTTTATGAATTGAATGTTGTTCTTTGCTTAGTATCATAAAGTGCGTGTTGTTTAATTTTATCTATTCCAAAAGTGAATATCCTGCTTGGGCATTATTTGCATATTCCCAAAAACTTTATTACGAGAATTTAAATCTATAAGTACATAAGGTGCTGGAAAATCTAGAAGAGTAGACTAGGACCAGTTTGCATTGAGATCTTTGTAAATATTGCATACATAAGAATTATCTATTCAAATGATTGTAATATTGTTTGTACTATCTTCAACAGTTGTTGCTTATACGTTAACCCTATCATGTTCAGAATGTATTCTATCAGTAATCAATGTAAATACAAAAATATTAAGATATGATTAGAAGAATACGGAACAATCAATTTGTAGATGGATATTTGTATATCCTCAAATACAGTTTTAATGTGTATTTTTAAAATTTGCTATCTTTTATTAGCTGTTTATGAAGAAATAATCTGTAATTAGGCATCATTACAATATAAATGACATTAATATTTTCTGTTGTTAAAAAATTAACTTTATTGTTTGATATATTCAACGATAACTGAATATGATGTAATGATTAAAATATACATTGCAGTCAGCTTACAAATTTTTTGGCAATCATTTTCCCAATAACAGAATTAATTTTAAATAAATGTTCATTTTCCAATTTCAGACGAATCTTTGGATTTTTGAATTTATTTTATTGGATCTTCGACTTAGAATGAAAATTTCCAATTTTATACTTTTCTTTTTCTAAATATTGTAATATACCTGGATCTTGTTTTATGCAATAGCTAGGTTCCTCATAACACGCGCAAAAATAGACGTAACTCATCTTGAAATTGGGGGGGGGGGTGCGGACTGTGATTTTCCAAAAATCGCGTAAAAGCAAAGCACCAACGTAAAATTACTTGAAAATTCGCGCAAAAAAAAAATAAGGAAATAAAATATGACTAATAAAAAATTTCAAATTTGAAAAAAATTGATACAAGACAAACTTTTTTTAACTATAATATTTAATTTTATTCCAAACAATATATTTTTATGCATAATTTACAGTAATTTACATTTTTTTATACATGTTTTAATTATTATCGTTATTTGCCAATAAACAGATTCGTTTGCATACTGGTAAAAAATCAGATTCTTCACAAGAAGAAATACAACTAGCGCCAACGGCACTCTCATGTTGTGTTAATGGTTTTCTGGTGACAACGTAATTAATCTAACAACTAAAAATTAAGTTCTTATTTTTGTCTTTAATTTTTTAATTTTCAATTTTAATTGTGCCCACTGCTATTACTCACCTTTTAAAAATAAACTTGCAGACACTAAATGATTAATAATTGATTACGTTCTTTTTTAAAAAACAAAAACAGAATGTGATTTAAAATGCAAAATTAACACGCACAATGTTTGAACAAATTTACATTATAATCTTGTAAAATTTAATGTGTGTATACATAAAATGTGGAAATCATGATTTTAATTTTTTTATTGCATAAAATCTTACTATTATAAAGCACTGAAAATATTAAATTACTAAGATGAAAGTCGAATTCCAATAATGTGCTATTACTTTCAATATGACGTAAGTGCGCGAAATTTATTATTTAAAGTAACAGCGCATTATCGAAGTTCGACTTCCGAAGAAACGTGAATCGCGTAACTTCAAAATCGCGTTAAATAAATCCGCGTAAAAAGAGACCCAGGTATATGTCTAAATAACCATTTATTTGTTTTTGATGGAAAATTGGCAAAACTTTTCTAACCCTTGTTCTCTAAAATTGATTTGAGAATTAAGCTAAAAAGTATAGCTCTCTTAATGCATTTTTAAAAAATATACTATAAAAATGATGGCATTTGCAAAGGACATTGGACACACAACAAAACAATCATATGTAAAATAGCAAACCAATAAAAATATAAATGGCTTTAATGCATAGTGGCTAGCAATGTTTGCTATTGTCCATGATCTAGGGTTTGAATGCAGGCATGATATATCTTGGAGATCATAAATTTAGATTTTTGTTTTAGGTAATCTATCTATTGCTGGACATCCAGTATTGCTTTATAAAATAGTGGCTTTTTATTAGCTAAAATGAGGGTTGATCAGATGAGTTCTGACATGCTCACTAATAATTAAAAATATATGATGCAGTCTTCCCCACTGGTGAGGGTGTGTCATACTTCTACAGCTGCCTAACTTAGGATTTAGTTCTAACAATAAAAATGCTTTTAGATATATATATATGCATCCAGATTAATACATGTTTACAGGATTGGCAGAGCTGAGATGCCATTGCTTGAATTAGTTTTTTTTTATATCGTTTATTTTATTATAAGTTTCATCTTCATTAATAGGGTCTTATTATTTTGTTTTGTTCTTTTTAAAAAAAAAAAAAGTTTATGACTATTGCTCTGGATTTCATATGAAGTTTGAATAGCAAAGCTGATCAAGGTCCATGAATCTTAAGTTCCAGAATCTGTAACTTAACACCACACCAAACTATGCAGGACAATGAGTGGCAATGGAAAAATAGTTGTATCAATTAATAAAACTTTCAAAAAGCATTATAGAAATCAATATTCCTGTTCTGTAAAGCCAGAAAAAAGTGATATTATTCTGTAAAAGATATGTATTTTAGGTCAGAAGGCAATCGTCATCTGGCTATTAAGAAAAAGTCAAGGATGTTTTTTCAGCATTGCTAGCCCTATGTGAGAAAATTATATGTTGCTATATCTAAAGTTAATATTTCTTTCATCAATCCTGAATCCTAGTTTGTCTTATTCAAATCTGTTTTTTTTTTTTTTCATATATATCTATTTCCTATACAAGTTCACTAGTGAGTAGGGTGACAATACGTAGGTCAATCCGACTTCTAATTCCATATAAAAATTCCTCTGGCAAATCCCTTTTATAAGAATATTCCATAATTTAATATGGTATCTTAACAATTGGAATCTTTGTGATAATATCTGGCCTTTTCAATTAGCAACGATGTTATTTGTTTTTCAAACCTTTTATGTATTTAGTTGTATTTATATGTTGGACTATTTCCATCATCTAAATATTGAATGTCTTTACAAAAATTTAACTTTATTTAAATATTCCAAATATATTTAACTGTTAGTAATAGCATACAGGTTAGTGTATGCACGTTTCGAGAGGTATTATTCGCCCTTCTTCTTCAGGTGTTGCTGACCTGACCACTGACAATATTAGCATGGGAATCAAACCTGGGTCGTTAGATTTTTGATTTTAACTATATGTTTTGTTTTCATTTTTTTTTTAAATTAGTGAAAAATAAAAAGCTAAATTTTTATCTACTTTAAATATTTATATTAATAATATAGTGAAGTTATAAAATTTTTGGAAGTTCATAGTTTTAATAAATTTAATAGAAAAATTTAAATTTTATTTTAATTGAATGAACAAATTCATAAATAAAATTTTTAATAAACTATATAAGTTTTTAATTCAAATTTTTTTTTCAAATCTTATGATTTTTTATTTTTTTATAAATTTACTAAAGTGATAACTTCAGTAATATTTTGGCAGAAGTAATGTAATAAATATATTTGGGAACTGACTTATGCAAGAAATAGTCGGACTTCCATAATCATTACTTTATTGAATGTATTACTGATCTTTTTATATGAATCTGTGATTTTAATCATAACATGTTTTCAATTTTTGAATATAATACTGTTCAAATTGAAAAAGAAAAACTTGTATTTGATATGCTTAATAGAATATTAACTGTTAGTGTATTTACTGACGTAAAGTTATGTTTCTTTTAGTTCAATAAAAATGCCTAATAAAAAATAAAACTAGAAGGAAATTTCTAAAATTCTGATATCTAATAAAAAATATTAGTCTAATATTTATTATTCTTTTTGATCATATTACACAATTTTTAATTCCATAGTTCAGTAGTATTGATTTCTCATGCTTATATTATTTGAGAAAAATAATCCTTTTGTCAAAATTGCTCTCTTACAGGTTATTGAAGTGTATGTTAAAGCAATGCACCTCAACTGTTTTACAAGAATTTGAAATTTGGATATTTGGCTGATCAATTCACCAAATTATATATTGTTTTAAATATCTTTTATTGACATTATTTGCAAATATATTTTTAATAATATACAAGAAGCCACTTTTTAAATCTTTTTGGTAATTGTGAGTTTTCAGGAATAACAAAATGGCAGCCCATATTTTTGATAAATATACAATTTTGAGGGCTTACTGTCTTCAAATTCATGAAATCAGAATAAAACTTAAAACCCTGAGTCACATTCAGATACATTTCACAATTGATTTATGTTTGGCTGTCCAGCCTCAATTCTTTTGTAAAATAGTTTTATATAGTTTAAAAAACATCTAAACTGATTTGGCATAATTTGTAAAATGAAAATTACAAAAGTTGCCAAAGTGTGAAAAATTTATTACACAATTTTCTATAATGATACTTGTGAGTTTTGACCTAAGGTTGTAAGTTTTAGTCCGATTTCATGAATTTGAGGACAATTGAAAAAAATCTTCAGTTAATGGTTGGTATACATATATTTATTTATAAGGGACAGGGACTTGAACTCAGCCTTTCAAACTTCCTACAGCTATCCAATCCATCCTATATAGTTTATACACATGACCACATACATATGAATAAGATAAATGATCTCCAACATACATATTTCGTGCTGAACCAGAAACTCATCAGTTGGTCCAGATCACCATCTCACACACATATTTGCAATCACTGCTCAGTTTATATTAATATAGTAAATCTTCAAACTTTAATGGACAAGCTCCAACTCTTCAGACATCCATATCATTGAAAATCTGAGGATGAAATGTTCAAGGCCCTTGATGGTACCAATATTGTCATATCCATGTTGACCTTAAGTCAATCTGAACCCTCATACATAGGACCTTAATATGTTCATTTAATTATACAGAAGCACGATGGGCAGAAAACAGGCTGAATATGTAATATTTAAATATATGTATATTGTCTATAATAAACTTGATGTGAATCTAAGGGATTTGAACTCAGACTTTAAAATTCTGCTCAATTATATAGATGGATTGGATAGCTGTGCAGAGTTTGAAAGTCTGAGTTCAAGTCCCTTATAATTATATTAAGTTTAGTACAGACAGTAAACATGTATTTAAATATTCTGTCTATATTCTGCCCATCCCTCTTCTGTATATTAAATGGACACATTAAGGTCCTATGTATGAGGGGTCAGATTGACTTAAGGGTCAACATGGATATGATAAAAAATTGACATCACAAAGGGCTTTGAGCATTTTGTCCTCGGATTTTCAATGATATGGATGGGTATTGGAGAGTGGAGAAGATGGAAGCATTTATTATAAACTGAGCAGTGATTGTATATATGTGTGGAGATTGTGATCTGGACCCATGGTTTAGCACGAAATATATATATTGGAGATCTTTTTTTTTTCACATGTATGGGGTCATGTGTATCAGTTGTATAAAAGGGATTAGATAGCTGTGGTGAGTTTTGAAAGTCTAGTTCAAGTTCTTTATAATTACATTAAGTTTAGTATAGACAATGTATTTAAATATATTTATATTTAAAAAAAGTATATATTTGGTAACACAATCATCATCATCATCAACCATTATCAATCCACTGCAGGATGAAGGTCTCTCCAAGTTCAATCCATCTTCTCCGATCTTTAGCTTCTCTTCTCCACATCACCCCTGCACACTTTCTTATTTCATCCATCCATCTAACATGTGATCTCTTTCTGGGTCTTTTACAATCTCTTGGAATCCAGTTTAAGATTTCAATTGTCCATCTATTATCATCTCTTCTAGCAATATGTTCAGCCTAACTCCACTTCAATCTTTTAATTTTTTCAATGAGGTCAGTAAGACCTGTTTGTTCTCTTACCCATATATTGCATTTTCAATCTCTTCCTTTTACTCCCAACATGCACCTCTCCATACTTCTTTGAGTGGTTGGAAGTCTCTGTATTGCTCTTCTATTAAGAGTCCAAGTCTCAGATCCATAATTAAGAACTGGTAAAACCCATTTATTAAAAACCTTCCTTTTCAAACACATAGGCATATTTCCTTTTAGTATCAAGTTATTTCTACCCAAAGCACTCCAACCGAGTTTAATTCTATGATTAATTTCATCCATTATGTTTCCATCTGTATTAATAATCTGACCAAGGTATTTGTAGCTGTTACCTTCTTCTAACTCATCACAATCAATCTTTATTTTCATATTTTGAGAAAATCCATTAAACATTACTTTAATCTTTTTAGCATTTATCTTTAGTCCTACTTTTATTTGATAACTCCTGCAACATTTCTTGCAGCTCTAAAGCATTATTTGCAAAAACAACTACATCATCTGCGAAATCTAAATGACTTATATAATTTCCATTTACTTTCACTCCTTTAGTTTCCCATTTTAATCCACAAAATACTTTGTAGCACTGCTGTAAAAAGTTTTGGAGATATAGAGTCACCCTGTCTTACACCCTTCTCAATGTTGACTTTCCCAGTATCATTATGTAATTTAATTGTTGCTGTTGCATTTTTATAAATATTCTTTAAAATATGACAATATCCTGGATCTATACCATGATGATCCAATGCTTTAATCACTGAAGAAATGTTTATAGAATCAAATGCCTTTTCATAATCTACAAATCCAAAGCATAATGGCAACTCATATTCATTTGTCCTTTCTATAACCTCTTAATAGCTGGATATGATCTACTATACTAAAACCTCTTTTAAATCCAGCGTGTTCTCTTGGTTGGTGGAAATCCAATATTCTCTGTAGATGAGGTGTAATTATCTTTGTAAAAATTTTGTATAAAACTGATAAAAGACTGATGGGTCTGTAATTTCTAATATCTTAACTACATTCTTCCAATCATCTGGTGCATCTTTATCATTTAGACATTTAGTATATAACTTTGCTAAAAAAAATTTCTATTTCTTCACCTCCTCCTTTTAATATATGAATTACAATTTCATCATTACCTGGAGCCTTTCCTTCATACATTTAATTGCATGTCTCACTACTTCATTCAAAATTCTGGGCAATTCAGAAGATGTAATAGATATAGGAGATGCTTGTTCTTTATTACTATATAATTCTTGATAAAAGTCTTCTAGCCATTTCATGATGTCGTCTCTCTTTTTAGTAATAATTCCATCTCTTTTTTTTATTGTGGATATAAATTTCCTATCAATCTTGAGACTTTTATTCTCTTCTACAACTTTCCTTGTTAGTTCACACTTATACTTTCTTATATCATTTTCAACTCTTTTCCGCACCATTTTACAAAATTCGAGATATTCAATCCTTTTTAATGCATTGTTTTTGTATATTTTCATATTCCTTCTTTTCTTCATAAATTCTCTAGTCTAAGAAGAAATTTTATTGGTCAGTTGCTGCTTTTTTCTGCCAGCAATCTTTGTTGCAGTTTTTAAAAGTATATCAGATAATTAAATTTATTAAGAACATTACTATCTTGAAATATGTATTTTCTGTTAGTCAAAATATAATTCAATTCTGCTGTACCTTTATTTTGATGCTTCCATGTCCATTTCCTTTTAACATTTTTCTCAAAAAAAAAGAATTCATAATATACAGTTTTTCTTTTTTTGCAAACTCCACAAGTCTATGTCCTCTCTCATTTCTATTACCATAACCAAAATTACCTACAGCACTTTCATCTTTCATTTGTTTACAAATTCTAGCATTAAAGTCTCCCATAATACTTTTAAAATGTTCTTTACTCCAATCAAAAGTCTTTTGTACATCCATATAAAAATCTACTACTTCGTCATTATGAGAACTTGTTGGGGCATAAACCTGAATTATCTGCATTTGGTATCTGCTATTAAGTTGTATAACTAACTTGCCACTGTCCGATGCACTATTAATCTCCACAATGTTGTTCTTCCATTTTTTATTTATAATGAATTCTACTCCACTTGTATTTCCAATATTTGTGCCTTTATAATAGAGTACATTGCCTCTTCACCTTTTCTTCTAACTTCATAAAGTCCAATAATGTCCCATTTAATATAAGACCGTTCTTTTTCTAATTCTTGCAATCTTCCTTCACTTGAAAGTGATCTGCAGTTGTAAGTACCTAAATAAAAAGTTGTCATCAAATGGCAGCCTGGGTCTGCAATCAGGGGATTCTTAGCACTCTCCACCTTCGTCTACCAATCGCTGCCCTGGTTGGTGACTTTACAGCCTCCTGGGAATAAGGGCCATGATTTATTTTTTGACTGTCATAATTTTATATATTTATTGGAAAAATATTTATCATTTACACAGACATTCATTCTACCTTATCAGGCAACAGAGAAGAAAGACCATGGTTTTTATCGCCCTTAAACTCGGAGGTAAAAAGCCAATAAACTCACCATGCTGGCTAATGCGTGTTGGTGAGCAGCCCATCCATGTTTAGTATACTATATGATTAATCACATAGTAATAACAGCTGCAATGACAGGTTGTATGGAGTGAACATTAAGAAATTTGCCCTGCTCGGTTCCTTTAAAGTCCTCCAAGAGGAATCAAAGGGTCTCCTTTCAGTTAATAACAAACTCCTTTCTGCAGCCGGTAACACAGTACATATACATAAATTGAAAGAATATGAATATCCCTTAGTCTCATTTATTGTTAAGTAATTTTTTTAATTCAACAATCCATTACCTCCAAATTTTAAAATATTTTTTTCCAAATAGTAATAAAATAACTTCTGATTTTAGTCTTATCTAAATCATTTAGAAATATGCTGATTAATTGATTTATCTGTTTCAATATCTTCCAGAAAATTATCAATCAGCTTTACTGTGGAATGGATTGTGGTAATAATTTTATTTTTCCTAATTAACATACTATAATTTTTCAATATCTGGCTGCTAACATTGTTTTAAGTTTATTTAATTTTATTAATACAAAAAATACCAACAATAATTTTCATCTAAAATAAATTCTAGTTTTATTGAAGTTATCACATTTTATTATTTTTAAATTGTAATGTAGGAACCTTTTTCAGGACCTATTCTATTTTTTTGCAATATTTATTGGAAGATTTGCGATTTGTTGAGTAATTTCCATCATCTTGTTGAATCATTAAATGTTTTTAGAAAAATTCAAACTTTTTCTTATTCCTTTACAAATACATTAAATTGCTAGTAATGACACTGAAGTTAACATAGAACATAATCTTTCTAGTGTTACTTTTTTTCTTTTCTTCAGACATTGCTGGTCTAGGTTGTTAGAAGGTCATCATAAATTCACTATTCATGAATGTAAAAGTTGCAGATTCAGACTTTGTGCTTAACTGTCATTGATTAAGTTAAGAACACACATTGAAGAGAGAAGAGTAATATCACATGAAATATTATTTCTGTATTGTGTGTTATTACTGACAGTTAAAATATATTTGGAAAGTAATAATACATAGATTAGGGTAGAACAAGTTTTTTTCTTATGTTACTGGCCTGAGGACAGATGAGCATATAGGTATAGATGCTGAATCTTTTTAGATTTAGGACTACTGAATTTAAGATGATACTTTAAACAACTAGATGATTAAAAAAAGTCTGATGTAGAACTTATTTTTTTTTTACAATTTCATATATAATCATTAAATACTCGGTATGTAGTTTCACTTTACTATGACATAAACATTTTCCATGACAAAAAGAGTCATTATTATTTAGTATTAATAATAAATTCAAATAATAATTCAATTTTTTGAGGAATTGCATTTTTTTATTTCTTGTGATATCTTTGAATATTATCTATCTAATTGGAAGATAATTTGATAAACATTTTTGACTTTCTGATTCTTGATTTTATTCAAAATGGATGAAATATTTGAATGTCATATTTTTCGATAGCTTCTAACATACATTCTGTTTTAGCTCTCCATAACACTACTTGAAATTTTATTTTATTTTAAGATCTATTATACAAAATAATCCCAAGAATTTGTTTTTAAATGAGAGAATCCTTATATTATATTGCTCAGAAATTCGTAATATATTTGAGCGTTGGAAATGACAGCGGAATTGTGATTCATTGACCTAGAGTTTCAGAGCCTGTTATTAATAATGCACTAAATCATACAGGACTTATTACTTGGTAATTCAAATTATTTGGTTAGGATTTTTTCGAATTGTAGAAATGATGAATTTTTTTTTTTAACTTGTTTTTTTAAAATAATTTCTCTAATGGTCTGGCCATTTACTATAAACTTTAGTGAGTAATAAGAGATACCAGATAATAAATGCTTATTAAATCCATGTCCTATCCAATATCTCCAGACTAATTTCAAGCTTATGGCTTTCATCAATGAGAAGTTTTGGATGTTGGATCAGTGCTCTTCACTGATGAAAGCCATAAGCTTGAAACTAGTTTGGGGATATTGGATAGGTCAGTGCAGGATAGAGATTTAATAAGCATTATCATATGGCATCTTATTACTCACTAAAGTCTACAATAAGTGGCATAAAGATGATGAAAAATTATGCTGCTTATAACAGTATTATACAAGCAAAATCATATGATGGAGTCAGGTGATATTTTATTGGGCTATATATAATGGTCTTAAAAACAGTTGTTCATTATCCAAATTTATTGAAATGAGGGATAGTTTAAGGAATTACATATCTTGTTGTAATTGAACATATATAAGAGTAGTCATTTTAATATGGCACCATTTTGCAGGAATAAGCGAATATGTAATAATTCTCCTACAATGTTTTACTTCCTCATAGATTTTAATGTATTACCTGCTGCTAAGATGACAGTGAATGTTAATTAACTTAATATCTACTGTTTGAATATATATTTACAAATATATTATGTATTAAATTCATTGTTAATATGTTCTTTATTTTATATCAGCTGAATGTGTATATTGCAGTAATAAATTTAAAAATCCGTTTTAAGATTAATTCTCTCCTCCCTCCCCAGCTTTATTAAATATATATATATTAAATAATTACTGTATTATAACTTAATTTTTATATCTTATTTAATTATCATAGTAATTAAAAAAAACATTCATCAAATTATTTGTAACTATATATTGAAGTATTTTAACATTGTAGTTGCGGTATATTCAGAAATAAACCAATCTTCATACATGCGCTGTTTTAATATAAATTGACATGTACTTTAAAATATTTTAAAGAACAAGTGAACCACTTGCCGTTCAAGCTTATCTATAATATATAAGCCAACTGTTGCTTACCGTGCATTATTCAAGGCTTGAATCTATTATATGCCTGATTTTTTTAAATGATGTTCAAATTGTACAAACGATTATATAGGAGAGAGAATTATGCCATTTTAACCACTTGCAATTAACTTATAATAATTTAGAATCTAAATACATGGATAAATATTTATTTTTTGTACAGCACAGTATTTATTGTAATATATTCCTGTGTGTGCACATTACAATAAATACTGTGCTATATAAAAAATAAATATTTATCATTGTAGTTGCAAATAAAACTTCATTATCATAAAACTTTAGTCATTTATTATTTTTTTGCGTTATTATTTTTTTGTTTGAGAGGCAGCTTAGTAATATATCTCTTTCATTCCACTTTCATTTATTTCAAAAATTGTAAAAGTTATTAGATATAGCATTCTTTTATAAAAATAACTGTAGTATGTCTTCTTAAGTAAGTTGACTTTAAAGTTGTTTTTTTTTTTAGAAAAAATGTTTTTATCATAGTTATGAATGAAATAGAACTGTTGGACTGACATAGGAAAAAAAAACAATAGTTCCCTTATTTTCAAGTAGTTACATATTGTTTTATTTTGTATTTGATTGTCATGAAAATTTAAATGATTAACTTTATTAGGCAACATTTTGAAATATAATGCTATTTTTTTGATTTTAATAATGCATTAAGATTCTGTACAATTATATCTAACATGGCTAGAGTATTTTAACAAACATAAAAAGTATTTTAATTATTTAAAATTTTATTCCAAACATTAACTTTATCAGACTTTTTTTTACTTTTGTGTTTTGTAAAATAGTTGTTAATAATAAATGATTATTAATTGTAATTTGTTGATGAATTAAAATTTATGAATTATAATTTAATAAGTTTAAGGTGGCAGTTTTAAAGTTATTAATAATAAATGATTGTTAATTGTAATTTGTTGATGAATTAAAATTTATTAATTCTAATTTAATAAATTTGTGGTAGCAGTTTTAAATTACAATGAGATAAATTATTCAAAGTAAAATTTTGATTTTATATAAAACCAGGGCTTAATAAAAAAAGATGCTGGAACTTACTTCTTGTCAAGCTTTTGACTAATGAAAATTATATTCAAATATCATTTAAATGAAATTTAAAGCAGCTTTTCCAAGCTATGAGGCAAAAAAAAAAAAAATCAAACAAAATTTATCATAATTTTTTATTTTAGACATGTCAAATATAAAGTTAAATAAACAAATACAAATAGGATAACTAAATGTAAAATGAAATTGTAAAACTTTATATAATTGAATAAAAGTTTATAGTGATTTCCAAAGTTTTGTCCAATTCTCGTCTGACAAATCATCTTGATTCATTTTCTTAGTGTTAGTGCCTATAGCTGAATGATGTCCTCTGAGTAACCACAGATCAAAGTAGTTTGAAGGATAGAAAAGTGTTAAAGGTGATCTGACGAGCTTGATAAAACAAAGTACTGAAATTGTTTTGATCTTCTACAAAGATTTTATTGGGGTAATAATTAGATTCATTTGTGAAAACCCGCATACACATTCACTTGAAAAAATGAGAATAGAATTTGGAGCATATATCGAATGCAATAGTTTTTCAGGATACGTCTTTTCGAGAATGCATTCACTAAACCCACGAATCATTTCTCTTTGTTAGTTGTAGTCTGGTTGACATGTTTGTAATTTCGATCTTTCCAAATGTCAACTGAATATCACTATCTTTAGACCAATATTTTTGGTCAAGTACGCAATCCCAAAATGCAAACTCAACATCTTTGCAATGTAGCATCCTTTGCTCAATTGATTCTTTCAACGTGGTATAAAATGTTTTCATGTCAGTAGGAGGAGAATTTTTTGAAAGTTTTGCGTGAAGTGAAATTCCACAAAAATACAGATCATGTACAGCAGCTACAGCACATTTATAAAAGGGTCCAAAATTTTGTTTTCTTCCTACAAAAACTGGAACTATTGCATTTATTTTTCGATTTGTTTTGTAAAGGTTCAGATTGCAATCTTGTAGGTCCAAACTTAGTTCTGACAATTCTCGGAGAGCAATGCATATCAATGCTAAATACAATAAAAGATCTAGATGTTATTTTTTTCTTTAAGCCATTATAAGTACATTTATCATTTTTATCCTGTAGGATCATTCATTGCTTTCTCAAAATGACGCACAAGATTCAAAATTATTCCACATAACTGAAACTGAACGAAAACCAGATACCACCCATTTAGTATTTAAAACACTTTCAATTTTTAACAGCTCAACTGGCCTAGTGATTCTGCACATTTATGTAACTATTATTTTTTGGTGACATTTGGTATAAAACATTAAGTTTATCAATGAATGATTTGAATCTATTGATTCCTGAAATTTTCTTTACAATATCACTTGATTAGCATAATGCTAAACTATAATGGAAATTTTTGTGTCAGCAATTCTTTCATTCCACTTTTACATCTTAATATCACAGCAGTGCCATTGCATGCTATCGAAATTAAATATTTTTTTAAATAAGTTTCTGTCATCCCATAACATTCAAAACATAGGAGTAAGGATTCAAATGTTTCTTCTGTTGTAATGTTTTCAAGTTCGATCAAGTCTAAAAATAAATTAATCGGTAGATTCATTTCAACACTTTCGATACAGTGTCGAATAAACACAATAAGAGTGATTTTTTTTTTGCTTATGGTAGTTGATTCATCAATTATCAATGAAATTATATTTTTCGATTGAACAATTTTTTCTCATTTCATCATTTATATGATTCATGATATTAATGCACACCTTTGTTGAATATTTCAATTCCATTCAGTTCTTGCAGATCAATTTCCCTGTTAAAAGTAGAGAATGATTGATTTTCCTTTGCTACTTTATATGCATTTCGAAAATTTTGTGCTGATAGTACTTTTTCACAAGATAATGATATATATAATAAGGTATTTATTTATATAGCGCTATGTTAATAAATTGTAATTGTAAATTAGCGATCAGGCTAATGCACATGCACTTCACAGATTTTAAACATACTCTCATTCTCAAACACAAGATAAAGTCTTTATGAAGAGATAGAATGAATCATCTATCTCTTCAACCCATACTTAAACGTTTGGGTTGAAAAGATAGTAGATGATTCATTCTATCTTTTCATAAAGACTATCTTGTGTTTGAGAATGAGAGTATTCATTTACGTATAGTTTAAAATCTGTAAAGCACATGTGCATTAGCCTGATCGCTAAGATAATGATTTTAAAAAATGTTTTCAATCTTCTTTCGGCTTCAAAAATATTTTGTAATGCTGGTTTGTGTGCAGCAGATTCTCTGTGATAGAAAAATTTTTTTTGAAGTGATTTCAATTGTAACTTCCTATCTTTCCCAGAATAGATGATTTCATTGTTGGCTCATTCTTTGAAATTTTTATTCTCATCGTTACTTCAGTTCCAAGAGTTCTAATGTTTCTGCAAGATGTGCAGCCAAGTTTCATTTTGTGTATGTTCAACCATTCATTTTTTGAACAAAAATCATTTTTTTGATCCAATGACCAACGATCCGGCCAATCATTTTGAGTTCGATATTGAATCTCAAGATCAGCTTGAAATGATTCAGGAACATCAACTTGCACCAATATTTCCATATTTTCTGTTGTTGGTTGGACTTTTTATTAGTGGACCGTTGATCGAGAAGTAACTAGAAATGCTTTTTCATTTTTAAACTTCATTTAAATTTTTCTCTAAAAAAATAAAATAATTATGTCAAATTTATGTAAAAATAAAATAAAATATTCCACATATTGTCAATCACTACCAGGTGCATTCAATCACAAATGTTGGATGTTACTGGCTGCACATGTGTCGCTGTAATCAGTCGTTACTATGAATGACAAATGGGGGCGTGGATGAATCCACTTCTCACTACTTGAGAATGTCGATTTCGAATTTATCCATATTTCATCTGATTCATAAAACCCCATATTTTTTTATTTGTTCGAATTATATAGATATGGATTGTTATTATGTATGTATGATACTGTTTCATCTAGTTATATTTTAAACATTAAAAATACACTAAAAAAGGTGCCAGAACACCATTTCACTACGTTACATGACCCAAAAAGCCCTGAATAAAACTAAAAGAAAATGACTTTCTACAAATGATAATAAGGCTTAGCCATCTTATAAATTTATAAAAATATTTACTGAGAATACTTGAGAATTAATATTACTTTATTAATAACATTGTTAGTTAATGCAATGTTTGTGGCAATATTCTAGATAAAGATTTTAAATGCTTTTTTTTTTTTTTTTTGGCACTTATCGATAAAAGCTTGATAGAACTATTGGCATGCTCTCTATATTATATTAAACCATTATTTTATACAAGTTCTTATTATTTTTGGGTTTTTTTAAAAAAAAAAAATATTTATAAAACTAATTGATCAACCAGATTTAAATCATTATTCGATGCTGAATTATTATTTTTGAAAATTAATAGTTTTTTAATAGTCAATTTTTAAAAAAGATATTTTTTATTCAACACTATTGCAATTATTAAAACTTTTTAGGAAATTTATTGTCATAAAATAATTTTAAGTTCAGAGGTTTTTAGACATAGGCTAATCTTGAAATTTTAAAAATCATTTGAGAAAATCTGAACAGATAATAAAGATACAGTAAATAACTTGGACACATGTAATAATTAGTTGGTGACATAAATTATTATTATAATTTTTTTTTATGAAGAACTAAATATTTATATTTTTAAAAATACCATGCTTTTTAATTTTGTTCTCTTGATGATTTTATAATAGTTACACTTTACAAAGTCATTGATAATGAATCCAATAGATAAGGTTATATTTATATAAATTATGAGTCTCCCTTTCAATTCTCCAGTCAGTTAATATTTCATTTGTTTAAAATATTTTAAATTCATTCATAAAGCCAAAGTTAAATTTCTAAAGTCGTAATGTCATTCGTAGAATAATCTGCATCTTATCACTTATATGCACATATCATAGATTTGTTATAATTGTTATATTTAAAAAAATAATTGCTTCGTGTAACCTCATCCATTGAGAAGGTAAAACCAATTATGATAAATTTCATAGATTTTGCCATTTATAGAAGTATAAATTATTATGATCTCTAAATATTGCTCCTGAAATTGGCTATATTATCACAGCATTTTTTTGTTTAAAAAAATAGACATCATTCAAGATGGAAATTTTTTTTTTTATATTTGATATGTTAAATATTTTTAGGACATACAAAAATTGTTTTCAGAGCAATGATGCAAAGATCTCTGATGTTTTCAGGTTTCAGTAAAAATTGATTGTTTGCTTTTTAGTGCTGTATTATAGTGGTTCAAGTGAGAGGCATAGATTCCAGATTCAGTTCCCAGCTGAAGAAATGAAAATAAAACTTTAATCACTTGATCAACTTATCGTTTTGATGATTCCAACTTATTTGACTTTCAACTGACCATATGATTTTTTTTAAAAAAAAAATACTTGTTGGTATTCAGAATTATATTTTTATTGACTATAAATTTAATTTAAATTTCATTGTAATCAAGAATAACTTGGATATTAGAATTTGTTATTCATCTAGGATTTATCCACTGTACATTTCTGCTTTTCATATGTCAGTGGTGTTAAATTTCATCTTGAGGTCAAAGAAAGGTTATAGAAAAAGTTAAGGTCATAATTTTTTTCTAAATAAATTTTATTTATGAACATGGTCCATGACCATAAGGATTAATGCATGACAGATTTTAAATAGCCTTAATGCAGTCATTAATGATTTTATGTTTGTTTTCATTTTAAGTAAAAAAATATTACACATTCTTATTGATTATTATGAATTTAGGATTATCTGGATATTGAAATTTATATATACTGTTTCTATTTCTGTTCTAACTTAAGACTGTCCAAAATATTTTTACATTTAAATAAATGCTTGATTGCTTAAATTTGAATATATAATCTTAGAAGTATGCATATGACTATGCAATTTAGGATTTGGGGAATTAAAGATTCATGGATTGAAGTTTAATTTTTGCAATCTTGATATGATCTCCTTAACAATTAACCATTTGATTGTTTTTTAATTTTAGATCTGACATACTAGCTTTGTTTTGAATAGTTTAGCAAGGTTCTTGGAATGTTGACTACTGTTATATTATAGCAGCATTTTTATAAACTAGTTTTTAAAAGCACCTTTACACATATCATTTATAATCAAAACCTAAATATGTTCTTGTTTTTATATATACATATTTTTCTTCTCCCAAATCCTTTTAATATCATGTTTGGATTTAATTTTAATAATAGTATAGTTGTATTTTTTTTGTTTCTGAAATTAAATCAGTTTTTCATTTTTTTCTAGGCACTTTGCAAATTTGATATAATAATGCTAAAAGTTTTTCTTTTTGATCGATGCTTTCCTGGTGAAGATAGTATATTAAAGCTTACATTTTTTTTGCAGAATTTTGCTTCATAATTATATTATAGAAGAGACTAACGTCACAGTATTTCTAAGAGAAATTTTAATTACATAATATAAATAATTTGACGCTGAAAATAAAAGTTTTGATTATGTGTGTGTGATTACAATGTGCGATTAGTAAAAAGCTTTATATTAGCATTTTTGGATATAATTTTTATTCCAAATTAATAATTATAATTGTGATTCATCAGAAAAAATCTTAATCTGAATCCTACAAATTCTTACTATTGGACAACATTTAACTTATAAATATATATATATATACACACACACACATAAACGTATATATGTATAACAGTAATATATACAATCATTATACTTTTTATTGAGGTAATGTTGAATTTCAGGTTTGTGAAGTTTATCGGCAGCATCGAGAAACATATTATCTTGCTCTTGATTTCATAGACCGGTTCTTAGCAAAGGAGAGAAATGTACCAAAGCAACAACTTCAGTTAATAGGAATCACTGCTCTTTTTATAGCATCAAAATTAGAAGTAAGTTTCATTGTTAAAATTATATTATTTAATAAGTACTTTAAGTTAAACTTGGATCTCTTTTAGACAAGAATGATTTTTTTTAATTAAAAAAAAAGAAATTATATTAATTATATATTAATTATTGTATTAAATCTTTATAATTTGAATGCATTATATATTTTAATTAAGTATAGATTAATAATATTTATACTTACATAACCATCAGTTAAAACTGATAGTTAATGTAGTTTGTTTGTTTTTATTGAGAATTTAATTATATAACAACAGTGTATTTTGGTGATATCAAATTAGCTTTGTATATTTTCTGAATAGTTTGAATTAGACATGGAAATATCTGCTAAATTTAGGATAATTAAATAATAATTGTTAGATAATGTTGTGCAATTTTGAACTGAGAAAGAATTTGCTATTAAATACATATAAAATGTTAGATAGAGCAGTCATGATGACGTTTTAATATATTAATAAATCGTCCACAATTAAATAAAATTAATCGTTAGTAAAATCAGAAATATGTTATGATAGCAATTAAAATTCAAATAATAACTTAAGTGAATTGCAGGAGAATTTTGTTAATAGAATTAAAACCATACTGATCTTATTTCCTTTATTCAGATGATGATTTTATTCTGATAATAATCTCTTTGTATCTAAAGAAAACATTTCTATTGTTTCGTGTAACATATAGAAGTGTTAATCCTTTCAATCTATCTTATTCTTGGATATTAGTTTATAATTTGTATTTCAAAACAGTTTATGAATAATCAAAAAGCCATTATCAATTGTGATTTTATTGATGTGCAGATTATTTTCTTTTTAAATTATTCAAATATATAAATTTGCCAATTTAAATTTAATATCTTCTTAAATATTGTGCATATCTATTTTAATGCCTTTTATCATGTTTAATTGTTTTACTATCTTCAAATTATCCTATAATATCAGCTTATATAATGCATTTCTTTTTTTTTTTTGCCGGTTTTCTATTTTTTTGACATATCTAAATATCAATCATGCAAATTTCTTTTCAAATATGTTAAATAAAATATAAATTGTATTTGATTTATTCTGATGTCTTTTCCAAATTTATAAAACAATTGCTATTACTCTTTCATTTTTCACTTCTAAGCTAATTTTCAGAGTAATCCAATGTAGATTGGAGGAAAATCATCAGTTATAATTTTATTGACAGAATGTGCAAGGATTTTAAAATAATGTTGTATAAAGCAACTAAAGCTATCGCTATCGCTTAGATTTCATTAAATAAATTAATTATTTGGAATTTTTTTGTAAATGCTACTAATAAACTGTTTATATTTGTTATTCTGTCAAATCAATGCAGATTCTAAATATTTTCATATGTAAAGATTGTCCATTCTATTTTCCATGGTATAATGATGCTTTTTCAGATGCATTTTATGGCTTCTTATTATTTATTTCATAAATGAATGTTTTCCCTTATTTTTGCTGTTATTATTAATCATCATCTTTTTTTTTTTGCAGTGAAATAGCAGATCTTAATTTGTATCCAAGATATGTTTTTGGCTTAGTATTTGGCTTCTACTGAATATTGATCAAGACTTAATTTCTCTGGAAAATGATTTGCCATCAACTTTTTCAGCAGCACAGCTCAAAACTGACTTCTTTCTTTTATTTATACATAAAATCCAATTTTTCACCTATGTACATTATCATTAGGAAAATTATTGGGTGAACAATTTTCATTTTTGTCTTTATTGAAACATTTATATCTTTGTCTATTGAGGTTAAATAACCAAAATCTGATTTTTACCCATTAAACATTGAGTGTTTATTAGTATAGCTTCCATTGGTATGAATTTTAAACTCTGAAAAGATAAATCATCTGTCACTTCTTTGTCTTTTTGTTATTTACAAAATTTTATTTTATTAATAGATATATAAATATTTGATATTTAGAAGCACCCCAGCAATTTTGCTTTTTTTTTTCAATTTCAGTTAAATAATGTCATATTATCCATATATTACAAATTGCTGATCTATATATCTAATGTGCATCTATATTGTATCCAGGTTTGCATTTTGAAGAACATGGGTTCAGTATACAGATTAAATATGCCTAATGAGACAATGTAACAAATGCTCTTTTGCTAATGCCATTTTTTATTATCAAATTTTATCTTCACAATTGTTTTTTTAATAAAGACATATAATGTGAAGAATAAACTGCTATGGTATTTCTAAAGTTCCAATTTGATCTTAAATTAAACAATAAAACAGAAGTACAACTCTGATATTCTTACTTTGTCATTTCCATCATCCATTGGATATTAGCTATAGTATCCCACTCAGCTTATTCAATTGACTTTTTACATTACTTAAAGTTCCATTCTTTTATTTATACTATTTCATCTGTATTTTGCTGACATGAAATTAGAGCTGGCTTTCTGTAATTGAAACAATTTTTAGTTTTTTTTTTAATAAATGATACTACTTATCTTTTTTAGGTAGTCCATTTCTGCTTCATTTGCTGACTCAGAATAGCAACTTACTATTACCTTTCTAGCTTTTAACTAATTCAGTCGATCTCATATGTAGTGTTTTTGCTCTTTTATAGCTCAACTTTCTTATTATATTTTTATCTTAAACAGATGAAGTCTCTCCAGATATAGTATGTCAAATGCTTATATAGATTTCTGTGTATTTCTTTCACCACTTTAATGCCAGTACCCAAAACATGTTTATATTTAAACATTAATAAACACTGGGAATTTGATATAAGATATTGATTTCTTAGTGATTACAGACTTTTATTATTATTGTTTTTTTTATACAAATTATTAATATATATTTTTGTTTTTAGGAAATATATCCACCCAAATTATCGGAATTTGCCTATGTTACAGATGGTGCTTGTGCAGATACAGAAATTTTAGATAAAGAACTAGTAATTCTTAAGGTAATTACATCTAAGCTTTGTTAACTATTCTAAAATCACTACATTTTTTTTTTATATTTATATATAAATTTAGTATATACTGAATTTATTTTTTTGTTTAAGTAAATAGTATCTGCATTACATAATGCACACTTATGCATGTATAATCAACTATAATTCTTTAGTACATTAATAGCTATCTTATAAATTCAAAACTCAAATTAAGGAATTGCTCTGGATAAATAGCTATTCGTAATCTGTGAGTGTAACAGAAAATCATTAGATAACTTTGATTGCATTTTGAAAGTTTTCTCTTTTCATTAGAATATCAACAACATCTGATTTTGTAAGGTTTCTTTTTTATTATTAATAAAAGTTATTGTAATTATGAATATTTTAAATGTAAGGGAAATATACTCCATGCAATTGTACAAGCTTAACTTCGATTATACTTTCACTGATTGAATTATTCTACATTTGCTTAATGAAATAATCATTAGAGAATCTTTGAGATTTAAAAATATAAAAGGAAAAAAAAGCAATATGGTTGGTTGTTTAGCGTGCTGAGCTTAATATAGAACTATCCCAACTTTTCAGGCAAACAATGCAAACTTAATTATTTATATTAAATAAATAAAAACAATTACATTATTTTTTTTACGAATTCAGCCGCGAAACAGTTATCTTCAGGCAATCGAATAATTTTAATAAATCGATTAAATTTTATTGAAGAACTTTGATATACAGCCATTTTTTCCCCAGTATTTTTGTGAAATTTATTCTTTTCAGACATTAGGTCTTTATTAATTGCATCAATGAAAATAAAAACATTTATTTAATAGATCTTTCTGTATAACATGATTTGCAACACAATCCCTTACTTTTGGTAATATTTTATATTTATAAATTACATGAATATTAAATTGCTGAAAGTAAATTATCTTTATCATTTGGGCAATTATTTCATATTATTTATTAGCAACATATAAACAATCTTCCTGATATAATAAATAATGTGGAAATTAGTTTTTGATAATAATAAGCTTGAATTTAATATTGAGGACATAGTGATTGCTAGAAAAAAAGAAAATATTAACATTATTTTTTGAAAGACTGAATATTGTATGAAGAAATTGGAAAATAAAAAGGTCCATATAGAAACTGTATGGAAAAGGAAGATGAGTAAGATCAGGATGTTTGATGTATATTTAGATAAAGAATATAATGATGTTGAAAAACAATAGTGATTGTGTTTATTTCTGTAAGGGAAGAATAGAACAAAAGTAGAATAATGATAAAAGAAATTGAATAGAAACAAACTATTTTTGATTAATCCGTTTTTTATAAAAATTTTATTTTTTGTACAATGCTTACATAATACCTTTCACCTCAACAGTTTTGATTAGTTGCATTATTTTATTCTTGCTCTTGTCATTTAAATGAAAAGTAGGTATATTTTGAAAATAGTCTATTTTTGCTAGATTTATCTGGAGTAATGCCTTTAAATGTAATAGATATTTTAAATAAAAATGAATTCCAAGTTATCTTTTCCAGTGAATGATTGTCTAAAGATTAGTGATGATAGCATTTTACTTGTTATATCTTGGACTCTTTTTCATTATCTAATTGAAATTGCTACATGATATTAGAAAAAAATTGATTTTTTTTTTAATGCTCTCCAAATATATTTTCAATTGTCACTATTATCATCAGAACAGTGTGAAA
The DNA here is from genome assembly GCA_028023455.1 of Epiperipatus broadwayi. Taxonomy (NCBI): domain Eukaryota; kingdom Metazoa; phylum Onychophora; class Udeonychophora; order Euonychophora; family Peripatidae; genus Epiperipatus; species Epiperipatus broadwayi. The sequence goes on along the minus strand of JAQFVV010006275.1, from coordinate 620,738 downwards.
CATAATGTTTTGATTGGTATTCTATTCTCCAGATATTGCTGGCCTAATCAGTGACTGTTAGTATGGAAATTGAGTTGGTGATCTTAAGATTCATGAACATTGAATTTAAGTTGTTACTCAGAATGGCTAGATTATTCTGTTAAAGGCAACAATTAGTAAAAATTTTATATACTTATATCACACTAGATTAACTTATGGGATTTTTTTGCAGGTACCATGTGAGCAGCTTCGTTAAACTTTGTTTTTTTTATTTTTCCTTTTACCTAATATCTTGGTTTCCTAGGTTAATATATGGTTGTTTAATGATATTCACATTATATTTTGTAGATGCAGTTCTTTTCAGCATTTCAATTTTGTTTTATAGAGATTAGCAGCTGTTTAGGTGTATTGATTTAAAATTTTTTAAATTGGTCTGCCATCCCTGGTATATATGATAAAACGTAGTAATTTTTTTAAAATTTTTTTTGGATGCTTTTTCTTTTCTTAATGATAGCTATTGGATATTTATTCTTCATGTGGGTTTGTTTTATGTTGCACATTTTTCCTAGCCATTGCATTTATACCAAAACTTCTTTTGCATTATTCTATGCTAATACAATTCCACTTTTTCCTGTGATTGTGGTTTTCAGTAAACTAGTTTTGATTTTGTTACAAGTTAGTCTTATTACAAAAATATTTAAGAATGACTGTTTTTGTCCTTATTTTAATTCTGTTATGAAATTTAATTGAAAGAGATATGGTGCTTCATCTTAAATAAAGCCAGACTTTTTGCTAATCGCAAGTAACAATTGTGTATTCATAGCTATTTTTTGATTTGGTTGGAAGGTTTTGTTGTTATATTGGAAGTTGTACTGGCTTATAGATTATCTTTATTTAAGCTTTTTCTTATAGTAGACTATTTTTCATTTAATATGTATTAATTATAAATAAATTTTCCACATAAACATAAACAAAATGCTCAAAATTTTTGACATTCCCAAAGGACTAAGAATCTTGGAAGAACTTTTGACATAGTAAATTTTAAATAAACTATAGAGATATGGAATTATACCAAATGAAATATCTGAAGCAATACTCAACATTAAAATATTCAAGTGGAAAGTTTATTTACTAATGTAGTACTCAGTGATGAAGCATTATTTATTGTAATCAAATGTTTAAATGAACATATAGTAATAGTTTACAAACCAGAATAATTATTTCTGTTGATAGTATAATAGAAGTGTTAATATTTGTGCATAACAATAGCATACTTTCAATATAACAGAAATTTTTCTAGAGAACCAAGGAATGACTATGAGTTTGCTATCATCCTGATTAGCATATTTACATAGAATTGCAAACTACAGCCATAAATACTATTTTATTGCCATTAGTTTTGCTTGATGACATATTTATTGTAGTACTATTACAAACAATCATTCTGGATCTACATCAACATATCCCCTTCAATCCCATCAAGAACAAAAATTGCAATTCTTAAATGTTTTTGTGATAAAACTGCCTTATAATTAAATTACTATTTTCAGAACCCCTTGTCTTGGCACACATACACAAATACCTAGAATATATATATATAATCATTACAGAAGTATTATAAGTATGATTATACTATTAGTATGAAATAGAACAAAGGAAAATCGTTCACATATCAGTGACTTGAAAAATAGTCATCCATTAACTATCATTAAGAAAAATTTAAATAGATAACAAAGAAAAACATCAAAAAAAAAAAACAAACAATGATAGATATTGCTGTATAATTATATATATACCAGAAATATTAGCAAACTAAAGGAAATCTGTCATCAGTATAATATTACAACAGGTCTATAAAATCTAAAAATGCTGAAAAAGAAGTATTGCATGTATGAAAAATGTAAATATGTCAATAAAATCATCCAGTCAAAAAGAGATTTAAAAAATATAAAACAATGACTAGAAAAAAGACAGATGTATCTAAAGTACCAGACTATATACATGTTTCAATAAATATATATTAAATTGGAAAAACAAGAGTATTGGCCAGAGAGAAGAGTCAAGAGATGAAAGTTTAAAGAAACTGCTCATATAATAATGGTAAATACGGCCATAAATTAGTCTAGAATGATAATGCAAAAAGTCATTAACTTTGTTCTGAAAAAGAAAAAATTGATCAAGTAAACCTCATAGATAAATGTATAAAATTTTTACTAATTGTTGCCTTTGATAGAATAACTTAATTGGTTAGTGCATCTTCAATTCAGTATTCATGAATTTAAGTATCACTGATTCGATTCCTATACTAATTGTCATTGATCAGGTCATTTAAATCTGAAGAAAAGGGGAGTAATGCCACTCAAAGCAGTTTATTTTGTTGTTATTAATACTTGCATGGATTTAGAATGATATCAATAAAATATCTAAAATCATTTAACAATTTCATATATAATTTTTCTAATGATTATTTACGATCGTTTCCTATGAATTTTTTGTTAGCATACAATGAGTTTTAATTGAATGTTACGTAATAGTTTTCTTTTTATTATTGTCTATTCTTTAATAGTCATCAAGATATTTCTGTCAAGTTACCTATTTTGAGAAAACCTTAGATAAAAAAGAATGTCATCACTATTGAGTCATTCACAAACTAACTTCAAACACCGACTTATTAAAATGTATAAAAAAATATTCTACTACCCATTAAATATTGACTTTATGTGTATAGAATATAAACGTATCATAAAATGATGAAAAGAAAGTAATTCTAATAATGTATCTTATAATTTGTATATAGCGTAAACCTTATTTTTTTCAACTATCTAGTTTTGCAATTTGAGTTGTATCTATTGTTTCAGCAATTGTAATGTATCTACAAATTCAGTTAAATATATATTGACATGGTATTTTTCAGCATCTCATATAGATATACACATATTTTTTATTAAGTTATTTTTAAATAAGGAAAAAATGCAATTATGTTATGGTTAAAATAAAAATAATATTTTGTTTTAAATATGTTTTTAAAATAAAAGTTTTTATATATAAATCGACAATTGAATTATATTAAAATAGAGATTAGATTAAAATTTTAAAAGCTTTTCTTAGAAAAGTTTTCTTTTGTTTCTAATTCTGGGAAATGAAAAGGGGGAAAAGAAAAGAAATAGTTCTATTGTTGAAACTTTAATTAGTGAAGGTATTTTGTTATCTATTGCGCTTGCCAACTTGGAATGTTGCTATGAGATTAAAGATGTGAATTCACTAAAAAAGACTAAATTGTATGATTATTTTTTGTTCAAAAAGTATTGATTTTTTTGGATGCCTGTCGTGACCAAGTGCCTGAGTTCGATTTGGTACAGGCTTATCCAGAACTGCAAAAGCTAAATAAAATATAAATAATATTTTAGAAAGTGCCGAGAATATGCTGAGTGGCTAATAGACCACAGAACTTTTCCCATTGGGAACGGGGATGTTTAAATTTTTTTGATTACTTATTTTATGTTAATGCAAATAATTAATATATTTTGATATGTTTGCTTTTTTTAATTAATCTAACAGTAAAGATATATAGCCAGAAATAATAATTATATCCTTGTGATAAGATAAATTAAAAAAAAAAATTGGAAAGAGTAGCAGTTTTAAAACTGGTTTAACGCTTGCAGGAGAGGGTTTGAACGTATTATTAAACACATTCTTATAATAAGTCGCCTTTAAGAACTTTCCTTGATTTTAGTCCTCGTGAGTATTAAGGATTGTCAATACCCTTGTATTAAGTGAAGGTGTGTGTTTCTTCGAGAACTATACATTAAACTTGCAATAAGATTGAAAGAGTGGGAAGTGAAAGAGGGTTGAAATGGGAATAAGAAGTGGGAATAGAGAAGAAAGAAAAAGAAAAACTTTGGGTATAATTATAATAGTTATATGAATAAATAAATCGTAATTCAAAAATAAAACTGCTGTTGTTTAATTCTGTTATTTAAAATTTTAAGTCTTCTTTAATTTTTTTGTTAGTCTGATCATGTCCTTGGTATATTACATTTTTAAATTGCCGTTCGTATATAAATAAAAATACCATAATTGTTGCTCGTATCCCACAGTCTGGTTCTAAGTTATTCCTAGTGGCGACCTTGTTTGATGATTTTGCGGTGTAATTTTGGGGATATGGAGTACTAAAATTCAATTGTGATAAAATGTCACAGCATAGAGATTGGCAGAGAAAAATAAAGAAAATGGCATCAATGTGTAGGGCTTGTTAACTAAATAAATGGCCTGAGATCAGGGTAAAAGGGGGAGAAGGCAGGTTTAGGTGATTAAAGCGGGAAGTTAGTGTCCCAGTAGGGGAGGTTTTCAGTTTTGGAAGTAAATTTTAAAATATTTTAGGATAAAATGCAAGGTAGAATTAAGATAAAAATGTTCGAAGGAGATAAAGAGGAGACTATTTGAACACTTGGAAAGTATGTACGAGGCAAGAGAAGAAGAAAAAATAATTATAGCAAGTAATTATTTGGCAGGCATGGCAAGAGATTGGTGGAGAACAATACAGAAAAGACTGGATGATTTCAAACAGTACAAAAATAAATTAATGCATACATTTTGGAACGTAAAGAAACAATATAAGATGTGAAGAGGGGTAGAATTAGAATGATATAAAAGGATACAGATAGTTTTTTTTAAAGCAAATGGCGAAATTGAGAAGGATGATAGAATATCCTATTTTTGAATGGCAGATTATAAGTATTATAAAAAAAAATATGCCGAAAAATGTACGAGAGAGATTAGCTGTCTGTAGGTGCAAAGGAGTGGAAGACATATTGGAAATTCGGTTTTCTATTTTCTCGTGTCAGCTGCATGATGGCACTCTTTCTAGGTCAATTCCCAGTAATAGACCATTTCAGCGGCCTACACCCAACCTAAGAGGCTTCTTTTTACGATAAAACACAGAAAGAGTTCCCGCCAGCTGAGCCAGTCGGGCTTTTTTCTATGCTAAAAGCACAGACAAATGCCTTATTGGCTGCTGTAGCTTCTTTTTACAATAAAACACAGAAATAGTCCCTGCCAGCTGAGCCAGTCTGGCTTTTTTCTATGCCAAAAGCACAGACAAAAATGCCTTATTGGCTGCTGTAGTTGGTTGGGTTATTAATTTATCATAATGCTAGATCTATTTTCTTTATACTTTAGTGTGAGAGTGTGTGGATTTTAGCCTGTCGTAATTATTTAAAATTTCAATATAAAGGGTTTTTTTTTTTTTTCAAGTGCTCTAACCTACTGTTACGTTGTAACTTTATTAACAATGTCGTGAAGGTTCCATTACAAATGTGTAACCCTCGAAAATTGTTTTTAAGGGTGCGACAGAACTATTTTGACGATCACGCGAAAAGTAAAGTTTTCGCGAGAATTCGTCCATGACAAGTTACTTTTGATATATACGCACAAACAAAAAAAAAAACCAGTGTCTGATTATTAATTACTGTCCAAAAAAAAAAAAAAAGAAAATTAGTCTGATATTAATTTTACATTTACTATTTAAATAAGATTAGTTTTTATATCTACACACATTAACAAAAACAACCCAGTTTCTGATTAATTACTGTCCAAAAAAAGAAAAGCAAATTAGTCGGGTTTGATTTTTAAATGTAATATTTGAATTACAGTACTTTTTATATATACACAATAACAAAAAGAAACCACTTTCTGATTAATTACTGTCCAAAAAAACGCAAAATATTCGGGTATCATTTTTAAATTTAGTATTTAAATAACGGTACCTTTTTATATATACACACTAACAAAAAGAACCCACTTTCTGTATCATTACTGTCAAAAAAAAAAAAAAAAAGCAAATTAGTTGGTTATCATTTGTAAATTGAGTATTTCAATGACGGTCCTTTTTATATATACACTCTATCAAAAAGAACCCACTTTCTGATTAATTACTGTCCAAAAAAAAAAAGCAAATTAGTTGGGTAACATTTGAAAATTTAATGTGAATTTTTAAATGTGGGCAAATCAAATAATGTAAAATTGCATATTATTTTTTATTCAAAAAAGTCCGTAACTTTTTCTATATATATACACAAAGAAAATAAAACCCACTTTCTGATTAATTACTGTCAATACCAAAAAAAAAAGTTATTCGGGTATCATTTTTAAATTTAGTATTTAAATAATGGTACTTTTTATATATACACACTAACAAAAAGAACCCAATTTCTGAATAATTACTTTCAAAAAAAAAAACAAATTACTCTGGTATCATTTTAAAACTTAGTATGAAAGTAGAAATTTTGTGTAAATTGAAAAATGTATAATTGTGTATTATTTTCTATTAAAAAAATACCGTAACTTTTTATAGATACACAAAAACAACCCATTTTATAATTAATTACTGTCCAAAAAACGTCAACTATTCGGGTATTTTTAAATTTAATGTAAATTTCTAAATTTTTGTTTTTTAAATAGTAATATTATTTTCTATTAGTTCCTCTAATTTCCTATTACGAAACTAAAAAAGCCGATATTTATATAGATAGAATCACAGGCCCGGCCCGTAATCGTAATATGTATGTGTTTTTGATTAGCATCAATGCCACCAAGTGGCTGACACGAGAGAATAGAAAACAACCGGAAGTTTTTAGAGAGGAAGGAAACATACAGAAAGAAGAGAACAAGAACAACTATCTAAGCTGTTAAATGTAGTCATTGAGGAAGAAAAAAAATACAAATGATGGCAGAACAAACTTGCCCTATGATGTTGATAAAAATACAGGGAATAGAGATCCAGGCTTTACTAGATACGGGGAATCAAGTCTCAATAATCTCTAATAAAATATTATATCAAATCAGAGGTCAGAAAAGGGAAATACAGTTGTTACCATTAAGAAAGTCTGAAATAACTGGCTAATGGTAAAAGAGTTAAGTTGGAACCTATACAAATATACGGGGGAAGTATAAGTGGGAAGAAAAAAAATACAGCATACATTATTATCTATGTCAGGTTTGATAGATCTTGTATTGGGGTTGGATTTCATGCACCGAACCATGATGAAAATTAATTATAGTGAAAAGAATATAGTGATAGGAAATGAAAAGGTATTATTTAGTGGGTATAGCAGACAGAGTGATAACAAGATAGCTTATATGGTAACTGACGACATATCCCCAAGAAATAGAACGTAAAATAACTGAGTTAGGGAATAATAATAGGGGCTGGAAAAGTCAACTTAAAGAAGCACTTTTGCAAAATGAGCAAATATTCACCATAAAACCTGGAGTTATAAAGGGATATGTTCATCGGATAAAGGTGAGAGAAGAAACTCATTTTCAGAGTAGGTTGTACCCAATTCCTGTCAAATATAAAGATGAAATTGATAACCAAATGGAACATTGGGGTATCAAAAAACCAACAATCACCATATATAAACCCTTTAGTAATTGTAAAAAAAAAGACAGCTCTATGAGAGTATGCTTAGATGCTCGTCAGTTAAATACTATTACTATACCTGATCAGGATGTTTCGCCACAAATTACAGGTTTGCTGTTGGAATTTAAGGGAAAGAAATGTTTTTTGTCATTTGATATGACCTCAAGTTATTGGTAGATGTCGCTTCACTCTGAGGATCATAAATACATGATATTCTGTTATGAAGGCTTTACCTACATGTTTCAACGAGTTCTGTTTGGACTAGTTAACAATGGATCAGAACTATTGCGATGTTTAGACCAGGTACTTTCTCACAGGGTAAAAGAATTTATACTATATTATATGGATGATGTCGTTGATAGCATCACGATCACCTCAGGAACATTTAGAAAACTTAGTTGTGTTCCTTCGGGAGTGTCACGAAAAGAATATTACAATAAATCTTAAGAAAAGTAATATACTACAGGAAGAAATTATATTTCTCGGTCATCTCATATGTGTGCGCAAAGGGTGAGACTCCCATCCTGACAAGATAGAAGCAATCGTTAAATTCCCTTGGCCAAAGAATAGAAAATAGATTAGATCGTTCCTTGATATATGTAATATCTACCAAAGGTTCTACAAGGATTTTTTTTACAGATATGGAAGCGCTTGTGTGTCTACTGAGAAAAGAGAGCAAGTGGGAATGGATTGAAAAAGAGCAAGTATTTAATCAGATCAAAGAAAATTTTGTAAGTACTGTAATGCTTGCCTATCCAGATTTTTCCAAATCTTTTATGCTACAAACTGACAGTAGTAGTGTAGGATTGGGAGAAGTATTGTTTCTAGAGAATGAAGAGAAGATACCTGGAGTTTTATATTTTTTAAGTAAGACATTAAACCCAGCAGAAAGAAATTATACCACTATGGAAAGGGAGGCATTGGCAATTGTTTGGGCCTTAAATAAACCTAAACAGTTACTTCTAGGGTCTGAGGTTATTGTTATCACCGATCATAAAAATTTAGAGTTTATAAATAGGTGTTACTTAAACAATGATAGGCTCATAAGATGGGCATTGTACTTACAGAAATTTAATTACAGGATAATTAATTGCTCCGGGAAAGAAAGTATTGTGCCGGATATATTAAGCAGACATCCGATTTTGGATCACAGTCAAAACTTAACACTAGAGGAAATTCGATTAATATCCCTTAAGACCGATCCTGAGGTATCGATAGAGAAAGATATGAAGAGACTCCAGTTTTTACAAAACTTTGATACTACTTGTAAGAAGCTGATACAAGGCTATAATAAAGCAAATGTCAGACAACCAGAAGGTCACACAAACACAAAAAACCAAATTATATCAGTATAAAATAATAAATGGATTGTTGATGTTTTAAGTTAAAAGGAGAGTAGATTGTTTTGGAGAGTATTTATACCACTATATCTAAGAGTAAAACTAATAAATTATGTGCATGGGATATATGGGCATTATGAATTACTTAAAAAAAGTAAACTTCTGCTGGGATGCCGGTGCCAATATTATCTATGAATTACTTAAAAAAATAAAACTTATGCTGGGATGCCGGTGCCAATATTAGCTAAGAACCCGAACGAGCTACTAGCTATAGATTTTTATGGTCCGCTGCCGTTCTTTTGTAAATATAAATATATATTAGTAACCTATAATGTTTTTTCGAAATTAGTATAGGCCTACCTCTTACGAAAGGCTGACGCCATGCTAAAAGAAAAGCAATTTATTCCAAGTTGGAAAACCCTGGACAATTTTGAGTGACCAGGGGACTCCCTTTACATCAAAGGAATGAAAAAATTGGCTTCAGCAAGAACAGATATATCACGTTCTCATCTCCATCCGTAATCCTCAGTCTAACCCATGTGAACGGGTTATGAAAGAATTGGGGAACTTATTTCGTATGCATTTGAAAGGTAACCATCAACAGAGGTTTAAAGTATTGCCACAAATTGTTAAAATAATTAACTATACATACCACGAATCTTCAGAGTTAGCTCCAGAACGCTTGCACTATGGCTGGGTTGAGCCTTCTCTTCTCAAGTGCCTCGTTCCTACTGGGAATGAAACTATAAATGTAGTGGAGGATTGAAACTTTGCTAGAAACAGATTAAAGAAGAAAGCTGAACAGAGAATAAAGAAGGGAATGCTCGTCCAATACAATTTACGATAGGAGACTGGGTTTATATTAAAACTCAGCTAGTTAGCAAATTCAGTGATAAACAATATAAAAAGTTTTTCCCTTTATTTGAAGGATTATCCAAAAATGCAGATCTAATGCATTTATAACACAAGGAAAAAGAAATAAAAAGGGGACTTATAATGCAGGAAGCCTAAAACCCTTTAAAGAAAATGGGGAAAAGATTCCACGGGGTAATTAAAAGTTTTTTTTTTATTTTTATTTTTTTTGGGAAAGGATGCAATGAGCTGGTATTTTTTGGCCAGCTCATATAGATATACACATATATTTTTTATTAAGTTATTTTTAAATAAGAAAAAAAATGCGAATATGTTAAGGTTAAAATAAAAGGAAATTATTTTGTTTTAAATACGTTTTTATATATAAATCGACATATTTTTTTTTAATTGAATTATATTAAAATAGAGATTAGGTTGGAATTTTAAAAGCTTTTCTTAGAAAAGTTTTCTTTTGTTTCTAATTCTGGGACATGAAAAGGGGGAAGGAAATATAGATTTTCTTATTCTAATTAGTTCTATTATTGAAACTTTAATTAGTGATGGTATTTTGTTATCTATTGTGCTCGCCAACTTAGAATGTTGCTATGAGATTAAAGGTGTGAATACAGACTTTGAGAGACTAAAAAAGACCACCTTTTGTTCAAAAAGTATTGATTTTTTTTTGGCTGCCCGTCCTGACCAAGTGCCTGAGTTCGATTCGGTACAGGCTTATCTAGAACTGCAAAAGCTAAATAAAATATAAATATTTTAGTTTTGCCAAAAACATGCTGAGTGACTAATAGACCATAGAACTTTCCCCATTGGGAATGTCTCTGCCGGACACTGCTAGGAACTGCCATGGAAACGACAAGTCAAGAAAGGAGTACTTGTAGAGCTAAACTGAGTGCATAAGACTAGAATAGAAATAACAGACAATCTTTGGATGAAGGAAACCTTATTACCATAGAAGGAATCAATATACTGATCGATCAGGGTAAATAGACTTTTTGTTTTTTTGTTTACAAGCAGTATTCTTGATATATATAAACTATAATAGCGCAATAGAGTAGTGAAATGCTTTCACTACACCCTCACAAAAAAAAGTTTCAACAATAGAAGGCGATGTTTAAATTTTTTTGATTACTTATTTTATGTTAATGCAAATAATTAATATATTATAGTATGTTTGCTTTTCTTAATTAGTCTAACAGTAAAGATATATAGCCAGAAATAATAATTATACCCTTGTGATAAAATCAATAAAAAAAAAATTGAAAAGAGTAGCAGAGTTTCAAAACGGGTTTAACGCTTGCAGGAGAGCGTTTGAATGTGTTATTAAATACAGTCTTATAGTAAGTCGCTTTAAGAACATTCCTTGATTTTATTCCCCATGAGTATTAAGGATTGTCAATACACTTGTATTAAGTGAAGTTGTGTGTTCCTTCGAGAATGATACGTTAAACTTACAATAAGATTGATTAGGTAGGAAGGGAGAGTTGAAAAGGGAATAAGAAGTGGGAAGAGAGAAAAAAGAAAAAGAAAAACTTGGATATAATTATAATAGTTATATTAATAAATAAATCATAATTCAAAAATAAAACTGCTGTTTAATTCTGTTATTTAAAATTTTAAGTCTTATTTAATGTTTTTGTTGGTCCAATCATGTCCCTGACATTATATTTTTAAGTTGCCATTTGTATATAAATAAAAATACCAAGATTGTTGAGCGTATCTCACAGTCTGGTTCTAGGTTATTCCTAGTGGCACTCTTGGTTGGTGATTTTGGGGTGTAATTTTGGGGATAAGGAGTACTAAAATTCGATCGTGACAAAATGTCGCAGCACAATATGTATTTAAGATTATTCAGAAGTACTAGAGTAAAATAGTTATTTTAAGACAGTAGTTTAATTTTTATTAATTTGATGCTGTAATGATTGAATGATAAGTGAATTGATATTTTCAGTAGCTTAATTTATTAATAACCAGATAAAACTGTAAAATAGTGTGAAAAAGAAAGAAAAGATAGCAAGATATTCATAAAGCTGCCTTAGATTTTTGTATGAGGTTTCAGTGCCATCAGTTATAATGACAAGTGAAAAAACATTTTTTATGAATTTTCAACATAAGGGAATTGAATACAGAAATTGATAATTACTGTAATCCATCTAAGTAAAACTAAAATATTGTTCATTTCTTTGACTACTTATATTGTTATTCTACTTGATATTTTTTTATGCAAAGATTTAATCAAAAAACATTGCATGAAAAAGATTAGCAACCCTAATTCAGGCTTTAAGCTATCAAAATAACATATAACATTAAGAGAAATTTATATTTTGCAATAAGTATAGAAACTATTTAAGACAAAATAGAAAGTTGATTATTGATAACAAAAGACATTATTATTTATTTATATAATATTGTATAGCAATATTGCACTAAAATCATTTAAAAAGTAGAATAAATGCTAGTCGAGTCTGTTTGCTGTCATGGGGGTGGAGATTGTAGATTTTATTTAAGCAGGCATATTTAAAATTCATCATACTTTAATGATCACTTATGACAAATGATTAGGATTGTTGTTCTATAATGCACTTAACTGTTCACCAACTAGCCAAATCACATTATATATTTATTTCAGTTTTGCCTTGCAGTTTTGTTACTCAACAGTTCCAACAGATGGTAATAATTTTATTTACAAATATTTCACAACTTCATATTCAAGTTCTATAAAAACAAATATAAAGTAAAAAAAAAAAATCACTACTTTGGGGAAACTGCCAGAAAATCCATCCAATCAAAAATCCACTACTGCAAATGATAATGGGGCAGTATTCATAAATATTTTAGAATATTATATTAAAAAGCAAAATGTGGTCTTTTAAGACATTTTAATGTATTGATTTTTATTTTTCTAGCAAAATCAATGAAAACTAGATTTTTCTTTGAGATCATTTTTAAGTATCATATATATAAAGTATGTGCACGACTTGAATGAAAGCAGGTTGAAATAATAGAATATTATAATCTTTGTTAACTCACTAGTTTTTTTTCAACATTATTACAGTGTTTTAATTTAAACCTACTTTATAAACTTTCATGACCTAATATTGAGAGTTAGGGTAAGTTATAAAGTTTCGTGAGCTAATATTGAGAATTAGTGTAAAGTATTGAAGCTTTTTACATCGGGTTGTTTTCATTAAACCTTGAATTAAATTTTACTTTTTAGTCATATTGCAGTTTATAAATCCATCAGTATGTGATTAGAATTATAGCCAATTCTCTATTTTTGATGAATGACAGTAAGATCACCATTCAACTGCAAAATACATTTGCTTTTTCATCACTATAAATTTAATAAGCTAAATCTCATTAGATATTCTTTCATTTTTTTGATTCGTAATTATCAAACTTGAGAGTTCCAAATGATGCTCTGGTTGCTTATATCTTCAAAGTAGATATTAAGCTTCCTGTTAGAAGGCCGACATAAAATCATTGACTTGTAGAGTAATCCACTTATATCTTGAATTTATATTTGCATAAATTGTGCTTTATTATATATGTATATATTGTATTTCTATGAATATTAGTAATTTCTCTACTAAAAGTAGCAACTAGAAATAGGTATGTTTAATTAGAGGGACAGCAGAACTATTTGGGTATTGGTTTCAATTTTTTTTATATGGTTGATTTATAATTTCATAAATATTCAGAAGTGTTTAATTCCATTTTTTTAATATATATTTTGTTCCATCATGAGTCATTGAAATAGCAGAAATTACTTTTTCTGTTTTTAAAATTGTAAGCATTATTTTAATTAGAATTAAAATACCATTTACTATTTATTATTGTTATCAATCTTACCACATTTTGTTATTGTTTTGATTCTAATCAGATTTATATGAACTCATTTCAATCTAAATTCTAATCACTATATATATATATATAAAACTTTAAATATATGCACAAAAATATCTTACCATTTTTATTTATAAATTATTTGGTTTTAATATAATTTAGTATATTTGATTTTAATGTTTTCTATAATGTTTGAATTATATTTTTGTAATTTTATTTTTGAAACTTTCTTGGAAAATTAGTTGAGGTAGGTAAAGATTTTATTTTTACATTTAGGGAAATTGGGTAGAAAGAAATTTTTTGATGTTTATTTTTAAATTTTAAAAATATTTTTTAATTATAATTCTCTTTTCAAAGGTTGTGTGTTTTTTTATTTTTTATGATTATGTACATCTCATAGATAAGTAAATGTATATTTGTATGTTATTTTATAAATCCGTGAAATGTATACAAAAATTAATCAGCAGTAAAAATTAATAGTTTTCAGAATTTATTAAAAGTAGATTTAATTTTAAAATAACTTATGTATGGAGCATACATTAAAATGATTAATGGTTTTATTTTAGATAATATTAAAAATAAATATACAAATTTTTTAGTTTTTATATATGTATTTTAAATTAAAATTAAATACTAAGAATAGAAATTTTATATGGTATATAATATTTTTAAATATGAGTATGTAATGTAATTTTGTTGATATGATTGATCTAAAGAAAATATATGGATTTCAAAAACCACATATTCTTTTAAGAAGTTTCTGGTGATTTGATATTAAAAACCAGTCCTTAGTTTTATAATGTTTTCTTGGAAAATATCCTGGAGATTCCAGTCAAGTACTCGGTAAACAACTTTCAACAAAACTTTTAATTGGTAAAATTAACAATCTCTAAATCTATACAAACTCCGGTTTAGAACACAGATAATCATTGACTAAATGTCATATTCAAAGAAACACTCATGTTTTTTGTTATATGGCACATACGTCTCTACTTAAAAGCACACCATTATTTATATATTGTTTGGTAGAATCCTAAGCTGTTTGCTGGATTCTTTGTTATGGGAGCGGGGGGGTAATACATCACAATACTAACTTTAAATGTTAATCTGTCAAAATTTGATCGAATTGAGGTGAAATATACTAATCTAAGTAATTTGGAAAAAATAATGAATTCTTGATGATTTGGAACTATCAGTAAGTTTTATTACATTTGCATTTGAAGTTTTTCTAAAGAGGCTTAAAATGAATGCACATTTTTTTTGGCTTACATATATTCTAGTTGTATCATGTACTGACTCGCCTGTCTAGTATTCTATCAATGGTACAATTCCTTGCAACCCTGTTTTTCTCATACAAGTTGGCTTAATTTACTTTGTATTAAATTAAACATATCTATTTTTTGAAATAAATTATTTTTCTACACTCTTTTCCTAGCTTTATCTGTTTCGCTTTTCAACTTACGACTAAGTTCTTTATTCTTTTACTATATAATTTATATTTTCCGAGTTCTCTATTATTTTATTAATCATTTTATCACTAATCCAAAGTTTTTTTTATCTCACTTTTACAATCTCCTAACTTTATTAAAACATCATCTAAATGTTCTCATTAATTAATTTTTTTTAAAATATGAATTTAATTAGAATATTGTGATATAAATATATAATTATTTGTTAATGAAGAAGGTTGAAATTTTGTCATTATTTTTCTTTTTTATTTATTGACCATATTTTTCTTGGTTCAGTTCTTTTAAAAGAATTTTAATTCTTCCACCACTAAAATTTCATCTAAATATATATTTGTTCCAAAATGTTTACTTCTAATATTTTTAAATATAATACATATTTTAATGGAAGCTATCCCAAAAAACTAATGCTTTTTACCAATTTGTGTGTTACTTACAATTTATTTGATTGGCTCAAACATATATGTCTGTAGTTTATTTTTGTTGTATATTATAATGATTTTTTTTTTTTGGATATATTGTTCTGCAAATTTTTACAAATAATATTAGCACTATAAAGATTATTCAAAGGATATAGTTTATGAGAAACACATTAATGACAATGTTGCTTTTTAGTTGCAAAAAAATTATAAAAATGAAAAAAAAAAATTATGACTTTATTTTGAAAACAAATTGAACATGGAAAAAAAAAATTATATTAAAAAAAGAACAACCAAAAAAATTCCTTGAGCTAATGAAAATTCAGTAATGATAACAACTATCATCTAAGTATTTCTTATAAACTTTTCTCAGTGTTATTTTAATTGTCAAATAATCTTGGTCAGATTGTTAATACAAATGGAAGCATAATGGATGAATTTATTCATATAATTAAACTTTGAAGGAGGACTTTTGGTAGAAATAACTAAATATTAAAAGGAAATATGCCTACAAGTTTGTAAAGAGAGGATTTTAAATAAATCTTAATGATCGGAGACTTGGCACTTCACAATAGAGACTTTAGAACTCTCAAGACATTCTTGTGAGATATATTTTTAGCTGTAACAAGAAAAATGAAAATTAAATACATAGGTGAAAGAATTGATATAGCTAACATCAATGAAAGAATTAACAGAGTGAAATGGAAGTAGGTTGGATAAATTGCTAGAAATGATAATAAATGGAGAGTTGAAGTTTTAAAATCTGCTTCCAAGAGATTGTAAAAGACCTAGAAATATATGTGAGATAGATGGTTGAAAAAAGGAATTTTGTTGGTATAATGTGATGAAAAAATGCTAGAGGATTATACTTGGACACTAGTGTATTGATAATGGCTGAAAATGATGATTAGAATAATATTAGATGGGTTGTGCTTTAAATGGTATTGTAGCATTGTTTATAAACTGTATAGAACAAATATAATCAATAACTATAAATAAAAAAAGATATTGGGTATAATAGAGGTGTTGATAATGCAATAATGATTGGAAATAAGAGACTAATTTATGTTTCTACAGTTTAATAATAATAAATTGATTTTAAATTGATTAAAGAATTTAAAACAGGCAAAACTCTTCATACAGTAGTGCAAATCAGAGTAATCAACGAATGCCAGAAGGCTTGTGCATAAAATCCCTATTTAGTGTCTACTCATCCAATATCCCCAGACTAGTTTCTAGTTTGTAGTTTTCGTCAGCGAGGAGCCTTGGATCTGTGAGCACTGCAGCTAGATCTTAGGATCTGATGCCACCCTCCAGTGACCACTTTTTATCTATTTAACTACAAAACTATGAGAATAAAATTGAAAACACAATATTTTCAATCCAAGCTCATTAGCTTATATAGTCATATAGTTCTGAACTCAGTTCAGTACCCATACATTTTGGTGTTTTTGGTTCTTTAATAACCATAGCCACCACTATCCTATTAGGCAGGATTGGTATTAAATCACTAAACATCACACCATTTCTTATGCTTGCTCATAACTTATTAAAACAGGCAAATATAGGGATTTTATGCACAAGCCTTCTGGCATCCATTGATTACTCTGGCTTGCACTGAGTGGCACCACTGTGTGGAGAGTTTTGCCTGTTTTAATAACAGTTATGAGCAAGCATAAGACATGGTGATCATGTGATAAAGAAGAATTTAACAATTTAATAAATTTACTGAATATTCTAACGTATGTGAATGATAATAAATCTTTAATAGTAAAACATAGCATTAAAAATGTTGATATAAGAGAATTGATTCTATACAACTATTATATCAAAAGTTGGCTGCGTTAAAAAATTTCAAAAAGAAAAATGTTATATAACAAGTCTTAAATAATAATTATAATCAAAAAAAAATTTTTTTTTTTGCAATGATTATATATATATCAAGGATTTAAAAACAAATTAATATTTAATGTTTAATAATAATAAATGAAAAAAAGATGATGAAATGAATTTAAATATCATGTTCAGAAAAAATATATAATAAAATAAAAATAGAATAAAAAGATAATTTACAAATAATAAAATATTTATTAAATAAACAACACTAGACAAATTGGTAATAAGTAAACAAAAAAAATGGTATAGATATATAATAAAATATGGTTCGTTTCCCTTCGCTCTCCTGCGGCTCCCCCCCAAATAAACTTTTTGGTATCGTTGTGGTGTACAAATAAATGAATTTTCCATAAACCCCTTTGTCTCAAATAGCAATAAATTTAATAGAAATTGGTATAATATCTTTGAATATAAAGTGTTGTTGTTTAGTTAAGTCTAACAAAATCTGATGCATAAAATTAAGTAAATATTTTATTCCCTTTTGTCTTTGAAAATTTAAAGCTCGGCGTGTGAAAATAAATTAATTATAGCAACAAAGAAAGGTAATAAACGCAAGTTATCCGAGGAGATAAGTAAAAAAAAAAATATCTCAACAAAAACTTAGAGCAACTAGCTTGCGGCTTCCTGTTTGTTGCTCGGTGAATTAAAAACCGCTCTCCCGCTTCACCTTGCCCATCTAAAACAAAATTCGCCCGAAATAAAAAAGTCGTAAAAATCAATAAAACAACTGCCCGGCAAGAACCCTAATTACACACGCTATTAAACCAATGGAAACTCTTATAAAACCTTGTGTATCCAAATATAGTCTCTAGTAATAACTTCCCCCTATTATTTGAACTTCTAAATGTTAAAATTGTAATTGGAAACTAAAATTCGAGAATTCATGTATCTGTAAATTCTTTTGCTCCCTCCCTCTATCCTTCTTAGGTGTGTTTTCTTAAATCTACTTTTATTTATAATTATCTTGAGATATTACCTCATAATTGTCTTAGTTTTAACCTAAATCCATATCGCTTGACAGTAATGCTTCGATTATCATTAATATTTGCTTTTATAAATATTAAATTTCTATAAATCGACCAAATCTTTTGTATGGTCTCCATAGCTGCTACTGTAATATCCCTTTTAGATATTTTTTTTTATTAAATGTTAATGAATAATCATTAAATTTCTTTCTTGGTCCCATTCTTCATCACGTTGTAATGTCGGGCCAATTTGAACTAGTTGAATATTACCCAATCTTTTCGTATTATACATGTGTTCGTTTGGCCCGTGCTCATCCGTTCTCTAGGGTTGAATTACCCCTGCCACAAGGACATAATAATTTCCTAACTTGCGACTGCCGAGCAGCTAAAAGACTTGTCCCTGTTATGCTTGTGATACCTCTTGGTCGCGGCAGAGAAACCGAAACCCTTATAACTTATTCACGCATTGAGTTTAGGTGATTTTACTCGCCTTCTAAAGCGTATGTTCTTTTATTTAGTTTATTATTTCTCTATCACTGCTCGCATTATCTTGTCATATACTCTAAATAAATGTTTGCCTTTGTGTAAAATAAATATTTTATTAAATAAATGTATGTCGGTTACTGATGACTCTTGCAGTAAAGTATAAATTCCTTAGATTAGAAATATCATGAGAACTAGGTAGCAGATTACCCTTATATAAATAAATGCATATAAATAAATGTATTTTTATATATATAATATTACTAATTAGCTATTGAATTTAAAATATGATTAATACATTAATAATGTTTCTTTTATTAAATACGTAAATAAATAATTCTAACTATACGTCTGTAGTTAAGTTTTCATTTATTTGATGCCATTATAGAATTTTTGATTATATATGTTAATTAATATTCGTTTGATTGTTGAACTGAAAAAACCATGAATTTGCATCTCCTGAAGTGTAAAGAAGTGTTTATTATGTCGCATCAGAGGGTTATTGTAGATTGTATTGTGGAGATAAACTATGTTGAACTCAGTATTACCGGTGGCTTCGCTACTCGATGGTGCTGCTGTTCTGTGTGGTGGTCGAATTCTGCAATATGTTAACGAGATACACGTGTTTTGACTGTTACAATACAAAACATGAAAAAATATACACATAATATGGCAAACTTAATGGAGGAACAAGGAAAAGAACATATCATTATATCATGATCCATATATTACTGTGTTTGATTATGCTCGATTTTTTAATGATTGTAAATATATAGTTATATAACCTAGTTATATATTTTCCTAAAAATAATGGCCAAAAAGTATGTGTGGGAGGTATATATAATTATTTTATATTTATTTTACATTTATATTATATGGATATATATTTTACTGTTAACATATTTTAATTTCTTTTTACATTATCATGATATTAAAATCTTTAAATGTGTTTTAAATTTTATCAAAACAGGATTAATATTTACGAATATTTCTGGTGAATGTTATCAAGAAATAACAAAACTTCATAGTTCAAATATTTTGATAAAATTATTGTATTAGCTGAATTTAAATAGTTAATTTGTTGTTTATTTTATATATAAATGAATAAATAAAATCATTTTTCTGGTGTAAATTGTAGATTTTATTTTTGTGCAAATTAGGAAAAAAAATTATTTATAAATAAATCGGAACAAAATTAGTAGAATTATAATTTGCTTTGTGCCCAAGATTTCTCAAATTATTGTAGGCTTTTTGGAGTATACTATTATAAAATTCATAAAGTTTTTCTTTCTTACTTTGTTTTTTTTTTTTTTTTCAATCATAAACAAGCTTTTATTATGAATTTGTGTGATTGATGTATATCATAGATAGAATTTTAGATTAAATGATCAGTTCCTCAATCTTTTAGTTTACTTCAAATACCCTTGCTTTCCAGGATACAAATTGTATTTCGAATAATTCACATTCATATTAAAAAGTATCACATATTTATGCATAATTTATGAGAGTGTATGTTTGCAGTTGAGTTTTCACTGCATATAGGTTAGCAGCAGAAGGTTTGCAGTTATAGAATAATGCTTTCAAATGTTAAAAAGAAATAAATATAGTCACTGAATAAACTATTGTAATAATACTGAAGCGGAGTGCTTAAAAATCTTTGATATTAAGTAAATTTGATACTGATGAATTTCTCTTCTACCCTAGCTACTATATAAACATTGAATAAGCTTGTGTGTTAGGAGGCAATACTATTTTTGGATATATTTTATTTAATGGCAGAAGCTACTGCTGAATAATCTATCCAGTGACTTTTTACATTTTTTAATGCTTAAGTTAATTACGTAAAAGTTTCGTCAGTCTATAGTTTGAACTCAGACCAATGCTTTTATATAACTATATAACTGGAAACTAATTCTTCATCTTTTTTTTTTTATTATTAATTTAATTATAAACTGATTTGATGTACAGGATTTTATAATACCAAAACCAAACGGCACTTATCATCCAAGCTTAACTTAAACTGGCTGCATTTAATTTATCTTCTAGCTTATTTTGAGAATTTAATATTGCTATCAATATGATTGGCTTTATCTTTCATATTATAGTAAGCTAGGGTTATGTAATATTTAGTTTTGTTTTTGAAATAAATAAAACTAACTCTGCTGATCAAAGAAATCAGAATATATATTTTCTTTTATTGGATGGTAGCATGGCAAATCCAATCTAGCTTAACAGTTTTTTATATATTTTTTTGTGAAGTAGGTTTTCTTCTGATAACTGGTGGAGGAATTTATGAAAGAACAGAAAGTCATTGCAGAGGACTAGACTTAAGTGTGTGAGTATTTAAATATCCAGAAGTTTAGTATGAGAGCTTTTTCTTCAAACAGCGGCAATAAATTCATAAGCAGATTTTGCTAATGCTAAGAAAAGTGTCTATAAAGTACTTGCATCACAATCCCAAATAGTGTTAGCCAATTTTCATAGATTATTCATAGAAATTAATTTTGAATTTATCCCTACATAAATAAGGAAACTCGGTTAGGATATAAGATCATTCTTAAATAGCATGGAATAGAATCATACTTGAGATTACCATTGCAAAAGATTATATTCAGATTATAAGATGATTCCCGGTTGTTTAGGCAAAAAAGTGAATATTAGTCTTTGAAAACCTTTTTAATTTTTTCATATCCTTATTGAGAGACTTTCCTATTTCTGGAAAGAATCTCTTGATAAGTCAAAAAAATATAATCAATATTGATGAATTTTCTGTATTTGGAAGAT
This sequence comes from Epiperipatus broadwayi, assembly GCA_028023455.1. Lineage (NCBI taxonomy): Eukaryota > Metazoa > Onychophora > Udeonychophora > Euonychophora > Peripatidae > Epiperipatus > Epiperipatus broadwayi. Next base: position 599,276 of record JAQFVV010006275.1, on the reverse strand, counting down.
CACTGATGAATATATTACTTAAAGTTAGCGTGAGAGATCTGAAGCCAGTGATAATCTAGTCTGTAAATTTTCTATCTGCCTTGATGATCATTTAGTGACTGCCAAGTAAATAAATGGGTTTTCCTGCATATAAGAATTTTCAAAACTTTTATACCATTTTTCCAAACAGAATCATAAGCTGAGGTTAGGTCAGTAAAGATAGCACTGGGTTTTAATTTATTCTGAAGGTTTTTTTTTTCAGTATGTGTATGAATATGATACAAAAAGTTATTGTTCAATATAAGAATTGACTCAAATTAAGATTCCTTTTTTGGATGTTTAATTAAAAATCTACAGAATAATGACATTAAAAAAATATGGAATTGTTATGAAATTCTAACTTTCTTTTCCAAATCCAACACTAAAGCCAGCTGGATTTGGCCTTCTGGGTGCAATTGGAGTGTCATTACAGATTCAGGACAACCTTTAGTCATTATGCACATGTGCTTGATAAATAGAATTTATTAGGGACTGATCTTTGTAAATGTAGACAAATACAAACTATGAAAGCACATAATTGTCAGATTTATAGTTACAGTGGCATTATTAAAGGACTTCTTAATAAAGCCATTAATGAATCTATTTCCTTATTGGAATCTCTACAAGTTTCTTTATGATATCTTAATAGTTAAGCTATCAAAAATCTATATGCTAAATAAATAAGTAGTTGAATGGTGTAAATGAACAAAAAACATATTAATGAAAATAGATTGTATAAAATTTTGAAACAAAAGGTGAAATGGAGTTTAAAAGGAAAATATATAGTAGTAACCTCAATATTAGCATACATTTCAAGAGAGAGAAAAAAATTGGGCAGAAAAAATATTCTAAAACACGTGTATTCCTTGCTTTTTAAAAACAAATAATTTTCACCACATACCCACACATAATTTTGTGTTATCTAACATTTTTTTCATTAAAGTGTTAAACATTAAGTAGACAAATATTTGTTATAAAATTATATATAAATAAATACCTGTACAATTAGTGTAAAAAAAAAAACACTTATTAAAAAAAGTTTATTACTATTCTAAAAAGCTTGCTATCAGATGTTGGTGTACAAACAAAGTCATTTTAAAATAAAAAATTATAATATGCAAACAATATTGATTAAATTTTTCAATATGAAGGTAAACAATTTATGCATATGAATTTAAATAGCTATTTTGTCAGTTTAGGGTTGTTGTTGCTTTAAGCCTCAAGGTAACAGTTTAATTTGTTTTTGTCTATGATTTCCTGGGAGCATTTTAGCTAAAATAGGTAATTACAACTTGGACAGGAAACCCTATTAAATTGGATTAAATTAATTATTTTAATAAGGAAATAAAGCTCTTTATTTGCATCATTAATTAATAATCATATTAGTATTAGGCATAATAGCATTTTACTATAACTATATTTTAAAAAAATGTAATTGAGGATATTTTTAAATATCTCTAAAAATTTAATCGTGCAAGTGAGAATTGTGACTAGTAAATGAAATTACTTGTAGAAAAGGATTATGTTTTTAAAAAGCTTTGTACTAATCAATATGTAAAAGTCAAAATATTAAAAAATGGACAGCAAATCTTATAGTGGAAATAATTGGTGATTGAAAAAATAAAATATTAGAACTATTAAAAATGGAAATAGGCTTAGTAGGTATTTTAATGAGTTAATCAGAACACATGTATCAAAAAATCACAAAAAAGAATCCAAGAAAAAAAGATAAATTTAGGTACCATATGTATGTTTATATATATATTAGACTTAAATATAGTAATTTTAATCATTTTGTTATCAATCAGAAAGCATTCTACATATCAAATCATACCCAGATTTTTCAAAACATTTTGCTTTTTGAATACTTTTACCTGTGTTTTTATACCAGTAATTATCTTCATTTACTTTGCTTCAGAGCCATTTATTATAAGCTTGATAATTACTAGATATTAGATGAAAATGCCATAATCCACATCCTCAAAGTAGTTATGGCTAAAAGTTTTTATCATGAGATTTGCAGTATTATTGCAGATTATAAGAATGTGGATAAGAGCATGAAGATCTAATGTCCATTGATTACTCAAGCTCACAGTAGAGGACTCTGATATAGAATGTGTACAGTGAATTAGTGTAAATTAAAGGATCTTTTGTTGGTAAAAACTCGTAGTCACTTCAATAAGATCTTACCAGTCACACTATTTCCACATAGTTTCTCTACTCTTTAGAATTTATGTGATCCCTTTTTTATTTTATAATTTTTTAAATAAATCTTTTTATGAGAATGTGAGATTTTCCTTCCAAGACTTTATCAATTTAATAGATATAAGTTTAAAAGCTTTTGATCAATATTTACAAATATTAAAATCAACTTTAAATGGTTTTGAATAGATATTTTCCTTCTATGTTTAATGTTCTTAAGAAGAAAGTTGTAGTAGCATTGTTAGCTGAGAGGTCATCGCAGCTACCTTGCAAGCAAGTAGTTGGTTGCAGACGGTTGTAGGTTCGCCTCTCGGACGATGCTATGACATATGGGAAAAAAAGAAAGTTGTATGAGAAATTGATTCAAGATTTGAAAATTTTAAAAGTGCATATGAACTTAAATGTTTTTTGTCAATAATCTCTTTCAAAATAATGCAAATGTCATATATGCATTTATGTTTGAAATCAAGTTATATGACAAGTTGATGAAATAGAAATAATTATTCACATCATTTCAATTTGAAATACATAAATGTGAAATATTGGGTTTAAAATGTTAAAATTTTTTTTATCCTACTTTGGCTTGATGTGATTATCAAAATGATATTCAGTATGACTAATTTAAATCAAAGTGAGAAATAAATAACTAATATTAGCGTTTTTATAGTTTTTCTTCATATATTTCAATTTCAAAAACATTTAATTCACATTAATATAGAACTCTGCTATTGTTTTGCTTATAATTTCATTTTACAAGTAAACTTTAATTTTGTTTATGATGTTGGATGTGATATTTTTTATTAAAACAAATGAGCTAAAATTGAATGCATTTAATTAATATATTTAGAATTATTATTTATGAAAAGTATTTATAAATAGCAAGTGAAGACTTAGAAAATGTTCTGGAAATTTGATAAATGAAATGATAAAGCATGTATTTCCAATATGTATTGTGTTAAATAGGGCTGGGTTGGGGGGGGGGGGTGAAACAAATAAAAATGAAAAGATAATGTCTTTCTTTTTTAAAAAATTATAAATATATGTAAAAATAAAATTGGAAAGGAATCAAGAAGTTGAAAGACAATACTTTTGAAACGAGTTTATGGATTTAAATGCTTATAATTTCTGGTGCAGTTCATTTCATTGGCAGATTGCATTTAATTCTTAAAGCAAAAAAAAAAAAATTCTGATACAATAATCATAAGATATTAAAGATTGATTAGACAAGCAGTAGATATGATTTTTGATATATGGGATCTTATTATAAATGCATGCATATATTTAACATAATAATTAATCGATATTTTATCCTATGGGCAAGTTCAAAAAGCAGTCTCATCACAATTTCACCCATTTTTCTATTCCGATCTTATGATTGTCCAGCTCTTTAAATCCACATATTTCTTCCCATCTCTTATGTCATTTAGTAAGATCTATCTCTTATTTCTTGTTTCTACTCACCATTCTCTTCAAAACAGCTTCCATTAAACTATTTTTTCTTCTTAATATATGTCCAATCCAGTTTCTCTTTCTATCTAATTTCCTCAATCGATTTTTTTTTTTTTTCATTTATTCTTATCAAAACTAGATTTGTTATTTTATTCATCCAAGTCATTTTTCTTTTATCCTTCTTCATGACCACATCTCGAAGTCTTTCAATCTGTTCCTTATTTTTTTTACTCATTATTCACAACATACAATAGAATACTCATAATAGCATTGTCTCTTTAAAAGTCCACAAAATATTTTTTTTCTCTTGATAAGTATCTTCTTTGATAATTCTATTCTTTTAACTTTATCTTTACTTCTTCCAACCTCATTGAACCAACTACCCAAATATCTAAATCCATTTATCTATTGAATTATATTATCATGGATTTCAACTTGCATTCTTTTTGTATTCCTTTCTATTCTAAATACTTAGTCTCAATATTAATCTTCATTCTATATTTTGTAAAGACTTCATCCTCAATGATAAATGCTATATATCATTTACAATTCTTATACATTTTATTATTGTACCTCCAACATTTGATCCTCCACCTTCTAAATATAAATAAATACTACTTTGAGCACAGATGACATTCTGCATCTTTACCTAACTCCTCTTTCTATATTCATTTTATCAGTATCATATCTGTTATTAAAACAAAATCAACTCCCCTCCCCCTTATATACATATATATATAAATACACTAGCATAACTACAAAATTAAAAATGTCTATGTAAAAGTTTAAAAAAATTTCTTTGTTATTATATTTATATCACTTGATATATATATAGTAGTTAGCATTTTTAAAGAATAAAACGTATTATTCCACAATAGTAATTTTTGAAAATTCACTGTTTAAATTTTTTTTAAGTGATTGTATAAACTTGCTGATAATTGCATGTCAGTTGTTTTTTAAAACTTTCTTAATTACACATATATATCATTAATTATTAAGATTCTATTTCTGCTAATTATTAAAAAGTTAAAATTGGGAGATAATGTCTCGGGTCTTTTATTCCTGTTTTATTTCATACATTATGCTTCATTATATCTTAAGAACCTGTTTCTAAATATAAACATCATTATAATAAAAGCACTCCTTCTGTAAGATTAAAATAGGCAAAGGTGTTCTGTATTATGTATATGTTTCATTTCAACTTTTTCAATAATTGCTTGAAATTGGAGTTTAATTTATTATATATATATATCAAATATGCTTATCAGAATTTATGTCTTCAATTAATTTTGTGATGATGGTTTTAATAATAATGCAATGGAAAATATCGGTCATTCATTTGTATTTAAAACAATGTTTAAAGTTTTGAGTAATTTTTTTTCCTTTTTTAGCATAAAATAATGATTTTATTTTTGTTTGACTATGTGAAGTAAATATTTATAAATAAAGTATATACAATAGAATGTCGAAATTCAAGACTGCAATTTAAATGCAATCTTTCTATATGACAAAAAAATAAAATTAAATTTTTTTTTGTGCATTTTATTGAAAAAATTTTCCAAAAATCATCCAAAGTGAATTGATAAATATTTTATATTTATTAAAAATATAATTGCTGAGCAAAACTTTGTCATTGTTTTATTTTGATGCATTAAATGTATATCCCTTTTCCATATTGTTAAATTAATTTTATTTAAAAAAAGAATGTATATCCAAACTTCTGAAATTTGGACATACACTGTTTATTTTAAAACATTTTATTATTAACAAATCTAAATCAATTATTATTCCAAAATGAGATATAGTAAGTATTCATAATTATGTATTGGTTGAATATTTTTCTGTATATTTGCTGATTTACATTTCTTGATTCTCTGAATAGAAGTTTAATTCTAATTAGTTTGGGTAATTGACATTTTACTGTAATTGTATTTGTTATGTGATTTGTATTTGTTACTCTTAGATACAAAAATTAGCTCTGGAATTAATTTGATTGAAGAAATAATATGGCTTGTACATTATTTTAAGGCATTAAACTGGGATCTTTCACCCATCACTGCAAATGCTTGGCTTAACATCTACCTTCAAGTTGCTAATTTAGAAAATATTTCTGATACTCAGGATAATTTTATATATCCTCAATATTCAACTACGGCTTTTGTAAGGATAGCACAGGTAAACACATTTTTTTTTGAAAATTAAATTTTAATGTGTGCATTGTATGATTTTTTTTCCTGAATTAACTATTTTGGTAGAATCTTTTAGGATGCCATCTGTTATAAAAATATTGTATGGTGATTTCACATTGATCAAACTATTAACTAAATTGTTTTTTTAATTGGACTATTTCTATCATCTAATAATCCAATATAAAAATACAACTAAAACACCATCATCACAAACCTTCAGGAAAATACTCACTAAATTCTCCCACCAAGTTTACATGAAAAGAAAGTTTGTTTCGTTAGTAAAGTGTTATGAAATACCTGTGAGCAAGAAAAATATATTGTTGGATTCAAGTGCAATGAAAATTTTCTTATGTTATAATGTTAAATTACGTTTAAAAGTAATAATTAATTTTAAAATTTATTAAATATGTGCCTATTGTTCTATTTAAGATATAGATATAAAATTAAATAGATTCTTTAAGATTGAGTTCAAGTCTCAATATACATATTCCTTAAGCATAGAGTGATGTACAATTAAATATAAATTTTAATATTCATTTTTGCATAGTGATTACATTTTTTAAAATATTAAATATATTTAAAAAAAAGCATGGAAAAATTCAATTATTATATATATATATATATATTGAACAAAGGATCAAGAATAGAATGAATCCACCTATTCTTGGAGCTCTGATGTTCATAAACATACCTTTTTTAACACTTGGTAATTCAGAGTAAAATCAATATATCAGTCAGATGGAATATGCCACTTAATAGTTATTAAATCAATAATCAATTGTAAAAGACTAAAGACAGAATGTCTTGTTTAACACCTTGATTATAATAAATAATATTTAATATGTAAACATTAAATTAGACATATCATGTTATTCTGAACATAAAACCAGGTCCTGAATTAATTTTTGCTGCAAAAGATACCATATAATTTATTTTTAGGGTATGCCTTATTTTTTCATTACAAAAATGTACTTGTATTCAAGTACAAAAATGTACATTTATCCGAATACTTCTTCTCTTTACAGAAAGCTGTAAGATTCTCACCCTGGTACCCGCCACAATTTTTCTCCAGTACTCACTGGAATAACTTTTCCTTTTTGCAGTCATTTTATCTGGATGTCATAATATTCTAGTTAAATTTATCACTATATCAAGTATTAATTGAAAATTTATAAAACAGGAGTGGTAATAAAAATGATTAGAGTTTAGAATGATTTGTCCCCAACAAAAAAATGCAGACACAAAAATTCAGAAAATGTTTCTGTATTTTACATGTGCACATTAATTACATGCATTACAACACACAGCATACTGAACTATGAAAATTCATATATGACACAAATACATCCATTTGTTATCAAGTACATGCTATAAACATTTTCCAAATTATTCTTAATAACCCTGCTTGGATATATGTTTTAAAAACTTTTTTTTTAGGAGAAAGATTCATGATTTAACTTAAGTTAAACTTTGATTATTAAAATCACTTCCATTATTTAGTATTTTAGAGAAAAAATGCTTAAGAAATCAAACTGATTTTTTTTATATGTTGAATATTTAAAAGCTACTGTGATGAAACTCTAAAACTAAATCAATCATTTGAAATCTAAATAAATAAAATAAATACATAAATGAAATTATAAATTGTCCTGATATTCTGGCTTGTGATACATAAAATTTTAAGTTTGTTAAATCATTTATAAAGTCATGCCTAAGATTTGGTTGAGAAGAAATTACGTTTGTCGAAAATGTTCAACAGAAAAATACACAAGTACCGTATAATTTATACTACCTATTATGTAAAGCATTGCTTAAGAGATAGGGTCATGTGATCCATGATTTATTTTGACTATTTATTAATGTCGATAATATTGTTTATTTATACATTTATTACTTTATAATTCAATAAGTCCATCATGTGTTTTTCTGGTTAGATCTTATTTTCGGAGAAACATGTCAGCTCGTATGTATAATAATCAAAGGCAATAAATCACCCTTCCTCAGGCTATGAATTAAAAACACTAAATGAATCCATTTTATTCTTGATCCTTTGTTCAACACTTGAATGCATTTAGTTCATACACTGAAGAGGGTGATTTATTCCTTTTGGTTACATATACATTGAATTATGTTCAATTTTAACGTTTATATATATATACGTGCAAAAAGTAACCATCTTTTTCTTTATTGTACTGTAATCTTTAAAGAATATTTCTATTATTGTAGTTTGATGGAATTTGTCTTTATTATAAATAAATACTATCAGTGATTTTTTTCCAGTTTTAATCAACCATACATGCCCAATGGGATCTATAGAAGTTATATTAATACAATTTTGTGTGAATAGTAAATTATTTTAAAACTGACTTATATAATTTCATTTATCTTTATGCAAATAAAAATATCCAAAAATCTTTATATTTTAAAAACAGATCTGACTTTTAACATATGATTTTTTTAAAAATATGAATTCCAAAAGTTTACAACACAAATTTTCTCATTACAAAAATAGTGATTACAAGGAAAAATATGGGATTTAAAATTTTTTTCCCCTAATGATATTTATCAAATTTTAGATGACAGAGATTTATTGAACATTTCTGATTCATACACATTTTTTTAAAGTTTAAAAAACAAAACATTAATTGTAGAATTTATTGCATTTGATAGTACAAGAATTTGACCATGATTATGTTCCTCTTAAGTAGCATGGCAAAATACCTTATCTTTTACTCATTCTTCTTATTTGCTATAAACGGTATATATTTAGAATCAGTATCTATTTGGCATCAGTTCAGTTTTTCAAAAAAGTGCTCAAGCATGTGTAGTGCTTCTCTGAATATACTATAGCTACAATTTTGTTAATAATTCTAATCTTTTGTAATCTTATTTACTAATATCTATTCAAAGTTGTTTATATATATAATTCTTAAATTTTAATGGATTTTACAATTTTTAGTTTAAACAGGCAAAACTCTCCATACAGTAGTGCCACTCAGTGCAAGCCAGAGTAATCAATGGATGCAAGAAGATTTGTGCATAAAATTCCTATCTAGTACCTAGTCATTCAATATCCCCAGACTAGTTTTCAGTTTGTGGCTTTCATCAGTAAGGAGCCTTGGATCCATGCTGACAGATCTAAGACTCCTCACTGATGAAAGCCACAAGCTGGAAACTAGTCTGGGGATATTGGATGAGTAGGCAGTAGATAGAGATTTTTTGCATCCATTGATTATTCTGGCTTGCATTGAATGGCACTATTGTACTGAGAGTTTTGACAGTTTGAACAAGCATAAGAAATGATGATCGTGTGATGTTTAGTGGTTTAATTTTTAGTTTACTTATATTTGTGATTTTCTTTTTTTGAAGGCAGACTTCATAATAAATTTGATTTATTCCCAAGCTATGGATAAGGATCTATAAGTGATGAGATAAATTTTTAGTCTAAAACATCATTAGCAAAGAATTTAAAATGTTTTAATAATTCTCATTCTTATTGTTGAGATCTTGAACTTTATATTATAGTATATACCCATGGTGTGGGCCACATGCAGCTCCCAAAATTCCTCTATGTGGCTCCTGAAATAATATGAATATTGATTTTCATTGCCATTTTTCTAAACTTTTCTATTAATAATCTATAATAATATAGTATTTATCAGTATTAAATTATTTTAATTTGTAAAAGCTTTACTAAAGATAAATACAAAACATATTTTGAAACTTTAAATTTTTTGCTTTTAAATGATACTAATTAAAAGAGTTGTTGACATGGATTTTATTATTATATTTGTTTGGTAAAAAGTGTTGGGATGGCTTGTGTTGTTACTTCTAAAATTAATTCCAAAGTAATTACTATGAACTTAAACATTCAGAAATGAATGAGAACTATTATATATGGCGCTTATTATCGAAGAACTTGTCAGCTCTCATATACACTGCTGAAAATTATTTTTTGTATGCTGTTCTTTTCTTGTACAAATTTATAAATAATTAAACTGCTTTATATTTTTTAGAAATTTCTTTTTGTGGATAATTTATTTATAGTCTTTATGTGAATGCATTAAAAATTATTACAGACTAGAGAAACTATAATTCATTTTTGTTGTCATTACAATCAAATAATTGTTTAATGCAGTATCTAATTGCCGGAATCAAAGCTACAAATGGTAGTTAGTTTTGCCAAGCTTAGAAACTGTAAATGATGGATGGGTCTTAATCATTAATGTTATTTTGGGAACAACAAAAAACACTTAGTATTTGTTAATGTATAATCTCTACATAGGAATATTGATCAATAATTGGTGGTTAACTAAGCTAGTTATTGCAGGGGGTGGGTGGAGGAATTTGCTTGAAATGTGAAAACATTTCCAAATTCATACCCAGCTCAGGTTATATGCATGGCTGGTGGATATGGAAATTACATTATACACCTGGGTCTCTTTTTACGCGGACTTATTTAGCACGATTTTGAAGTTACGTGAATCGTGTTTCACCGGAAGTCGAACTCCGATAATACGCTATTACTTTAAATAATAAATTTCGCGTACTTACGTTATATTGAAAGTAATAGCACATTATTGGAATTCGACTTTCATCTTAGTAATTTCAATATTTTCAGTGCTTTATAATAGTAAGATTTTATGCAATAATGAAATTAAAATCATGATTTCCACATTTTATGTATACACACATTAAATTTTACAAGATTATAATGTAAATTTGTTCAAACATTGTGCGTGTTAATTTTCCATTTTAAATCACATTCTGTTTTTGCTTTTTAAAAAAGAACGTAATCAATTATTAATCATTTAGTGTCCACAAGTTTATTTTTAAAAGGTCGGTAATAGCAGTTGGCACACTTAAATTTGACAATTAAAAATTAAAATCTGATTTTTAATTGTAATTAACAATTTAAAAATTACTTATGATGATTTGAAATTAATGTGATGTAAAAGGAAATTTGATTTTTAAACGGAATTGAAAATTAAAGACAAAAATGAGAATTTAATTTTTAGTTGTTAGTTTCATAAACAATTAATAAAATCAGCATCTCAAAGATTAATTACTAATTATGTTGTCACCAGAAAACCACTGACACAACATGAGTGTGAAGTTGGCGCTAGTTGTTTGCAAACGAACATGTTTTTCGGCAAATAGCTATAATAATTAAAACGTGTATTAAAAATGTAAATTACTATACTGTAAATTATGCATAAAAATATATTATTTTGAATAAAATTAAATATTATAGTTAAAAAAGTTTGTCTTGTATCAATTTTTTTCAAATTTGAAATTTTTTATTAGTCATATTTTATTTTCTTATTTTTTTTTTGCGCGAATTTTAAAGTAATTTTACGTTGGTGCTTTGCTTTTACGCGAATTTTGAAAAATCACAGACTGCGCCCCCCCCCTTCAATGTAAGTGACATCTATTTTTGCGCGATTTCGTTTGTGCGTGTTTTCTGAGGAACCTATCTATCGCGTAAAACGAGACCCAGGTGTAAAGTCTTTCTTATGAACATACATATTTAATAAATAATATTTTAAAAAAAGCCACTTTAAACTTTTTTATTTATATAGTAAACCACAAAAAATTCTATTAGAACTAGCAAAATTATATGTGTTTGTAGAATTAGTTTTAATTTTGTTTCTGTCATATTTTTGGAGAAAGATCATTTAAGATTAGCTATCTGTAAATAAAGGGTCTTATAGATAGTGGTCAATGTATCTGAAACCATTACCATGTGATCTAGAGCTCAAATATAAGTAAAATATAGAAATATTTTTGGATTTTAGTATAGTCAATCATTCAGCAGTGAGGTATCTAGTGATTTTTAACTTTAAGATAAAAACTGTTGCCAAATTTCTCTAACCTTTATTATCTAGCAGTTGGTAAATCTTGTGAATAGTGTCGCCACTTTTGGTTGGAGAAGTAGATCTTTGCAGACAACTTTTTGTTTTTATTTATAAATTTTAAAATATGTCAATAATGTACTAATTATATTTAAATATTAAAATCATTATGACCTAAGAATATGAAGTGTTATTTTTTTGAAAATGCACACACAAAAAACTGTATAAAGAAAATATTTTTGATACATAAACTCGCCACCCTCACATAAATTTTTATATAAATATTATTAAGTACATCTTTTAAAGTACATGACTAATTAAAAAAAAAAATTGTGTAAAAATTTTGCTTAGTTGACAGGTCATATGGCAAATTCATGAAAATTAGAAAGCCTTTGTGATTCATACATACATGTTTCCTTTAAATACTTTATTTGAAGAAATTATAAGGATGTATAGAGGAAGGGATCTGAATTTAGTATACAAATGTTTTTCTGCTCAGATCATTTAATTAATTTACATAATTTTTTTTTTGTTTGCAGCTGATTGATTTATGCATGTTAGACATTGGTTGTCTCCAGTTCTCATACAGTGTGATCGCAGCATCTGCTCTTTACCACATGTCTTCACAACATATTGCAACTAGTGTATCAGGTTTTAAATGGATGGATATTGCACCATGTGTAAGCTGGATGACATCATTTGCTACAACAATTAGAGAATCTGGAGAAGCTGATGTTAAATATATACATCAAGTTGTACCTGAAGACCTGCACAATATTCAAACACATATTGTTGATTTAGATCTTTTGGTAAATGGTTTTTGTTATTTCTTATGTATACTTTTAAAAGATGACATTTTGAACGTTATTTTTCTCTTTTTATATATATATATTTTTCTCTAATATCAAATTGTTTTAGGTCATTAATATATTTTGTATTAAAAACTGTCTGTTTTTTATATTAGTGATTATTTTATTATTATTTGTTAAATCTGATTCCAATTTTTTTCCCTAAATGCCAATAATTAGTTTTTTTCATTAAATTGCATTTCTATCTCTCCTTTTTTTTTGTTAAAAAGAAAAACAAATCCTGGGATACTTTTACAGCATGTTTACCTCAATCTCCATTTCATTGTATTTATTTATTTTATTTCTCTATTCCTATCATACATATATCTTTATGTACTGTTTCATTATAACATTTTCCTTGATTTAAATTTCGATTTTCTTTTTAAATAATAAGATATTGTTTTGTAGTACAAAGTCTAGCAAATATATTTCAAGTTGAGGTACTGTTAGATAAACAAATTTAATTTACTAATTGAAAATGATTTTGTTGATTATTATTTTGTGTTTTTTCTGATTTTTAATGCTACTTCAAAGTAGCATAAACAATTTAAGAATTGAAGCAGTCCGATATATATTCATATAATTTTTCATTTATGTGTGATTTAATTTTTCTAATGATATATTGTGATATACTGTATATTATTATTCAGTAAGTGTATTACAGTTTTGGGGATTTATTGTATTATTATTCATTGATATAACCTAAAGAATGGAAATCCAGTGGAAGTTATTTTGTTTATTACTTTTATGTACATCACGAGTCTGAACATTTACACACGCTCAGTTTATTAAAAAAATAACATTAGATGTTTTATATAATAGCCAAACTTGAAATGTAAACTATGATAATGCAAAGCTCACATATGATCGGTTTCAAAAAAATATCCATTGCCAAACCTTCAAACATTACTAACCACAAATCGGAATATGTTTGAATCTTATTTAAATTAAACTGATTTTATTCACATCATTTGAAAAAATGATACGTGAAATACACAGAATTATTAAATGTAATATTTTTTTAGTTAGTAACCATATTCTGTATAAGCAGGGCATTTAAACATTGTGACTAACTGATAGAATGGGCTTCTTCAAATAAGAACAAAAATCTACAGATGATGTAATTCAATTTATCCTGTTTTATTATTTATATCTAGAGACATCTCCTTCACATAATTACACATTTCAATTCCAAAAGAAAAGATTAAAAAAAAAAAACACCTGTTCTAGAAATGACCTTTGCAATAACTATACAATTTAGTATATCAAACACATACATCCACATATAGAACAAACTGGTCCATTTTTGTATTTATTTGATAATTTGTGATGCTATCTTCTAATTTCTTCAACAGAAAACTTACGTTTCTGAAATAGTTAACACTATACCTAATTATAGCTTTTAACTGTATTCTACCATTAACTAAAAGCTATCAATATCACATTTCTTTAGAGTATCATTTGAGATAATGTTTTATAACATAAATGTCTGCCTCTTGTGAAAATCATGCTCATGTTCACCATAAATACTTTTTTAGGAAGTCTTGTATTATTCATTTGTTTCACATGTTTAATGAAACAAAGAGATAGTGGTACTCTACATCCAGCAAGTTGACAAACATATTGATTGATCTTGTCGTATTTTAAAAATTTTATGAAACATTCTTAAATGAAATTGTTCTAATGCCTTATATCTATAGGATTCCAATCTCATTTCCATACAATAAATTTAATAAAACAACAGTTCTATATACAATTATTTTAGTTGGAATAATTATTTTAGCAATGAAAACAGTAGCATCACATTGGATTCAGTGCTGCACTTCAATATCTAAGTTCATCAAGATATTTAAATTGGCTTACATTATCAAGTTGTGTATTTCCTATATTACATGTAATAATCGTATATGTATATTGTGATTTGTTAGATTCTTAGGATTAAGTTCCTGCATATTATAATAATAGGTCATTTTTCAGGAGTTTTTGATTTATATTTTTATTCTTGAGTAGACTCATACTACACATTATATTTGTATTTAGTGAGACTAATGTTCTAATCTTGTTTTCAGTTATGGCATGAAATATGCAGTGTTGAAATAGTTGTCAGCAACTTTTGAATTGATATCGTGATTACGTATTTTATTACCTATATTTTAATTTGCATTTACATATATCTGGATACATTCACTATTGTACCGGTAAAAATCACCATGCCTATTCACACACAGTAATCCGAATTCGAACCCAGTCCACGTCTAGGAATAAATTCCAAAATGCAAACTAAATTCGAACCCAAAACCCTGGCATGACCCACCGATGACAACATTACAACGGTACGGGGTTCTCCCTTTACTAGCTCATCGAAAAACACAGACTAAATTACCTACAATCAGCTATTTCATAGATATCTTATAGTCGGGATATTGGTACGGCTAATAATTTAATGTATATATTTAAGTTGTTAATACAGACAGCAGGTGACTGACTAGATTTCGAGAGTAATAAAGCCAGAGAGACAAAATTAGATTAGATAATTTTTTTAATAAATTATGGAAAGCATTGAATAATATCATTTACAGGTACGGTAAAACTTTCATATGTATTTTATAATAAATTGCTGCTAGTCATTAATAATCGGTTTAGACTGCTTAACAAAACTCATGCCAATATTTATGTGTTTTAACTGGTTGTATAGGTCGATATGAGAATCGGAGTAACTGGAGCATTTAAAATATTTAACTACTATTTTATATTAAGTTGTTTTATTTAAATAGATTCAAACCATTGCGTATACGGATAAAGGGAGGCGTTTTATATAAAAATATAATATATAATACTGATGTACTGATGGTTGCAGGGATTAAGGTATACTACAAATAATAACTGCGTGATTAACGGAATACCGCGCTTGTACTTGACAAGTCTTAATGCCCCCAAGTAGATCCGGGACACTACAACCAGCGGCTCATTTTCGAACCCGGTGACCCAAGAGATTACCGGAAAGAATTCTTCCTCTCCATGGGTAGTAAAACGAGACGCCAACAAGCGAAGGTAAAGCATAGGGAAGAGTGTGGAAGTGGTTTTAAAATAAATATATAAAACCTTTTTCTCCGAACATTTCTACAGGATATAACTATTCAAAAAAAAAAAAAGTAATAATTAATTAATTTCACTCTGAAACCCATAACTCCCCAGATTGTTGGGGTAATAATAATAAAATTTCACTTATATTTTACGTTTATATAAAATAATATAAAAATTTTAGCTATTTTAAATATTGAGTTGAAGTATAGTTAGTATGAAATAAAAGAACATAAAGTACTGGAATTTTCCAAAAAAAGGTTTTTATTCATAAAAGAATTACTTTTAAAATCAATATAATAAATATTATAAAAAACTTTACGATTTAACAGAGTTGAAAAATATTATTATTGGTTTGTTTGTAAAATAAGTATAGTAAAATATAAATGTATTCACTAATGATTATTATTATTAGACATATTTATAAATTCATCTAAAGAGGAGAATTTAGGAAGAAATTTATAAGGTTTTAGTGTAATTTTAAAAAAAGAAATTTAAATTATAGTTTAATTAAAATAAAATTATTATGAGAGAGTTAAAAGTTATAAAATTTTTTCTTCTTGGTTATGTATGAAGAACGTAGGGGATTTTATTTCTTAGAAGTGTTATTTAAATTTGGATTTGGAAGACTAGAAATTACGTAGGTTGAAGATTTAAATTGGAGAAAGAATCAGCTGGACTTTAGCCATCATTATTGAGTTTAGGGCACTTCTTAATAATGGTTGAAGTGATTTCTCTGGAACAACTACTTTGGTCTGAGACAGAATAAGTAGGTTATCTTATATTTAAGATAGTTACTTTCGCTATTTTTGTTATAATCTCCTTTGATTTTTGTAGAATATCTAATTTTTGACTATACAATACCTTTGCTTTCTTGATAAAGTTCTAGTTCGTTTTCATTTATTTTTAAATTTAATAATGATTCTAAATTGAAAAAAATTAAGGAATTCGTGAATAAAAAATATAAATTCATTATCTTAATTTATCAAGTAAAATTAATTATTCTATACATTTTACAAGTAAGATTTTGATTAAAAATACTGATCAAGGAATGTGACTTTTGATAGATTTTTAAATGATTTGTATAATTTGCAAAATTAAATTTTAAAGAAAATATACACGCAATTGAAACTTTTAAATTGAGCTAATATAAATCCACAAACCACACCCACACGAATGTTATTTATCATGATTTGTGACATTTATACACATACTCTTTACATTAAATTCTTTTTAAACAAACACAAAATAAATAACTTAAAATTTATGTGGCTGGGAATAGAAAAAGTCTCATTGCGGGTAAATAGTGGTTTAGAATTACCGTTCTTAAATGACAACCATGAAACTAAGATCGATTCTTCGATCTGTCTGTTTCACTATATTTTCATTTGATTAGAATATTAGTTTCTGTTAAACATTTTGTCAATACATAAGTTTTTCTCAGTTCTTTTTTTTTTTTGTTTGTTTGTTTCAGTTACTATATATCATCTGTAATAGATTTTTGTTCATGTTGTAAATAGCACATTCTATTTCAGTGTTTTTTAATATCTTTTAATATTAAAATGTCCTTATTTTAAGCTTTTACTATTTTGACAATATTTCTTAGTTTAAGTGATACTTAGTTTTGAATTTTTTTTTTTTATGATGAATCTTTTACATACATATATACAAGCGGTTCTCAACTTTTGTATCTAATTGGTTCCTGAAATATGTACGAAAGTAGAGCAATGTAAAAAAAACTTCAAGGTGTTTTTAAAATATTTATTTTTTAATGAGGTGTATTAGCATATACATAAATAACATTTTATTGATTAGTATCTGCTGTTTTTTTTTATAAATTTATCAAAAGATAATTGAATTGTACTCGTTTTTCTTTTCTTGGTAAAGAGTTCTGTAAGACTATCTTTTTCTACTGCCCTTTATACAAAAGATATACGAAATTGTGAATTGTCCGAAAATAAATATATGAAAGTCAAGGATCGCCCGTATATACATAATTCAGCATCTAAATTACAATTTAATTCTCTAGTTAATTTAGCTATTATTATTTTTACCTTACAGTGTGTTTTTTAAATGTGTGGTTGATTAATAAGTAAACATTTTTATTAACTTTTATAAGTCTATATCTTTTATATTAAAGTGGATATTTGTTTATCAAGGGTATAATTATGTCTAGTATTAAAATTTGTTAATAGTATACCATTTTTAAAACATATTTTCTACATAGGTATACATAAGGAATCCTCATTTTCATGATTGGTTTCAGAAAATTAACTTAAAGAATGGGAGCCAAATTTCCATAAGATAAAAAGTTAGTAACATTGAATTGGAACTGCAGCACAATAAAAGGACATTATCTATTTTTATATATCAACATATGAGTATTAATATTGTGTATATGTTATTTAAAAACATAAAGATATGGATTTAAATAAGCATTGAAATTATCAATTTTATGTGGGAAAAAAAAGCACTTTCATAGTTATTCTCCTTTTCTGCAATTAATTTTTTTTTAAAAAAGAAAAGCCATGATATGATCTAGCTATTTTGCTTATAATTTCTTGAGATAAAGCTTGATGATAACAATTTTGCTTTCAAATTTGTGTATTTCATTTTAATTCATATTTAGAATGTCTTACTTTGAACTTAAACTTGTCACAGCAATTTTATATTCAAATTAAAAAGGGATAATTTTCTCATGACATAACTAAGATTATATGCTATTTTTTTAAAATCAAGCGTCCAAATATTTAGTAATAAATATTTGGTAATATTTTTTAGGAGTTCCATTTTTATAAATTTTAAAGAACATCAATTTTATTTTTTAAGTATTTGTACTTTCAAGGAAAAACTTTAAATGGGAAAATAGATTCATCTTTCCAATAATTTTTTTGAAAAGTTATTTTTCATGGTACTGTTACAATTTAAAATTGGTTTTGAAATATAATTTACCTTCAGTAATCAAAACCAATTTTGTTAAATGTTCGGGTGCATTACCCCCCCCCCCCCAATAATCTTTATAGATTTATATGTAACTTTAGTTAATAATTATTTCTTAAATGTCTTTAATATAGCTTCAGGTATATTTTTAAATGAGAAATAATATCTACATTTTGTTCATCTTTGGTAATTTTTATTTTCAGGAACCATAAATTCTATATTTTTTTTTGTTATAAAATTTGAAAGATAATGACATAAATTTAATTATAACAAATGCATATATCTGTATAACCGGCAAAGTGTATTATTTTTCTTTCATCAGTTTTCTGTTTGGCTTAGTGCACTTTTGGTTCTGAGTTCCATAGTCATAGCTATATTATTTTGTTTGGTTTGCTGCTTTTATAGTTTATATTTATTATTCTTAATATATAATTGGGCTAATTTCCATATTCTACCAATTTAATAATTGGATGCTGTTATCTCGTTTATAATATTATTTGCGATATACCAAGTCTCCTTTATTTTTCTCTTTTGTCATTGTGTTCTAAGCACACTAGTTTGACATTTTGTGAATCAAAACTGTGTCTTCTGACATAAGAACACAGATATATATATATATATTCAGCATTTTCTTTTGCTCATTTGTATAGGTACTTGTGCTGTGCTATTCTTGTGTAATTTTGTTCTTTGATTCTCATTATACTGCTGAGCACCCTGTGTCGTTGCACTGAATCTCTTAGATTATTTGTGTATTTCCTCTTTTTGTAGTTTGGTATTGGTGATCATTTTGTTGAGGTTGGCTGGTGTTCTGAAGACAACTTTAACTGACTGATTAACAATGCCAAAAATAAACTACAAAATGAGGAAATCCCACAAATAGTCTATGAAATTCAGTGCACCAGCCCGGAACGTGTAGCAGTATATTATGGAGAATTGCGGAACAACATTACCACAAGAGTAGCTATACAAATGAGGAAAAGAAAACCCAAAATATATATCTGTTTTCTTAGATCAGTAAAAAAACGTGGATGCAATTTTGATCCACCAAATATTAAACTAATGTGCTTAGAATGCGATGACAGAAAGAGGAAAATAAAGGAAGCTGATACATTGTAAATAATATTATAAACAAAACAACTAATAATAATCCAATTATTGAATCGGTAGAATATGGAAATTTACATATTAACAATAATAAATAGATGTTATAAAAGCAGCAAACTGAAAGAAATAATCAGCTATGATTATATAGCTGATTATGGTGCTCAGCACTGAAAATACCCTAAACCAAACAGAAAACTGATGATAGAAAAATAACACTTCGCCGCCATACTAACATACTTATGCAAAATTATTACAAATTTATTTGTAATAATTTTGCATATGTAGTTGAAATAAAATTGAAACTGAGTATATGTAATATAATACTGAACAGATATATTTTTACATTTTTTTTTTAAATAAGCTTTTATAATGCAAAATAGTGGTTGTTATATGAATTTCCAGCTTTCATTTTATAACATTCCATTTAAGTAATGATTCTATGAAATATGCATATATGAAACTGCTTAATGCAAAATACTAGTTTATTTGAAATATTTCAATAACCTATTGAAATCCAATTAATAATGGCTTTTAGCATTTTACTTTTAATAGGATTTAACTCAACAAAAATAGATTATCTTGATACTTTTAGATTTGTTGATATATATTTATTGATAGCTTTAGAATTTTAAAATGAATTTCATTATATCTATTATTAAGAAAAATGATATAATAGAAATTTCAAATTACAAGTTTATAAAATCTTGGGTAAGTTGTGAAATTTTTCATAAATTTTGTTTGTTTGTAGGAACGAGCTCAGAAAGTACAGGAAGCGATTGCATTGTCATCTCGCAGCAGTCCTATTGCAACAGTTTCGCCAGTCAGTACTTTGACTCCACCACAGAGCCAAGAAAAAGGCTATGAAAAGAAGTAACTAGCCACTATATAGAATCATTTTATTTTAAGTGAAAAAGAAAAAGTAATGTAGGATGTTTGGCAAGCTGTTGTATATAAAGAATTCTTTACATAATTATTTCTGGAAGACCGAAAATTTTGTAAAAAAAAAAAGTTGTGATGTGTCGATTTAATAATAATAACTTTAAGTCGTCATCATTGCCTATCCCCCTTTATACAAAAATTTTTTTTAAATAATTTATTTTTAATATAATGTCCCATATAAAATATTTTTAAAAAGCACTTGTATTTACATTTCAAAAAAAGATGTAATTACTGTTGGTCAATTTTTGTTTATATTAGAATCTATTTAGAGTAATAAAATATGTGATAAATAATTCACATTCAGTAACTGATTTATATTTTAGTGTGTGTGTGCGCGCGTGTTGAGCATGCTTGTTATTTAATGGAGGGACTGGAAAATTATAATGCAAAACAACCGTTATTTTGCAGCTTTCAACTAAAATATTGTTAATAAAGTTGAACTACTGTTTATTAATTTTATTACAAAGTAAAAATATTATTCCTAAAAAATGGCCTAGATTTTTTTAAAGATTGAATTTATATATATTTTTAAACCAATGTTTAACCAAACATAAACAATCTTAGGAAGTAAAGTTACCTCTATCTTTTATTGAAAGGCTCACTATTTCTTATAATTTTTATTTATATACTGTATATTTATATATAAATATAAAATGAATAATTTTAAATATTTTTATCAATTTGATATATCTATTTTATATCGTAAAATATTTATATATATTTGTTCATTTGTATTTTTAAAATTGTCATTTAGTTTGAAAATCAACTAAATAAATGCATATTTATCTTTTGTATAATTAAAATGTTAATATTTTTTTTAAGTCTTAGAATATTAATTTTTTTAAGCTTATTGTAAAAATGGTTACTATGTTTGACTCTCCCCATTATGGAGTTTGATCCTGAATAGGTTATGTTCGAAGATTTGATGTGTGAATGTTCTTTGAAGTTTGTTTTGTATGCATGTAAAAAAAAACAACTAAATTACGGTTATAGCCAAACTTCCTAAATCTGAGTTTTTGTTCTCGATCTACTTTTTATTTTTCAAGATTTTTTTTTTTTTAAGTTTGAAATTTAAGCAAATGTAAAAATATCTTCGCTCCAGATGGTTCATGGCGAATTTGAATATGTTGCACATTGCAATGTTGATTATTTTTTAATTTGTAAAGAATTGCTAAGAATTTACTTATGATATTAACCCATTTGGGCCATGATTTTGTCTATGTTGTAAATAGTTAGGCAATATGCTAATGTAAAGGAAAAGTGATGGAGAGAATTTGTTCTACCACATTAACTTCATGTTAAAAGTAAATATTAGTAAGTTGCGTGGGAAATCGTATAATTTCACTTTATTTTTTTGTCTTCCTCTTTCGAACTCTATTTTCTTAATTTTTATTTTATAGTAGAAATTAAATGTGAATGTATTTAATTTTATACGAATAAAACAGTACTTCTCAAAATTATTGTAGCTTGGCACACAGGGTATATATAGTTTTTAAAATATTTTTTCCCTCCAATATAAGCTAACCACAACACTGCCAGTATTTGATATCTGAATATAATATATTGCTATAATTTTTTTTTTTAATGTTTTAATAGCACATTTTTTTTGCAAAAATTTTAATAATGAAATGAAAAAAACTGATATTTTGATGAATTATTAAAAGTATTTCAGACTTTATAATTTTTAAGTAATTAATTAATCATAAGCATTATAAATTTTGGCTCCCAAAACTTCTTGGGTACTGCTTTATTTGACATTTTTAAGGGAGGGAGGGGTGCACATTTTAAACATTTTTAAAACTAGATTGCATAAATGGCTAATATTTAGGCATTTGTACAACTTAAGGGTATCTTCTTTTTTTTTTAATAAATTCTTGAGAAATTATCGTTTTCATGCAACTTGATCATATGTAAAAAGATTTGTATTTATGTATCTATATTAGATTGAGCCTTCTTTTTTATGTATGATTATTTTAATAAATTTATTTTCAATAACTTTTTTTTTTTTACTGTTTTATTTTCCATATTTTAAAAATATTTATGGTCTCCATGTTATGTAACTTTAATCTGATGTAAAGCAAATGTCAAAAAAAATAAAAACAAACATACAGTTGATTTGAAAATATATTGACAAATATCTATTATTGTTAGCTGCCACTCACAAATACAACTCTTCTAACTCCACGAGAAAAGAGGAAGATTAAGAGACAAAAAGTTAAATGCGAGTTTTGTGATGATTGTATCATATGCTAGTCTTTTAATCTGTTTATTAAACATATTGTTTTTATATATTAAATGCAGCAGTTGTGTATGCTACATAAGTCTCATGGTATTTTAAAATCCACCCAAGCCATAAGTTGCTAAAGATTTTTCTTCAGGCAGTTTTTTTTTTATCCTTTTAAATTAATGGTCGATGTCTTTAATAGGTTGCATGCAAATTAAGAAATATTCTGTATGTCATACTTTGAATCAATAGCGCATAACATACTACAAATCTAAAAGCAAAAAAATTATCAAATTACATCTTGAAAATGGTTATCTGAAGAAAACTACAAAATAGAAAACAGTCGCAATGAGTAAGGGATCCCAAACTTTCCATTACCAGTAATGCTTCTTGCTTAACAATGTGATCAATTGAATAATATATATATTCACGGACAAACACCACCACAAAATATTTTCAATTGAATCAAATCAATAAAAACTAAATCACATTTGCTCAGGCACTTTTCTTGCTTGTGCCTAGCAGCTAAAGTATATAATACTTCGATTCTTTAACAACTTGTGATGAAAAGCAATATTCAATAAAATTCTTGAAAGTTATTATAATGAATAAGTTATGTTCCATAATAATTATTGCAATTACTTTTATGTTTATAATTTGTAGCTCTAGAAATATTCTTAGAAGACCAGATTGCAAATAATTAAGCTAAATATGGCCTCCATATTTGAAAAACCTGTTATCTCATTAAAATTTGCAGCCTTCTATTTTTAAGAGAACAATGTTAGGATGGATATTTATCATTAATTTTTTGTTTTGTGATTCAAAAAAGTCAAAATGTTAGCATTTTAAGTAATTTTAATTAGCCAATCATTAAGTCTACTTGGTCCTCAAATATCACTTGTTACTATATTATTTAATGAAAATATCTCAACTTTTTTGTAAATTAAGTTTGGAACAAAATTGCCAAAACAATAGACAAGGCATAAAATGTTTATAAACAAAAATATATTTTATATAGTTTAAATTTTTAGCTGTAAATTCGAAATGTGATATTTTACTTTATCTGTTTAACATCCCTTAAGTATTTCATTTTGAATAAATTTTCAAATATATAGAGAAAAATATATTTTCAGGAATTTTAACATATTGTATATTCTGAAGTAAACTAAATAGTCATTCAAATAAAGTGTTACTTCTTATCTGAATGTTTTTGTTCCAATATCTATTTTTTTTTTTATTATCATATTAAAAAATCCATGTCTTGTCATTAACTGTCTAGTGTTCTTAACTCTACTTTTAAATTACCAAATTACTTGCAAGAATTTTTTATTGAAGTGATCATATTGACTTGCAATGTAATCAGACATGATGTCACAAGAAGTGATATTTCTAATGATATCCTTATCCTGAACCGTACAGCCAGTTAACATTTAATTGAATTTGTCTAACAGAATATTCTTGGACATGCATATTATATTTTCATTATCTGTTAATGTCCTTTAAGCATGTCATTTTGAACAATGCTATTAATAATTTTCCAATACATATATGGATAAATAAAAATGATGTATTTTCAGGAATTGTTAACATATTCAATAATGTACTGAAGTAAGAGTCAAAAAAACTAATTTCTACAATTATCCTCATCTACTCTGAAATATTGTTCTTATTCTTCTAACCCCCCATGCAATTCCCACAAATCTAGTTGTAATAAAAAATCTGTTTCTAAATATTTCACATTTTCCTAATAAATTGTTTAGTAGTCCTTGCATCATGGCAACCGGAACCATACAAGTGCTTGATTCCAACTTTCTCATAATGGAACATAAATGATCTGTCAAAAGTGACAGATTCTCGTTCCAATTTAAGCATACTGGTATTCTTTTAGTGTTTGTTCTTGCCCTTACTGACAAAGTGAATATATAGTTTTTAAAAATGAAATGGACAATTAGTGTGTGTACAACCCAGCAGTAATATTCAGATGTTCACTGCAATTATGCTAACAAACAAGACACAAAATAACATGAAAATCAAATGAGATCTAACAACTGCCTCTTTAAAATTTTCTTCACAATATACTTGTTTAATGATAAGGACTAATTATATATTATTCATGGAGTATTTTAATTTTTAACAAATATATGTATAATCTTTGTATTCTATATAATGTATTTGCATTATTTGGATTTAGGATATAAAATGAAATGTGAAGAAAACGTGTGTTATAAAGTAATAATCAGAAAATAAATTTTTCACAACAGCTATATAAATATCAATAAAAAAATTTATACATTAAAAACCTTTTTCAGCACCTTATTTGGTGCCTTTTTTAAATGTTAATGATCTATTACATTAAAGAACTATTTCAGACATAAAACCATCTAGTGTTCAATAATGAAATTAAAACAAAATATAAATCAAAATCCTCGCATAAATACAGTAACTACAAAATAATTGACTATATCATAATACAATAAATTACATGCATTTTTTTTTTACAATTATATATATGTCATTTTATATAATTTTCCATTTTTAATTAACCAAATTTATAAAAGTTTTGTAAATATTCATAATTATTTTTAATATAGTATGTTTCATATATTTGTCTTCTTGTTGGATCTTTGATGTAATTTAAATATTTATTACTTTTTATAGCATCTATTCTTGGCCCATATTTCAAGTAATGAATGTATAATGCAGATTTATAATTTCTATTAATTGCATTATTATATTCTTTGGCTCTTATCTCTAATTGTTTGCCAATATGCCCAAAGTAAATCATTTTACAAATTTCACATGTAATTTTATATAAAATTCCCTTTTTGTACATATATCATCTCTTAACCTATATTACCTAATAATAGATTGAGATTTTTACTATTTGACCAGCCAATATTTATATTCTCAATATAATTTTTGTTATATCTTAATGTATTATATATCTTAGGATAATATGAACGTCTAATCCATTTCTTGTTTTATTACTATTATCAATACCATTATTTTCCTCAGAAATTTTATCTTCCACTATAGATTTTTTAGAATTAAAAAATATATTTTTATATAGCTGTTGTAAAGAATTTATTATTTTCTGATTATTTTATGGAAGAACAGCTTAAATATTTTTATATTCCAATTTTGGTGTTATAAAATATTTGAATTACTCTTAAGAGAATATGTCATGAAACTATATATCCAAGAAAACATGGACAAATATAGTAAGAGGTCCAGCAAAATTAGGAGGAAAACTGGCTTTATTATTTGTAAATAACATTTTTTGGAAGATCTAAGAGATTATTTTTGGAAAAAAAAAAAATGTAAAGAAATTTTTTTTAAATTGTAGATATAAAATATGTTAAATTTATTTCATTATAATATGTAAGTATATGTTTAAAAAATTGCAATTTAATGCAAATAATGTCCAGTAGATGGCTATGTGAATTGTATCATATCTTCAAGAAAGTCTCAATGGAGATGAAAGCCAGTTCAATAAATATTATAAAATAGTTACTAGCCATTGTTTATTTCAATTTTATTTTGTAGATTATTTATTTATTAATCTAACAGTACATCCAATATATTAGAAGTGAAGTAAAAAAAAATTAGAAATTTATTAAGCATTTGAAATTCAGATTTTTACTGTATCTCTACCACTGGTCATAAAAGATACTTATAAATTAGGAAATTGTTTCACAGATAATGAACCTTCAATAATTAAATAAAATTTAAAGATGTGTAAATAATATTTTAGGAAAGATTATTTTTTTGCTTTCAAAGGCAGTTTAATGGCATATTGTGATAAAACGTGAATTTAGCATTTATTCCCAAATTTTTCATACTAGCTGTACTTGATTCAAAAGTCCTGAAAACATAATTGAAGAGATTAAATGACATGACAATAGCTTATTGTAATTACTTAACAAATGCAAAGAATCAATATTGCTTTTTTGAAAGGATCATAACTACAGAATTAAATTCTCCAATATCTTGCAAGTGAAATATTAAAGTTATTTGTGTATTTATTGAACTGAATCAAATTTTTAAAATGTAAACGATTTAACAATGAGCTTTAAACAACTTTTTTTTAAAAAAAAAAAAAAACTGATTTTCTTAAATTGTTTTCTTTGGAAAAATGAAGGCATAACCAACAAAATCTATTTTGGATATTTTCATATTCAAATTTATCATTTCTAATTTTGGTTTTGTCTATTTTATTAGTAAATCAGAGATTCAAATGATTTTGCCAATAAAGAATGAATTATTCAATACTTGATAAATTCACTCATTTCAAAATTATTATGGTTACAAATAAGCCTAAAAAACAATAAGCAGATTAACATATTAGTATTACCTTACTGATACACAGTATATAAGATAATTTTATAAAAAAAAATAGTAATACTTTATATTATTACATATACTTTTATCATGAAAACTAAACTTTAATATTAAAGTATAATCTATGCACTAAATTAGGTGATAAATCTTTTTTTGGTCAACAACCATTTGGAAATTTATAATCACAAGCCATACAAAATTATTCAAAAATTGGTAATACATGGCCTGTTGATCCACACCGCGCGATGGCACTTTCTACGCTAAAGCACAAATATGCTGTTTACAAGCCGCTCAGATCTTACGACCTGTAAACTGTTCAAACACTAAGATGTTGAAGTGCACCCTTACCCCAACATCTCTAGCATGTTGAACATTATTAGCGACTAGTATGCGACACTCTAGACATTACTCTTGACTATTGTACAGCATATGATATGAAAGGTTTCTGTAGTTTTAATGACTCAAAGTATATTAGAACGGATTTTTTTTTTTTGCTTAAATGTATTGTAATTGATGTGAGTTAGTAAAAATTGTAACGAATTCTCAAATGCCCCTACTTTCATTGTCAGGTCAGAATTCACTAAATGAGTAAATCACGATCTGGCAAAGTTCACGATCAAGTCACGCACTTTCCGATACTTTTTTTTGAGATCAAAACAGTTCAATGGCAGACGACCATTCGGCATGGTAGTTTTGAGATTTACCTGCTACAGAAGCAGATGCGGTGGCCTTCCTTCAACCCCAAAAAAAATATTTTACCCACCCAGAACTGGTGGTTTAATGAAATTAAGGCATTGTCAAATATCTGAAACGGAATATCAATGTCGATGAAGGTGTTCCATTCGCTCATGGAACAGGGTTTGAGGGCTGCCAAATTGCTTTTTCGCAAGCAGTACGGCTAATTTATTATTGAAGCCGGGATCATCTTACAGTGAAGTGTATTAGAGTTTAGTTGGAAAGGTATCAAAACGCTGTAAGGAATATGATGACAGGTCTTAGGTTTGTCAAAAAAGCCTTGTTTCTCGATAAAAAAAAATTTTTTTTCTTCAAAAACAATAAAAAAGATGGGGGGGGGGGGGAGACCGGACAAAAAGAAATGTTTTTTTTTTTTTTAAAAAAAAAAAAAAAGAATATTTTAAAAAGCCAAAAAAAAAAACCCCCATTTTTTTATTTTTAAGAAATATACATCAAACCGATTACAAAAAAACAACAAAAAAATAAAAATCAAGCAAATCCAAAAATTAAAAACATAAATCAACAAAATTTAAAAACAGCCCGGTAACGTTATATCTATTTGTTTTTCACTAGCAACAACGCCATAGAGCAGTATGGGTAATTAGACGATGTATTACCCAAAAATTTAATTAATTTCTAATCATTAAGAGTGGACAACTTTTTCAACTGGCAGACCCAATTTCAACTTTCTCTTTTTAAATGATGACCATAATTTTTTTGTAAATTAAAAATAAAATAATGACTTTTACATTTAAAGACAATTTTTCTAAATCACCATTAACCTATCTTTATGACATTTTCCTAAAATTTCCTTTTATTTGAACAGGTTATTCTACCACAACTAGGATTCAGTCTTTTAAAAACTTCCCTTCAGAAAATGATTTAGAATTTTCTGCCTTTTTGTAAAAAAAAAATAACTTACTCTCACAGAATGCTTGGTCTATTTCTTTTCAAATCGACAATTGGCTGGATCTTAATCATCCCAATAAAAACAAAATTAAATGCAAAATAACATAAAATGAAGTAAAATTCGAGTTTTATTTGTGTTATATGTTCGACTGCAAACATCATCATAAAAACAAACATTGCTCTCAGCATTAAATCCACAACCAGAGATCATACAATTTAAATAATTTCTTGGAGTATTGCACTTATACAATGAACTATTGTAAAGGTTGGAGAGAGAAAAAGATATAGTTGAGAAAATAAATACTCAATTCAATCTTTGCACTCTGCTACGTACATATTTAAATAGAAGTTTTATACAAGTCCATTTTATATACATTTGTGAAAATATATGGTGGCCAAATTGAGAGTTTTTGGGGGCCAGATTTGGCCTATGAGCCAGAGGTTCTCCACCTCTGGACTAAATAATCACTCTTGCCAATTGTAAGTGAAAAATAATAATCACTTTTCAACTGTATGCATCAACATATATATATTGAAAAAATTAAGCTAAAAGAAATTAAACATTTTAATATAAGGGGGGACCCAAAAATAACCGGAATTATTCTCTGGTTTGCATGCCTGTTGTAGTATATGCTTCAGCTATTACATACTTTTTGCAGGGACCCTTCTGCATCAATCTGTCAAATGACATCGTGTGAAATCATGAGTTCACATAGCACATTTTTTTCTAAAGTGCATTTCGCATACTTGTCAATTTTTATAATGAGTAAAATGTTAGAATTAATGCTGATTTTTGATACAAATGGCATTTTTCTCTCGGATTTAGTTTGTAACGGACATTTTATCTGCAAATTCTAAAACATTTACCATAATGTGGTAAAATGTAAACATCCCATTTTGTGCAAAGAAAAGAGTGCAAACTCCACCCCAACAGTATTATCTCAAACACATTTTAATTAAATTTAGTATGATCCAGCTTATCTATCAGCATATTCGCTCGATCTTGCTTTGTGTGATTTTTTAAAAATCTTGAATGAAAAAATGTCAATTTTTTTTTTTTTTTTTGTGGACTTCGAAGTGGTGAACAAAAAAAAGACACTAAAAGGCATCACTTTGCAAGTATTTTTCGATATCCCTGTGTATATAATAACATGAAACAAAAAGCTAAAACATTTTTACTTAGTAAATTAAAAAAATAGAAAAGTTTATTTTGATATTTTCAAGGCTACTTTGTATTGGTATTTTTTTTAGATGTTTAAAAATAAGATAGATTGCATTTTTTTGTTAACTTATGAAATATGAAACAATTCCACTATTTGCTAGTATAATTTTCTATTATCATGAGGATTTAATTTAAAAATAAACTCTAGAATTTAATTGAAAAAATGATAGAAAAAGAATATATCGGTGTGAGACTATTGTCAAAGAACAATATTCTGAAAGCAACAGGTATGCTCTATTTAATGGACCAGCTAAATTAAATACTTGATTTTGAAATTTTTTATGAAAGATGTTTAAGAAAACTTGGGAAGCAATACACCTCTTTCTTCGAGGGATTACAAGCCAGTGAAAATCAAATCAACTTTATGATTTGATTTTAATGTTCATGAACTCTTAAGGGAAAAAAAAAGGATATAAATCATTTATTTTATAACAAAATATTTACAACTGTATATAGATTAAAAGTGCAGTATTAAAAAAAATTAACAGAAACTTGATTTTTAAAGATCACATTCAGAAAATAATGTTATCTCCGAGCTGCTGCATTTCTAGAAGCTTTGAATTTGGAGACAGATTTCTTTGAATAAGAAGTAGAAGCATTATTACTTGACTTGACATCACTAACATTCCTTTCAATTACTGCTTCAGAAACTACCTAGAAAAAACAAATGTGAATTTACAGTTATGAAATGAATATTAGCAAAATGTCAGATTCCAATATATTTAGCTTTGGCATTGCTTTATTGCTATCCAATAAAACAAAATTTAATACTTTTATTTATCATTTTTACCAAGATCAGTTATCTTCATCTATTCTAGAATAATCTACTATAAGACATTAGATAATATAATCCACCTAAATCAATTGCACAAAACAAAATTTCTAAGATTTAAGATTTTGAATTCAAGTCAATTTACTTGTATAGTTACATATATAGATCTGATGCCAGGTCAGTTTCTATATCCTAAAATATACAGAAACTGACTTAGTGTCAAATCTCGTAAATATGGAAGCAAATATGGCTTAGATTGAAAGCTAGCCTCTTAAATTTCAGACTGATAGCTTCAACAATATAAAGTAAAACATGGCTGTAAAATTCATTTGATATAAGTCTTCATTAAAGGAAAGTGGATTCATAAATGCATTAGTTCCATAATATATGGCTACTAGTTACATAAGTGTATTAGCTCCATTTTGTATACAAAGTCCTTACTAACAAAAATAAAATCCAGAAACCAATCTGGGGGTTACAATATTATAGGATTACATTATCTTGTGTCCAATGATTACTTGTGTTTACAGTAGATGGTTCGAGAGTAAGTTAAAAAGTGCTGGAATTAGAAAGTCATATGATACTTACTGTTGTTACTACTTATAATTTTTAATAATCTGCAACTATAGTTTTTGCAGATCATAATTGCCTACTAATAGATCATGTGAATAAATTCTTGAGCAAGCCAGAGTTGTTATTTTTATTTATCTCTGATAAATACTGACTGGATAACTATTTAAAACTTATCTATGACATACTGGAAGGTTTTCAAATGAGAATAAGAGTAAAATGAACTACATATTAACAGGCACAGTGTTGTATTTAATGTACAATCTAGTATCTTCTTGGAATTCCTTATTTGTATTAATGGATAGTTAATGTTAAAACTTATCTTGCATACCAGTGCTTATTTGTTCCATTATTAGAACCAGAGAATTAAAAAAAAAAAGCTTATTCTTTGCCAGATAACATTACTATGGTAATATCATTAAAAGATGAAATTACTCTTCTTGAAAACTTTAATGCATATGTTGCTACAAATAGTAGACTTTAATCAAACTTTATTGGAAATAATTATATTAGTGCCATAAATGCAAATATTCTGTTATTGATTTTTTCCACAACTTGTGGATTAAATTTGACAATGACTTTATTTAGGGAGAATCTTCTATGAAGGAACATGGATGAATCAATACTCAAAACAATAAGCATTTAATAGATTACATTATGGTTAGGAATCAGAGTACAAGAGAAATTCATATTATGTGAGCACGAGATTTGAAAGTAGAAGTTCAATGCTTAAAAATGATTAATGGATTAAAATTGCAAAAAGATGCAGTTATTCATGGAGAGTGATCACTTTATATCTTTTTTTTCATGTACTGGAGAAATGACATCACAAATCTATTAAATCCACAAATGTCACTAGATGATGACTTTTAATGGTACATCTGGCAAAGATATCCAATTAGTGAAAACAAAACAGCTCTTTGTAATCTTAAAAATGAAAAGACTGCAGGTTCTGATGAAATTCCTGGACAAATTTTAAAATATGGTAATGTTATTGTTAACTTCAAAAATACTTGACATTTTTTAGGAATATATGGATCCATGAAGTTGTGCCATGTTAGGGAATAGACAAGATTTCAGAAATTATTGTTGGAATATTATCCACAACAGCAAAGATATTTTCAAGGAATTTTTTTAAATAGTGTTGTTTACAGATATGAAATGAATATTAGCATCAAGAAGCGACATAGACAGTTTTTATTGCCAAGCAAATGGAGGAAAAGTTGGGAATCAGGATAATGTATATATAGATTGCTTTTAATGATTTGATTAAGGCATTTAACTCCAAAGTGTTATTACTAGTCATGTGATATCTGACTTGATTTTTTTGACATACTACAAATGGAAAACCTAAGGATATTTAAAAGAAAAACTGGTATTAAACAAGGATGTATACTTATTCCAACATCGTTTTCAATTTTAATATTTAATGGTCCTTGGAACTGTTTACAGATGGCTTAATGAAACAGGGATCAAGATGTGATATGGTGGAATTTTTAATCTAAATCAATTAAAAGCAAAAACAAGAACTTCATCTTGGATGAATTTACAATATGCTAATGACTATGCTAGTTTTATTAATTCAAGATGATTTCCAGAATGAACATAATATTATGAATGTAATATATAAAGATTTTGATTTAATAATTAATATTTAAAAACCTCAAGGTTTTTATTAGTCATTAATAGAAAAATCCTCAGCAATTTTTATCTTAGACGATTATGTTTTTAACAAGTCAAAAGATATAGTATTTCATCACAATTAAATTACTATTATTAGGTTAGATGCATATTCAGGTGTTATTTCCCCTATGTATTCTATAAAGTAAGACCCTATAAATGTAATATAAAGACATTAAAAACTTTCATTTAAAGATGCTCCACAAAATTTTAAAAATACAATGGTAAGATCAATGAAACCTATCAATATATTCTTCACTTTGCTAGATCTTATACTGTCAAGATCACTATTGTAAAATCACCCTTTCATTGGATTGGATATGTAAAAGGAATTATAATAGTATAAGACTTTCTAAAAAGGTGTGGTGGATTTCAGTATGGTTTTCATGGGAGAGATAGACAACATTTTTGTTATAAGAATTACCTCAAAGACATTTTAAAGCAGTGGAATATTGACTGCATCCATTGGGAAGATATAGAAAAGAATAGAAAACATTGGCAAGCTACAATTTAAACATGGTGTTGAAGTATGTCAGAAAAAAAAAGTTTTCTTACGACATTAATGATGACATATTGCAAAATATCAAATAAACAAACACGTGGACCAGTATATTTTATGTATGGATGTATTTGTGGTAACAGATTGACTTAAATAGCGATTGAAAAACTCATTTCTAGAGCATTTCTTTTTTCACTTAGAATTGAAATGAGCATACTTATGAATTGCTGCTGTATATAAATGTATATCACATAAATATTACAATACTTTATTTTTATCTAACATTTAAAAAAAAACTCACAAAACATTAATCGCATCTTGTATGTTTCTATCGAAGAATTACGACATCTTTAGATTAAAATAAAAAAAAATGTACTTTAACTCAGTCTTCCTTAATCTTTTTAATGATGGACTTCTTTTTTATCATTATTTTCATTAGACCCCGTTAAGCGTTTAGTAATGTGAAATTAAGTTTATTTTAAAGGAAATTAGACATGTTCAAGCTCATCTTAATTTTATAAACTACTGGGATTATAATCCCTGAATCCTAAGAGAGCGAACGCATCGTGATTTAAAATCCAAAATTTAAAATATTGCATACATTTCCTTTACAGCAACAATTAGATTACATAATGATACTGGGAAAGTCAACATTGAGAAAGGTGTAAGACAAGGTGACTCCATATCTCCAAAACTTTTTACAGCAGTGCTGCAAGAAGTATTTTGTGGATTAAAATGGGAAACTAAAGGAGTGAAAGTAAATGGAGATTATTTAAGTCATTTAGATTTCGCAGATGATGTAGTTGTTTTTGCAAATAATGCTTCCGAGCTGCAGGAAATGTTGCAGGAGTTATCAGATGAAAGTAGGAAAGTAGGACTAAAGATAAATGTTAAAAAGACTAAAGTAATGTTTAATCGATTTGCTCAAAATATGAAAATAAAGATTGATTATGATGAATTAGAAGAAGTTAAGAGTTACAAATACCTTGGTCAGATTATTAATACAGATGGAAACATAATAGAGGAAATTAATCATAGAATTAAACTTGGTTGGAGTGCTTTTGGTAGAAATAACTTGATATTAAAAGGAAATATGCCTATGTGTTTGAAAAGAAAGGTTTTTAACAAATGTGTTTTACCAGTTCTTACTTATGGATCTGAGACTTGGACACTTAATAGAAGAGCAATACAGAGACTTCAGACCACTCAAAGAAGTATGGAGAGATGTATGTTGGGAGTAACAAGAAGAGATCGAAAACGCAATGTATGGGTAAGAGAACAAACAGGTGTTACTGACCTCATTGAAAAAATTAAAAGATTGAAGTGGAGTTGGGCTGGACATATTGCTAGAAGAGATGATAATAGATGGACAATTGAAATTTTAAACTGGATTCCAAGAGATTGTAAAAGACCCAGAAGGAGACCACATGTAAGATGTATGGATGAAATAAGAAAATGTGTAGGGGTGATGTGGAGAAGAGAAGCTAAAGATCGGAGAAAATGGATTAAACTTGGAGAGACCTTCATCCTGCAGTGGATTGATAATGGTTGATAATGATGATGATGATGAATCATTCATTTATTTATTCTTTCTATTTTAACTGTTAAAGCTTATAACATCAAGTCTTTGTGGATCATCTATCAGGTTAGCCCAGTCCTCATCAATAACAGATTTAGAACTACTAGTTTATATCATAAATACAGAATTATGATTTTCAATTTCATTACAGAATAGTATGATGGATGGTGTCTATCACACTTCCTACAAGAAATTTAAAATAGTAAGAAATAAAGAGATACAAATATATGATAAATGGTAGTAAAGGTTCATCATATATTAAAAGCTGTATGAGTCAAGCTGTAACTTCAAAATACTTAGAAGAGAAAGGGAGACACTTAGAGAAACAAGGAAAGCAAATACTATAGAGACACTGAATTAAAAAAGTGATGAAAAAAATAATTTAAAATCTGACAACAGGAAGAGTATACAAAAAATTACTAAATGATTTAAATATTCTTCACAGAAAAAATTCTTACAGTAAGTTATGAATAAAAAAAAAGAATTACAATTTATTATTAGATTCTAAAGTACATTAGGAAATTTCATAGACAGATTTTTAAGAATTCTAAAATGTAGAATAACTGAAAAATAAGTTTTCACATTGTTGAAAAGATTAACATTTTGAAAATTGCTGAAAATATTAAGCATGTCAGACTATTGGGGTGAAACACTAACAATTATAATCCAATTTATTATTAAGTGAAGCAAATTTTTATAATTACTGGAAGAACAAATTATTAAGTAAAAAGTAGGTCAAAGATAAGAGTGGCCGCTCTTGTCTTTTAAAACTGATAATCTTATGTTAAGATTTATAGAGGTCCCTACTGTCGCATCTAGGCACATAGTCTTAAGGTTATAGCCTTAATATATACTGATTATGTAATGAGTATGCGCTTAACAAATTATTAATTACCACTTTAAATTGTCTTAAAAGATTTCTAATTATAAGAGCACACTGACTCGCTGTAAAGTGAAAGATTTCACATACTTTAGCTTATATAGAAATTGTGGACTTAATCAATGAAGTAGCTAATAGCTTCATGCTCTCAAATAAAAATTCTTTAGATTCGCCTATATAATTAAAAAGTAGGTCGAAGATAAGAGTGGCCGCTCTTGACTTTTAAAGTCTTTAATCTAGTGTTAAGATTTGTAGAGGTCCCTACTGTCACATCTAGGTGCATAGTCTCAAGGTTATAGCCTTAATATATATTACTTAGGTAATGAGTGTGCGTTTAATAAATTATTAATTACAACTTTAAAATATTAAAATATCTTCATATGATTAATAATATTCTTATTCTGCAATGTGAAAAATCAATACTGGAAATAATTCTCTTAGTGAATTTTAGAAGATAGGGATAATTTAAACAAAGAAAGAAAAAAAAAATATATAGAACTAAAATCAAACTTAAAAATGAAAACTAGTTAAATTGACAAGCATTTTCATCATTGAAAGAAAAAGAGTTTCTATGTAACAATCTAAAAATTCTACTAGAATATATACTATTATTGGAATAAAATAGAATTTTTGAATATCCAACTTATTTATAACTAAACTGAAATTTTAAATTTATGATAAAAGTGTTTTTTTTTTTAAAGTGCTATACACTTATATTCTCAATCAGACTTGATCTGAATCGCTATTTGACAAATAAGTGATTAGTTTGAAATCACCTTATTTTGGTTCTGTTACGAAATGCTGTAATCCATTATAAAAATACATAATACTTGGGAAAGTTGATAATGAAAAAGGAAATAAATGACTAGCAATGGAAATGATAAACTCCATTATAATAATAATGAATGTGCTATCAATGAATTGAAATATCAAAAAGATTTTTTGTTCGTACAATCAAAAGTCTATATCAATTTGATGACTTCTGATAACAATATTACTTATATATAATAATACTGTATCTCCAACAAATATTCAGAATGTATGACAGTTGTGATAGACATATACAATATATTTATGTAATATATATATATTTGAAAGTTTGCTATTTAATAACTCAACAAATACTGCATCAATCTCAATAAATCTTACATATTTTTCTTTCTTTCTTTCTTTTTTTTTTTTTTGGAGAATTACATAAGCTATGGATTTTTGCTTTATGATACTTTATTGTTTGGAAAACTTCTAATGTGAGGAAAGCTGTGGATACAGAATTTGAAACTTTATATTAGCAATGATCTCTGGGAAACTTTTCATCATTTAAAAGTAATATTTTCTCGAAAATTATTAATACATTATTTCACCGTGAAAAAAAAAAAATTGTGCGTACTAAGAAGATTAAGGCAATATTTGTGGACTTATTAAGTAACAAATAAATGAACGAACAAACTTTCAAGTACTTTTCAAAGTAATTTATAAAGCACTTAATAAAAGTTCATTAATTTAAAAAAACCATGTCTGAGAGATTAATCATCTGCATATATTCACAAAAATGAACACCAGCCAAAAGTGCTTTAATACAATTCAAATATTTCAATAGGGATTAAAGAATTTGTAGTTAACAAACAGGATAAATACTAGAACTCTAAAACAAATAATTCAGGAATATTTAAATTAAAGATGGCAATGTTGTATGTAAGTTACTGGTAATTCTTTATCCTTTATATAAACTTTGTTTTAGCACCAATTTTATTTTTTTTATATTTTTTCTTTATGGTATTTAATTGATTTAAAGAAATTTAATAATTTTCTACTAATGTGAATGAAGCCACAGAGACAACTAGTATACATATAAATAAATAAAAAATCAATATATTTTTCCTTATACTCAATTATTATTCAGTCTTAAATTTTTAGGTCTTCTTTCAAGATATATAATAAAATTCTATTAGATTAGTTTTAAAGTTATTTAAATATGCGTACATAATAATTTTATGTAACCAAGTAGATTTAAAATTAATCAATGCAATTCTTACTTAAATTTCATTAAAGTGTAATTACCCAGCAATTTTAAATGCACACATTCATAACTTTCAATAATTTTTTTTATTTATGTTTTTATTTTCTGGTTCATTTAATATGTATATAAACAGCAACAGAAGAACTTTATGTTAGTAGACTTAAAAAAAACTAATTTAATATAATTGCTATATAGACATTTTGTATAAAATTTTGTTCAGTAATTGCATGTAGGATTGAAATAATTTTTTAAATATAGTATTTAAAATATTTGATGTTTATTTATTTATTTATAATTATATGTTGGTCTACTTTTATCATCTAATTTATTTTTAGAAAAATTAAACTTTTGTTAGTACTAACACAAACGTTAGTATATAATACAATATTTCAAGTGATATTACTCTCTCTCTTCTTTAGGTGTTATTGGCTGATCAGTGACAATCAAATTGGTGATTTTTAGCTTCAGAAATTCTAAATTTCAAATGACACACTAACCAATTTGATTATTCTGTTAAATGCATCTATTAGTAGAAATTTTATGTACTTATGGTTCTTCTAAAAGTTAATGGCTGGTTTCCAAATATTATGGATTATTACATTAGACTGACTTATGAAATTATTGGCTATTGTCATGTAATCAGCTTTTGCAAATTTTCTTCTTTTCTTTATCTCTAATATTCTTATCTTTTCCTAATTGAATACATATTCATTAGTAGATACACAGTCTGTTATTTTAGATACATTCTATTCTCTGCAATCATTTTGTACTCTTTTAAATATTTTTTTATGGGGTAGCTAGTTTCTTCAATATATATTCTATCACATTCACATGATATTTCATAGATGCAGTTTTTGTTTTTCAGCATTTTAAATTTAGGTTTTGTAGAGATTAAGATTCCTTGCAATGTGCTATAGCTTTGGAATGTTGATCTGAAATTAAACTGATTGCAAACTTTCTTTAGTTTATGGATACACCATGGTATCTATAAATGATTCTTAAACCAATAAACATCTTTTCATTCTCTATAGAATAAAATCACTTAAAACGTTATCTATTAACTGCTAAATGTACCATATTAATTTTAAATAAAGTTTGAATTTTTCTAAAAACATTTACCAATTAAAACTAAGTGATGAAAATACTCCAACATACAATACAAGTAAAATGCCACCATTACAAACACAGATAAATATTATTTATCATTTACGTTTTTTTGTAATGTCACAATCAGCAACAAAATCTAATTTTAAACAAATTTTACGTTTTATCTATTTAATTCATTATTGCAACATCTTATATCTAGGATAAATTTTTCAATATAAAATAAATTTTGATCAAATAAAATACAAATTTTTGAAATTTCTTTAAAATTGCAATTTCCTGTTCTCTGTTCTTAGCAATTAAAAAATATAGAAGCCTAGAAATTTCCGGGCAGTATATTTAATTATTAAAGGCTTACAAATAGATAAGATTCTTTACTCAGCTTTAAAAAAACTTAATTGTTTAGTATTTATAAGAGGGAAAAATGTTTTAAATTAAAATTATAAAAAGTTTGGATAATATACAATGCTGTCTATAAACTTTTTCATTATTAAATTTTTCTTGTGTGGTGACATTTTTTTGAAAAATTGAATTAATAGCTTTGGAACATATAAAATGGCCTATGAGAAAAGCAGGAGTCTGCTAGTTTATCCAAGCATCAATTAATACTTTTCATCAATTAAATAAACCTTTTGAATACTTGTTGAATAAAAAAATGTTAAATAGAGTACTGATTTTAAAATAGCATTTGCAGTAGGTAAATATAATTAGTATCTATATTCCAGTATTTTTAATTCCTTGTAGGATTACAAATAGTTACATTTCTCTAAGCCAGCTTTAAAAAAATTATTTATTTAATATTTAAGAAAAAAAAATGTTTCAGTAGATAAATAATATTAGTATCTGTATTCCAATCTATGCAACAATTCATGTTTTTTTATCGATTAATTAAATAGTTTTGAATTATTGTGCAATACAAAAATCTTCATGGAGTACATCTTGCAAATTAAGTGTTAACAACTCATAAAAATCAAATTATGTCACTTCCTTGAATTTCTTTGTTTTTAAACAGAATCATATTTATTTCAGAATGTATGTCTAGAATTAATATTTCAGAGAGCATGCCTGGAGATTGACTGAGAAAGTCTTGTAAAGTAGATCATATATCAGAGATCCCTACTTGTGTATAGGATCTGTTGCATAGCATTTCATGCTGAATATGTCAAATATGCACAGTATTACATTATATGGAAAATTAATTTTGTACAAAAGACATATTGTATGTGTTATGACTTATAGGAATCTTAATTTTCATGATTATACCTATGAAGCAAACCATTAAAATGCATATACAAAATTTTCATTTTTTAAATAATTTTATAAAAATACTGATATGCAGCTTTTAGTTAGCTAAATTATACTGTATTTGAATATTATGTTTACTATATTGGCAATATATGTGTACATATACACTGTCTGTGTATGGCCTTTTTAAATGAATGAATAAGAGGTATTTCTTGATTAAAGTTGATGGATGTAAAAGTTAAGATTAAATTTAATCTACAATGATAATGTCTTATTACTGTGATGAATCAGACTGGATGTGATTGGGAACATGCATTAATTGTTCTTAATTTCAAGCTTCTGTTCTTTAATGGCTTGTAACAGAATGAAAAGTTCCTCATATGCACACACACACACACATGTATACAAATTAATTATTTAGCTATACTTACAGTCAGAGGCACACTATTAGTAGATATATTTGGCTGTGGAATAAAAGTTGATGATGGTTTAGCAGATATATTTGGTTGTGGAATAAAAGTTGATGATGGTTCTATAGGCAAATTTTTAAACTCTTGACATGTTGTTTTATCTAAGGATTCTTCGTAGCTTCTTGGTGATTTTAAAATTGATTTTGAAAGAACTGAAGTTGAGCCAAATAATTTATAAATATCTGAAGGACTTTGAAGAAGTGGTACAGTAGAATTATCACTGCTAACACATACAGGCTAAAATATAGATACATTGCAACACAAAGAATTATTAATATATATATATATTTATCAATACATTCACATCTTTAAATATTACATACAGTGAATGAAATTATAACAATATTATTTATGTATTGATATAACTATAAACAAGCTGAAATTTTTATTTTAACATTAACATGAATTTATAATTATATATATTAAATATTATAACCCTTGTCATAACAATGCAAAGGCTGCATGATAATATTTTGAGAATAATGTGTTATACACATATATATGTATGTGACGAAGAAAGAAGGGAGGAGTAAAATATTCACATGTATAAAATTGTTATGTAAATAAAGATTATTTATTTTCTAAATACATGCAGATATATTATCATCTTTCTTAGAAGATGTTACCTTAAAAATTCATTTAGGTAATAGTCCCAAAAATCAAAGAGGATTGTATGCAAATGAAGCTGGTAATATACAAATTAGATAGATTTTTTTCTCTCTCTTTCTCCATTGTTGAAGAAAAAGAGGAAGGAATTATCTAAAATGATTAAACTAGAAAAGTCTGTGTTGATTCACAATTATTTGCATTTAGTAGTTAATAAAGAAGTTATGAAAATATTTATTACATTAGGATACTTTTCAGATATGGAGGGCTAGAAATAAGGGAAAAACATACCCCTAAGCATATTACTCAGTTTTTCATATCAACCATCATAAGCTGCTAGAAAGGATACTGAACTATGCAGATAAGTTGCCAAAAATATGTTATTTAATCGAAGGAACTGTGTTCAACACTTGTTTAATTAGCAACAATATTAAAATCATTAAGAGAAGAAAAGATATCTAAAAGAATATGAGAGAATTCCAGGACTAAAATGGTAAGATATTTTGAAGAAAAGAAAATTCAGAATTTTTTTTTTTTAGAATATTTAAAAAAGAAATGGTACCAGACTATTAAAGAATAAAAATATTTGAATTTAAAATATTCACGAAATGAATTATGCTTCAATTCATATATCTGAATATGAATGAAAGTATTACTATAAAGACTATAAAATAATTAATTTTTTTATACACATATGTGAGAGGCTTTAATAAAGCTATGTCACCTTATATAATACATACTGAAAACAAGCATTGTTATAATACCTTTTTAAAAAAAATATGCTATTAAGAAAATATAGGCCACATGTGTTTCGGAGAAAGAAACACCCCCTGCACAACTCTGAGAATATGCACACTGATGAGTGAAGTGTCTGGATATTATGGTGATAAAAACAATTGATAAATATTATTATTATTGTAAATAACTTTAAGTAAATATTCTCATTTAAGGTTTCTACCTAGTGTTTCAATAAATAAAAACATAAAATACAATAAAGCAATTTTGATAGTAAAAGGCATCATTATTTTTCTGAACTAATTCTATTTTATTCACAGGATTCACAAGTAAATGTTTCCATATTTGTCATATAGTATTGGTGAGGATTTAAACCTGAAATAATAAAGTATTACACCAATAAAGAAATGATATCGTAACTACTGTCAAATAAGTGAATTCATCCTGGTTACCATTATAATATATATCATATAATACATAATTACGATACATATATATGTGAATGATCAGTATATGCATGTAGTTTCCTATTCATATATAAATGACTCAATCATAGACATTTCTATATATAATCCTTAGTCATGCATTTGTTTTTGTTATTTGCACATGCATTTTTCTTCTATTAGATTCTTTAATGTAAAGATTTAATATTTTTTTGATAGATTTATTTTATAAGTTTATTAAGTTTAATTGTGAACACATAATCCTAATTTATCACTTCATCAGTTAATTGCTTCATTATATTCTTCTTTCTCTTGACTGCTTTTCTATATATTCATAATAAATCCTGTCACAATTACATTTATAATTACACCAACTTAATTTTTATTACTTCATCTTATAAGTATTTTTAGTTTTTTACTGCTTGATAATTTAATATTTATATTTTTACTTATATAATTTTTGAATTATATTTGGTGTAAAATATTTAACCATTTTTGCATTAATGTTCTTTTTTTTTACAATCATTAATATTTCAAGACATAATGTTATTACCATGTTTAATATTATTAAAAATTAGAACTTTATTGTTAAAATATTATGGGTTATAATCATATTTTTATATGCTTCAATATATTATTTTTTTGTTAGCTAATTTTTGTCCAATAAATTATAATAGCCGCACATTGGGTGCTAAACGGGGAAAAAAACTTGTACCGATCAGTTTTGTCTGTTCATATAACAAGATCTAGCATCTAGGCAAAACTACCTCATGTCCAATCATATGCAAGATACATAAGTCAGGAACACTCATGAACTCTGCCCTATTTGCCTATTTTCCAGATCTACCAACTTATGAGCAACAATCCTGATAATACCGATCTAATTTATCTCTCCCTCCTCCGCCATCGCAAAGCAGAGACACAAAGAGACTCTAATTTGGGAATAATATAGTGAAGCCTTTTAGTATAAAAATATCGTAAGTTTGATACATTTAAAGATTGTGATCTTTCACGTTAATTATAGATATAGGATTAGCGGGAGATACTCAGAACAGGCATAATTTATTAATCAAAATATATTTTAAATAAATGAAACAATGATTCTGAAAGTTATTATATATGTAAAATTTATTAATTTAAATAACATATGCATAAGCAATTTGATTATAATTCTCCTTTAGTCATCATTGTCCTCTTTACATTTATAGAAAGAGATTTATCTTTTATTATTTAAGAAATGACAAATATATGCATTAATATATTATTTTATTGAGACTGATCTATAT
The DNA here is from genome assembly GCA_028023455.1 of Epiperipatus broadwayi. Classification (NCBI taxonomy): domain Eukaryota; kingdom Metazoa; phylum Onychophora; class Udeonychophora; order Euonychophora; family Peripatidae; genus Epiperipatus; species Epiperipatus broadwayi. The sequence goes on along the minus strand of JAQFVV010006275.1, from coordinate 555,334 downwards.
GCCAATAATTGAAAAACTACAATATTTGTAAATACAATTTAACAGCGCTATATACGAATATATAAATGACTCTTAAGTCCACCCCTAGAAAGAAGAACAAAATATAGTACTTGACCGAATTTAATTAGTAAAGATTCTTTTATTATCGAAATATGACTATCATTAATAAATGAAGGAATCTCAGCTTATGCTGAGTAAGAACATGTATGGGAGAGTTAATTTAGAATATATATAATTGCATCGCAAAATGACATACACATGAAAATATTAATAACTATTGTAAAGAAATCTGCTTAGTAGAATCATAACATTATGGCTTATGGATATTCATAGGTTTTATCTGGAACTGAAAACTAATAGGCGGTGCATGCATGGTGGCATATTTATGTGATCCAGTTGTGGATCCTAGAAGGTGCTTCCGAAAATTCATTGAAGAAGAAAAGACCGATATATGTCTGCAGACTTTGGCAGAATTGGCTAATGAAATGAAGAACAGTCTGCTGTGAGTTGCAATAGGCTGAGCTTTTCCTAGAGTGCTCCTATGCAATAACTTAAACGATAAAAATAAGTCCCAAGGGGAATAAAAAAGCCTTGTTCTTGTAGATATGAGATAGGGTTCAGCTTTCTGATACACCCGGGGAGCGAAGCACAATATATATGAAAACATGAACGAGAGAGGAGCCTGTATGCACGCAATGCTTGGAACAATACATATAAAACTTTAAAATGCTTAATTAATTACTACCTATATATTATGGAATATCCAGTGTAATGGTATGATTTGAATACTAAACAGTAAGATAAAGCTTAAATTAATTAATAAAATGACAAAATATTGAAATAGAAATCCCCTTCCCCTGTCACATTAATTTATAAATAAAACTTCCCACAAACGTTAAAACAAACACGAAAATTTAGTTCTAAGTGCTTTGATGATATAATACACATCATTATATATACAAGAGTTAGGTGGGGGTTATAGATTTCATAAAATAAAATATTGATTTAATTTAACATAAAACAGATTTGAACTTTTAAAATTAGTGCTATTATTTTAAATTAAAATGAAAACATTTCTGAGAATAACAGATTTCTATCCTGTTTTTTGGCAATCACACTATAATATAATTAAGTTGTTTTTCCCAAATTTGCAACATCTACTGTAATTGAAATAACAAGCTTGTTTTAATTAAAAGAAATTAAACTGATCTCCCCATGAAAAGAAGGGGGAGGGGGATTTAAAAGAGAGCAAACATTCTTGCAAATTTAGAAAGTTATTGGCATATTATTTAAAATACAAAATATAAAATATAATAATCAAAATATGAAATATTGTTGCCGCACAAAAGTGAAATAAGAAACTAGAATTATTTACTAGAGGCTCAATGATAGGAGAAATACGAAGAGAATTTATAGAATTGAACACATTTTAACAGATAAGTTAAGAATTTACAAATTATATTAGTTGATAATATATTTCTGATCTTAAGATCAGCTAAAAAAAATTGCATTACATTTAAGGAAATGGTTAGACAAAAAATTTAGATTAAAGTTGAGATTGTTCACATAAGTTTATGAGCTATAGCAGCAAACATGAATTGGATACCTTGTTCATTATTGACAGCGGTTATTGGATGATTTGAAATGTCCCTTGGAGACTGGATCTAGTTTTTATTCATTTGGTCAGGCATGTAGCACTTTCATTATTTAGCATATAGGTACATAGCAATAGTTCATGGGTGTCTGGATTCTGGACGATGATATCGGGCAAGATGGCATTATGGAATGGTGAGAAAAGCTGGTTTTTTCTACTCATGGTACATTGAATCAGAGATGAGGATTTGGTTTACCATTCTCTTATTAAATTACTTGCTTTCCTTAGGTGTTCAAATCCAGCACTATTTATACCATTTTTAAATTGTTCTGGAATGCTTTTAACTACTTGACTTAAGGCAAGTTATTTATTTTGGCGATCTGCAATTTGCAGACCGGATGCGCACCTTTGTTCTGGTAAGTTTTAAGACAATGCAATCCTGCTAATAATTTCTCAAATGATTGTTTTAAAATATAATCTTAGATTTTAAAACAAATTTGGGAATGGATAAAATTTCCATTAATGGATCTTACATTGCTTTTATAAAATTATAACATTTTAATTTGGATTAATGGATTTCCGGTTAATTGACTTAATTGCATTCGAGAATATTTGACAGGATTGCATCAGCCTTTTCCGACCACCATTACTAAAAATAAATAATAAAATTTAACAATTTTAAAATATACATTAATATAGCATACTTTGAGATTATAAATATTTTACAAGTAATGTCCCCTCACCTATGATATATATGTATCCATTATGCATATAAACGAATTAAAATAATACATTTTATTTATTGAAGGTGTTTAGATTAAGATATTCACATATATCTATGTCAATGATTATTTTAATAATTACGCCAAAAAAAAATATATTAATAAATGTGTATATATATATGTGTAAGGATGAAGTTTGAATATGGTTTGGTGGTGGGAGATTCTGAGTGGGCTGTGAAGCTCAATCTTAGTATCAGATTGACTACTTCATTTTCCTGAACTTATAATGAACAAAAAAAAAATGTTTTTTAAAAAAAATCTTCTACTTTTTAATCAATGCTTATTATGAATTTTATAATCATTATTACATAGTAATTAAATATATAAAATTATTTATAAATTCACTTTTTGTAAAAATAATTCTGTATATTGAATTCATTATAATGATTATTTATTTATTTATTATTCTTTTTTTACTTATAATTTATGGTTTATAGTTCAATTATGAATATAGATAATATTAAACTATTAATTGCATATAGTATTATATATCATTGACATATATTCCAATATTATTATTATATTTAAAGTAAAATTATAAATATTAAAATTAAATCTTCATTAATATTATTTTTTGATTGTGAATATGTTTTTTTATGTTTATTATTATTATTGGTATAATTTATAACTTTAATATATTTGAATATTGCTTTTATACCTATTGTATTTCTATTTAATTTTATGTTGTTTGAATTGTTTGCAATAAAACTTACAATATTTATACAAACTTCCTATATTCTTCTAATAGTGGATATTCATTTATTTAAATATTAACGATTTTTATAAAACATTTGGGTTTTCATAAGAATATAACATCTTAAGTACTTTTAAATTTATCATATTGTTTTCATTAATATGTAATTTGGTTTTATTATATTAATAGGATTTTTGCATAATTGTTAAATATATTATATTCTTCTCTAATAATACTATTAATCAATTAATCATTGAAGATATATGCATAAACATTGTAAAAACTATTTAAAGATCTTGGATATCAGTTTTTTTAAAGTGTAGAATATAACAATAAATTATGACTAAAATTTTAAACATGAATTAAATAATATAAAGTTTGCATTTGAATTAAAGGTTTATTATTCATAAATTAAAGCATTTAATTGTTGAAATTAATCCTGTTTAGAAAATATTGAACTTTTAATTTATGTTCATGTTAATAAAAAGTTAAATAAAATTAAAATTGTAAGCATTTTCTACTAAAAAAAGTACTCTATTTACAAAATAAGAAATGGAATTGAATACAATTTTAAATAAATTTGATTTTACAATTAATTTAAAATTCAAGCATTATTATTTTGGAGAACTAAATATCACATGATCACCATCTCTATACTAGCACATAATTTGTTGTAAACAAAGGCAAAACTCCCCATACAGTAGTGCCACCCTGTGCCAAACAGAGTAATCAATGGATGCCAGAAGGCTTGTGCATAAAATCCCTAGTGCCTACTCATCCAATATCCCCAGACTAGTTTCTGGCTTGTGGCCATCATCAGTGAGAAGCCATAAGCCAGAAACTAGTCTGGGGATATTGGATGAGTAGGCACTAGATAGGGATTTTATGCACAAGTCTTCTGGCATCCATTGATTACTCTGTTTGGCACAGGGTGGCACTACTGTATGGGGAGTTTTGCTTTTGTTTAGAACTAAATATATTACAATTAAGTGAGGTTAAAAATTCACAATATTATGATTATATAAATAAAAATAAAATTAAATGCTCAGTCAATCAGCACATTTACTGCAAGACATTAAATCTTTTGCACTAAGATATTTAAAATTCAAGTCATCACTTAATGCGAATAACCAACAAATACGAATATTAGGGAAAAACTTAAGTGCAAAACAAAATTTACATAGTGCAAAAACACTATTAAACCATATTACCAGAAGGATAAATTCAGTAGAAATTTATTTTATTAATATAATACAGTGCTAATTTATGTATTTTATAAGATTATAATCATTAATTATAACGTACAGATGTCCTTAATATTTTAAAGTGTGTAGTGACATAATATATTATTCTAGGATGCTTCTGTAATATCTAGTAAAAGACTTTATCTCCATCTTCAGAGCCTTATGACATTTTTATACATGTTAATTATTATGTTAAACAAAAACCTTTGCACATATCACAAGTAATCTTTACATTGTTTTTATCCTAATAAGTTAAATTTTTTTCCTTCTTAAAATCACATTTTTTACTACTGACTACATTTTGAGATCTTAATTCCAATCAAGTACTGAAAAATATTAGCATTATGAAATATTGTGTAATGAGACCATTGGCTAATTCTGTAACAACATTAGAGGAAAAAAAAAAAAATTGAATTTATTTAATTTTTTTTAAAAAAGTTAAATATAATAATTTCATCTGCATTGCATGTACCTTATTCTTTGCAGTCAGTTCATGGTTCTTTCTAACTCATCTCATGAGTATGGACTTTTCTTCTGGTATAACTATGTAAAAATGTTGCACTTTTTATTTATTATAAATGAATTCCATATCTGAATCAAATGTCACATCTAATTATCATTCTCATTCTATACTATATTTCTAAAAGGAAAATCAATTCATTTATGAGACAAGTAGAAGGCATATTGGAGGCTATGGAAATGAACTTAAAAAAGTTTTTTCACATCATACAGGAGTTATGGAAATTTACCAAAAAAGCAACAAAAAAAAAATTCTGATTAAGTAACAGTACAAGTAAATTCCCTGCCATTATATTTTTTAATCATTTTTGATGAAACGTATACAGGAAATAAATATTTTATTCATTCTTAACAAGACTAAAATCAATAAAGTTGATCGTTTCAGGTTTTTTTTCCCCTTTCATTTGAAATTACTCATGTTGCTATAGATCTTATATTTTTTAATACAATTAAAGTGTTAAGTTTTGTTTTATAATAATTTAATTTACAGAATTTCTTACTTCATAAAGGTAATAAAAATTTTGGACAATAATTTTGATTTCAATGACTTCTCAGAATGAGAATGTAACCTTTTAAACTTTGTACAAAATAAGTCTTAAAACATATTTTAAAACTGATCTCTAAGTGAAATGTCTTCTCCAAGAGTTCACATTTTTCTTGCCATTTCAAAGTTATACTTCCCTATGTCATCATTAACTCATTTCTACATTATTTTACAGAATTATAAATATTTAATTCTTCTAAAAAATTATTTTTAAAAATTTTCATATTCTTTCCTTTATAAATTGTTTATCACTTCGCTTTTCATGTAGTTAGTTAAATACAAATCATTTTCTTATTGATTTCTTTCAAGTCTGAGATATCATTGGACTAATAATATTTTAGAACAATATGTAAATTCTAGCTTAAATTCACTATAGTATTTTTTTAATTTTTATTAAAAGTGTTACTAATTAATGATCATCTCTTATGTTGAATCTATTAAGTACATTATATATAGTCTTGAAATTCACGTTTTTTGTTAATAAAAATATAGACGCTGAGTGTCAATTCCTTGCTTAGACTTTTTTTTTAAAAAAAAAACAAACATGTTTAGTTTTTCTTTTCCCATAAATCTATGTCCTTTTTATATTTCTTTATCCATTTCTAAATTTATCCTCACTACTTTTATCTTTCCAATTATTTTCCATTTTTACATTAAAATCTTCTATAACATTTTCAGTACAACTAAAGAAATATTATATTCATCAGAGTGAGAATTTGTTGGAGCAAAAACGCACTGCCAACAATGTTTTTCTTCCATCTTTTATTAATAATGAAAATTACTCCACTTGTATTTCTAATATCAGCGATTTTATCAAGAAGTGCATTATTCTTTCCAAATTGTCTCTTGAGCTTTCTAATTTTTTAAAGTTAAGCCATGTTCTATTTAATTCTAGATCATTCTTCTTTGAATTCATGCAAACCTTGTTCATTTCAAAGAAATCACAATTGTAAACTCTTTTTATTCTCTTCCACTGCTACCTGTCTATTATAAACTTGAATAATCCATAGATACTAGATGGCAGCATTGTGAAAGCTGGGATCATATAAGGTTTTTTGACAATCTACGGTTGCTGACAATCATGAAAACAGTTATTGTCAAATGATATCTATATCTTAATTCAATGATTCTTAATATTTATTGCATTAAGTCATCTACTGCTACCATGGATGGTGACTGGCTTCTCAACTACGAAGATCATGATTTATTTTTATCTATTATAATTATAAATATAAAAATGCATATTAGCATACAAATGCTGCCAAAAACACACACATGCACAAATGATTTCTCAATTAAATAAGGATTTGAGAATAAAGATCATAATATTTTCTTAGTTTTAAATTCAGAATAAGACAACAAACTTATTACTTTGGCTGATGCATGATAGTGAGCAACCCATCCATGTTCTTTTACTATAATGAATTCATCATCCTAATAACAACTGCAATGGTAAGAATATATGAATTAAGCATTAGCAATTTATTATACTTTGTTTACTCAAGTGTTCAGAGGGAAATCAAAATGTTCTTTTCAGTCAAACGAAAACGCCTTTTGCTACTATATATGTGTATACATTACAACAGAATGCAAGTGTAGTATGAGATGAATAATTATAATAATATCTCATGTTCAGCAATAAACATATTTATCATTATACAGAATGCAGGATGCTTTTGGCATGCAGCTTCACACTGGACTGCCAAAAATATAATGGAATATTTACATTTTTGAGAAACCATTTACCCTTTAGATAGATTCAGCAACTAAATGTTACACATTTTTACATTCCTCAAAATCAGAGTACAGAAATCAGTTGAAAAATAAGACTTCTTTTAGCTTATAAAAATACCAGTCCAAAATAACTGCACACATACATAGAGGGAATATTAAATCACACCAAAAATGATGACTGCATTTTAAATAACAAAAATATTTCGCTGATAGGTTTGAAATATATATATAATATATCTACATTATTGAATTCAATGTTTCTACTAATTCGTAAAATTAATCAAAATTTTAAAATGTTATTTTACAAATATATATATATGTGTGTGTGTGTTTGTCAGGTCGAATAAATATGCTTGATTTATTATTTAAAATTATTAAAGGAAATAAAATTGATATTTTTTTTTAAAAAAAAAAAAAATTATAACCACTTATTTTTACCATGTTTTCATCAGGCATTCTTTATTAAAGTACTTTAACAAAAAGAAACTTCACTGTTTTCTTTAATTAATTGATAGCAGTGTAGAATTTTTAAAATAATATATGGAAGTTCCAATTTGCTATTCATAGTAATAGAAAATCCTTTGAGTTTTGAAATTATTACTTATCAAACAGTTTTCTCTATGCTGGAAATAAAATTTCTACAGAAATAGTTATTTGAAGATGAGTTGAGGCTTTTCCTTGATGGGTTCTTTGACTAGAATAATAAGTAGATGGTTCAAAATATTTTTAGCTGGTTACCTTTGCTAAAATATATTTCATAAGCCAACGTTAAAAAAAATTCTGATAAGAATTCTCTTAAAACAATTATCTTGAAAGTTTCCTTTAACTTTTCAATCTGAAAGTGCTTTAAATAATGACTAATTAAAAACAAAACAAATCAATAAGAAAACAATTGTTAAAATAACAGATTTGGCATCATTCTTTAATTATATCCACTTAGAAAATTTGAAATAAGTAAATTAATTTTTTATCACAAGATTTTCTAATTAACAAAAGTAAAAACATGTTTTGAAGATGACATTAATAATAAATAAAACCTACTTGTACAGTTTTAAATCGAACACTGCATTAACACATGAAACAATGATCTTTATGTTTCTTTTTATAAAGCATACAAGCAAACAATCAAAAACATATCTTACTTCTTTATTTCTTTTTCAATTAAAATAATAAAAATATAACAATTTTAAACACTTTGATAAAAGATTTTTAAATAAGTTTATACTCATTTTACAAAAAAAAAACAAAAAAAACAAGATTTTTAAAAAATTACATTTCTAATGAAATTTGTCTACCATCAAATATATATATATAAACAAACTGTTATTTCAATAAGAATTTAAATTTGCAAATATTACCAAATATATTATAGAACTGGAGTATCATGATATATAGCACAACTTATTACATCCAAGTACTGAGAGAAATTATAGAAAGTATCAATGAATATGAATTGCTAATAGGCTTTGGATTTGTTGATTATAAAAAGGCATTTGATGTTAAAAAAAAATTCTGCTGGTAATGCTTTGGACCATTAAGATTATTTTTGATGAAGGCTAAACCTGTTGGCAATCATATTCTAAAGAATATTTATCAAAATAAAACAACAGTGATTAAGATTGTATGGAGTCATTAACAATGACAAAGATGTATGACAGAGCGATTCCATATAGTTTTAAAATATTTATTCTATAAAGCAAATTGGAAAATTAAAGAAATAAAAATACATGAGATTATGTAAGTCAGCTAGACTTTTCAGATAATATGGTTGCTTTGCCAAACTATGTTTTAGAAGAGTCAAAAAATGTTGCAAGTGTTATCAAATGAAAGTAAGCAAATAGAATTAAAAACAAAATTAAAATAATATTTAATAGATTTTCATGGAATAAGAAAATTAAAAGGGATAATCACAAATTAAAGCAAGTTAATGATTACAAATGCTCTGTTCAGATTATTAATGCAAATGGAAACACAATGAATGAAATTAATCACAGATTTAAACTTGGAATGCTTTTGATAAAAAATAACTTAATATTAAAAAAATATATGCTTATGTGTTTGAAAATTAATGTCTTTACTAGATGTGTTACCAGTCTTTACATAAGGATTAGAAACTTGGTTAATTAACAGAAAAGCAATACACAAATTTCAGTATCACTCAACAAAGTTAGAGACATATGTTGAGAATAAGAAGAAGGGATCAGAAGTGAATATATTGTAAGATAACAAACAGATATCACTGACATCATTGAAAGAATTAAGACTGAAATGGAACTGGGTTGACCATATTGCTAAAAGAGATGATAATAGAATGACAATTGAAAGACAAATTTTCATTAAAAATCCCCCCCGGAAAGACAATTTTCATTAAAATTTTGGATTAATAAAATATCTTTATTTTAAATAAATATTTTTAAAATAATAAGTACTCATTCCCCATTTTGTTTCTTCACAATTTTCATAATTTACTTTACTGTAAAAAAAAAATTAACAAATACTATGCACAAAATTGATGAACTGTTATATGTATATTTCTCTCAATAAACGTATACGAAAAGTACAATTTTTTTTCTTACCTGTTCAATATCTTTATGAGAAGGCGAGTGCTTGAATGTTATTCGAAATGTAAGATCATCATTAATTTCTGATTCAATTAATTCTTCTTCCTCTTGTGATGTATTTTCTTCATTTTTCCATGTAACTTTTCTCTTCAAAGGCTTTTGATTTAAATCTAAACTTACTGGTTTTTGAAGCCCATCAAAAAAAAATTTTTTTTCTTTTGTTCCTGAATCTGATACTTTTTCTGATGAACAAATGTTATCTTCTACTAGTGATTGTTTTTTTGTTGATATTTCCTTTTCTTCTGATATATCTATCAATGAGAGATTGTTATGAATAATTTCATTTTTAGGTTTACACACTTGTTCAGTTTCTTCATCACATAAATTTTCATGTGAAGACATCCTAAAATTTAAAAGCATATATATTTGATTTAAGTATTGTATAATATAAAAATTAACTTAGGAAAGCTCAATATATATGTAATTAATAGGGCAAACCACTCTTCTATTCAGTCTATAAATAAATTACACTCTGATAACAAGGGTCAAAAATAGAATAAATTTACCTATTCTTATCCTTTCCAATATTAATTGAAATTTCAAGAGAATTTGAATCAGATGAAAACATGATATTCATAATTATTAAATTAATAATCAATTATACAATTACAACTCTACAATAGTTTCTAGATTTTGCAACATTAACTCGCTGTAAATTGCAAGATTTCACGAAGGTTAATTAGTAAAGGAAATAGTGGACTTAAACAGTGAAAAGAACAACTTCACACTCCCAAATCAGGATGCTTCAGATTGGACTATATAAGTAGAAATTTAGGTTAAAGGCAAGACGGCTGCTGTTATTTTTATAAAAGTCGCTATCTTGTGTCATGGTTTGTGAGGTCCTTCTATCGGCAAAATAATATTGCTTGACTATTAAAAATTTTAAGGCACATTCGTTACAGGTTAAAGCCTGTTTAAGTATTTACATATACTTCCTGTGCACTCAATAAAATATAATTACAAGACTGAAGATTGAAATTCACTTTTAACTACATAAATATTGAGCTATGCTAATTTAATGCTTACTACTATTAACTTTGCTTAATTATTAAAACAATATTATTAAAAATAAGACTGATTTAATTTAATAATTACTAATGCCATGTTTTCATCTGAATGATATATTAAATTTACTCTAAATTCCCATTGATGCTGGTAGGGGTAAGCTTATAAACATCAAAAGTTTAAAGAATAGGTGAATCTTTTCTATTCTTGACATGAGAATGTTATTGTTCATAGCCTATTGTATAATATAGGGACTCCACTTTTATTGGTAAAAGGAAGTTGCCTTGATAATAGTTGAAATTGTTGATTGTTATTGATATTGGGATTGTATAAATGTTGATTGGTTTTTAATTAATATATAATTTATAAGCAGCATTTACTTTTAAAATTTTGTAGAAAAAAACTATATTATAGAAATTATGCTTTTTATTACTCTTCATGTAATATAATTTATTTTCACAAAACATTAAAAGTAAATGTCATTTATAAAGTATTTATTATATATATACATGTTATATTATTTTTCAAGATGCATTTTTGCAGTGTTCTGTTATTAAAACATTCTTTGAAATGATTTATTTTTATATTTTAATATTTTTAAATGTTGACTTATTTATATATATGGTAATCATTAATTACTACATATATAATCCTTTCAGTAATTATTATATATATGGACAAACATCCTGAAGTTGATCACTGAATAAATAGACCAAACAAAGGAAATAGTAAACAAGAAATATATTAATAAATAAATAATTAAATTATTAATAAAAACGAAAATAGTTGAAGAAATAAGTATTTAAGAAATAGATTTTAAAATGCAAACTTGTAAAAATAAAGTATTATGTCATATTTCTCTTTTAAAATAGAAAGAAAAATATATTTTTGAAGTAAATTTTAAAACGCAACTTTGTAAAAGAAAAAAAAAAGAATTTTTAAAGAGAAGAGGATAGAGAAAGATTTAAAATTCTCTCCTTTTTAAAATAAGTAAATATAGAAAGTTAAAATAAAATTTGTCTGTAAAAGAAAACTTTTGAAAATGTAATTAATTTAAAAGATGCTGATTAAATTAATTAAAAGAAAAACATGTAAACTATCCCATAAAAAAGATAGTAGAACGTACTCTTTAATTAGCGACTGTACATTACTTGGTGGCGCTGTTTCTGTGCAAAAACGTTTTAATATGTTCCAGGCCAGAACAAAACAAAACACTTTTCTTTTTATTTAAAAATGTACATTATTCTTCTAATAGTAAATTAAATGTTTAAACAAATTAAAAAAAAACAAACGCTTGATTAACAAACTAATCAGCCCAAATTAAATTTTAACGCATAGCGCTGGAATATGCAGGGTGTGTGTGTGTGATGGTTTTGCTGATCCTTTGGTTGGATCGGCCAAAAGATGCATTATTCTGTCTTGTAGTTCTTCTAGCAAAAACATGCCTATCCGCATGACTTCTGGAAAATGGTGTTTGGCCATACCCTTTTGCAATTCTTTTCACCTTCCAAGCTGTGTAGGGAAACACGGAGATGGGCTTACAATTATTAGTATGTAATAGTATGCCAGCTAGGGTGTAAGATCATTGCTTCGAATCCACATTAAAAGTTATGGCCAGTTGAATTACATACACCTTCACATCATACAGTAGTGTTTATGAAATGTGCACTGTTTGCATAGTTTCGCAAAGCACATCAGTGGGCCATAAAATTTGTGTGCAATGCCATCTAGGTCTACTAACAGCTAATATGAACAGAACTGTTCTATACGCCATACGTTCGGCTGCGTAAACGCCATATTTCTGTGTTTTTGAACAGAAACAGCACCACCAAACGTACAGTGGCTAATTAAACCGTTCCGATTTATCTAAGCAAAAGATTAGATTAAAGCAAATGTAAAAATAATTAATTAATAGGCATATTTCAAGTTGCGATCAAAATTAAAAATATGATAAGGAAATAAACAATGGGAGAGAAAAAAGTATAAAAGTTACATCTTGGTTATTATTCTTTAGTCTGGTTTGCATTTTGTTAATGAATTAATTATTCCACTCTTCATTTTGTGATAGAATAGTCTAGACCATATTTTGTGATTGAATAATTCTGGCTTTCATTTTGTGATTGAACTAGTCCCGTCTTCATGCTATTGTTGATTCAGACAGAATTCAAAACAGGGATCCAAATATTCAGAAACTGTAAAGGCAGTAGTAAGACGATCATTATACTGCTGCAATCAACATTAAATGGAGAAGCCGCATAAGCCATAGGAGTGTCCGACAGGGCTTCATGTCCCAAGCTCTCAGCCATCAACTATCCCACCTGAATCAATATCTGGAACCAATGCGGAGATTGTAAAGAAGCTGCCACATACTCTCTCTCTCTCTCTCCCATTGTTTGACAGAAACCTGAAAGGAAAACCATGAAGCCATCGATGGAAAGCCAACTGGTTGGAAACTGACAATCATGAAAATCTAGGTAAAGTTACTTTAAATAACGGTCTCTAGGCATTTTATATTTATTGTAAATGAACTTTAATTAATGAAGGACTATTATAATTTTAGCCTGAAAGTAATCATTTATATTTTTATGCAAAATATTATATTGTGTTATTTTGTATTATATTAGATATGGGTGGGCGGAAATAAATATTAATGTTTGCTTAAATATTATTTGGTTTATTTTGAGTTTAGTTATTTTTATGTGTTAAGTTAAATGTGCTGGACTCTGAGACAGCGTGTGAGCTAATCATGGGATATTTCAAGTGCTGGATTGTGTGCCTGTCGTCCAAGGGATAATCTATGGTTGGATTCTCAAAACAAATAAAATGCTTTGGAAGGCAGGAGTTTGAATCCAGCAGTTGAGGTGAGCCATGGTCAGGAAAGGTGATTCTGTTATGCTTTGCAAAGCTCGATTTGACCATGGGTATCATTGATGGCTATGCTATCAATGGCATTCTCCCCTCTGCTTGAAGAACCGGTCTGTTCCCATAGTTATTAATTAAACCTAAGTAAACAATGCTTCCTTTTCAGACCCGGTTCAATATATATATGCACTGAAATAAACATAATACAATTAAACACTATTTTTACTAATCTATTTTCATTTATATAATAACTTTCCAAATATTTTTAATTTACTTTTCCATTAGTAAAAAAGAAATCCACTCCATTTTCTCTTGAAAGCTTATTTGTTGATCACAAATTATCATCTAATGTACATCTGCATACTTCTTTTTGCATTTAATCTAATTTTTTTTTCTTTAGTTCTCTGACCAAAGCAGACTTCATTACTCCTTTCCACACAATTTACATATCTCACATTTATTATTTGAAAAATATGCCAGTTTTTAATCTTCCCATTTAATTTTTGCTTTTTTTTTTCAAGTCTAACTCCCAACTATCCTTATAATTCCTTTTTCTATTGAACAAAATATTTAATACTTATACTCTTTCATTTCTTCAAGGCAAATATCTCTATTTTCTATTCTTCACTTTTGCTCTTTCCATTAAACAGTAAGATTTTATACTTTTCTTCACCAAATTTATCTTTGATATTATTTACAAAAAGTTCCATATCATCTGCAGAAAAAAGGGTTATTACATTCAACTATTGCAATCAACACCTCTATCTCTAATCTTTCTCTCTCAACCTCTAGATCACTTGGAAATAAAATAATAAGTGATTATGAATATTGCTGTTTCAATACAATTTCACATTTACCTTCCATTAATTCTATATCAATTGATATTTACAAAAATTATCTTAAAAAAAAATTCTATCCCCAAATTCTCCACAGTATATTCCTATTTATCTATCTTAAGCCTTTTATAGATCTAAAAGTGCAATTTACAACTGTTTCTTTTCTTTATAAGACATTTCAATCAACGACACACAGTGAATAAATTATATCCAATCTTTCTCCCAGTGATGTGATGTGGCTATTCCTTTATCGAAGTCAGGAACCTCTCAGTCAACATGACCAAGAAAAACATGTTAGCCACCCTCCCTTCCCTGTTCATTCCCCACCCTAAGTTTTTCTATATTCTTCTCTATCCTACTCTATCCCATTTCCACATCATCATCTTTGCCCACTTTATAGCCTTTATACCTAGATCCACCTTATCTTTTTCCAATTCCAGCATAAAGACCAATAACCCACTTTCTGTATAATCATTTAGTCTATATTTTTCTCCCACAACTTCATTATTTGTATCTTTTTTGCTTGCAAGCATTTACATTCTATTACCAAATGGCTAATACTTTCCATGCCATCCTTACCTAATCTGCAGACTAAATCACCCACATTTCTCCATTTATGTGTACATTCCCATGTTGCTAGTGATCCTGTTCGAGCCTTAAATAGTAAACTAGTTTCCCTGCTATTATCATAAATTAACACATCCAATATTCTGTTCACTTCTATATATATATATTTAAGTTCTTTTTACTCTCTATAATAGTTCTCCATCTCTCCAGCTCCTTATTTTTTATTAATGCATCTATTCTTCTATCCCAGTCTTTGCCACTATAACACTCAACAATCTTCATAACACAGTCATCCCATCATTTGTACAAGTATACTGACATAAAGTCTTTATTCAAATCTTCTGTATACTACTCTACCTTTCTCACCCACCTTATTGTGATGTGATATGATTACTCCTTTATCGAAGTCAGGAATCTCTCAGCCAATATGTCCAAGAAAAACCTGTTAGCCAACTTCCCATCCCCACCTGAAGTTTTTCCCATATTCTTCTCTATTCTGTTCTATCCCATTTCCACAACCTCAACATTGCTCACTTCATGGTCTTTGTATCTAGATTCCCTTTATCCTTTTCCAACCTCAGCATTAAAACCAATAACTCATTTATTCTTCACAACTTCATTATTTGCACCCTTTCTGCTTGTAAGCATTTACATTTTATTAGCAAATGCTTAATATTTTCCATGCCTTCCTTACATAACCTGCAGACTAAATCACCCACATTTCTCCATTTATGTGTATATTCTCTTGTTGCTAGCAATCCTGTTCAAGTCTTAAAAGTAAACTAATTTTCCTGCTATTATTATAAAATAACTCACATCCAATATTCTGTTTACTTCTATAAATATTTAAGCTCTTTTTACTCTCTGTACTAGTTCTCCATCTCTCCAGCTCCCTATTTTTATATTAATACATCTATATTCTTCTATCCCAGTCTTTGCCACTATAACACTCAACCATCCTCCTAACACAATCATTCCATCGTTTGTACAAGTATATTGACATAAAGTCTTTATCTAAATCTTCTGCATACCATATTATTTTTCTCACCCACCTTGTTGCCTGTCCTTTATTCGTAACCCAATTAAATACTATTTTGGCTATATTCTTATTATCCATAAATTGCAATCTACCAAACATTTTCATTTTGCTTTTTGCATTTTTCATATAAAAACCTGACCATCCCATTTCTCATTGAATTGCCTCCTTTGCCATCCACACATTTGCATTTAATGCATGTCTTCCTGCTTCTCTTTGTACTTTTTCTAAGTAATCTAACACCTCTTTACTAATACATAACGCAACATTACTATAAGTTAACCCTGCTACTGCCACTCCCTTCCATACAATTCTTGCTATCACATTTATTATATGAAAACACTGTTAATTTCTTTATCAGTCCCTTTCTTTTCTTTGCTTCATTTATTATTTTTTTCCCCATTCCTCCAAGCAATTTCTCTGATTTGCACTGCCATCTAGTGGCCATTGATTGTTTGTCTTGATAAATAACTTTTTACAAATATTTACTTAATTACATAATTAATATGTATTCAAAAATAAACAAAAATATTACTATTAGAATACTGTGATTATGAAAATAAATATTATGAATAATTTTGTATTAGTGCAAAATTTTTTTAAATAATAATAATTTATTTGGTTTACACTTACATTATATTACATACCTATTGTAATAACACAGATTATGCTAAATTTATAATATGATTTAGAAAAATTGCATAAATTTATTTCATAGTAGTATTTTGTCTCAACATATATAGTTTATAATTGAATTACACGGCATGTTAATTTATTTGATTTTTATTTGTTATAATACATTTACTATTAATAAATTTCTAATGATCATTTTAAAAAAATATTTTGAATATTTTTTAAAACATTATAATACTGTATTACATTTATGATGTATTAATAGCTTTTGATAATATAATCAAAACTTTTCTAGATCTGATAAAGAACATCTGAAACAACATATGTGTGCAATGTAATCAAAATAACTATGAGAAACAGTATTTCTTGGTATCTACTTATGTGGCTATAGAAAGAATTTGCTATTAACTGAAAGGAGATCTTATGATCCCATTTTGAGATCTTAAAGGAAACAAATTCCTAATGTCCATTCCATAGGTTCTTGTTATTGCAATTGCTATATGATTATTCATATAATATATAAACATGAATGGTCTATTCAACAGCATGCATTATCCAGGGTGGTGAGTTTATTGGCGTTTTATTTATGAGTTTAAGATCAAGAAACATCATAGTCTTTTTCTCAGTTACATGATAGCTCTTCATTGAAATATCAGACAAAACTAAATTATGGCTCTTATTGCCAAGAGGCTGTAAAGTCACGACCAAGACAGTGGTTCGCAGTTGAAGGCAGAGAATGCTAAAAATTCCATGTTTGTAACCTAGGTTATTATTTGATGACAATCTTTTATTTAGCTATTTATAATTGCATATCAGTTTCAAGCAATGGAAGATTGAAAGAAATTGGAAGAACTATTTAATATTAAATGACCCATTGTTGGACTTTATCAAGTTAGAAGAAAAAGTGAAGAGACAATTAATTTAAAAAGTAAACATGTCCTGTAATGTAAAGAAGATACAAATATTGGAAGCACAAGTAGAAAAGGATTCATTATAAATAAAAAATGGAAGAAAATCTTTGTGAAAATTGATAGGTATCAGATAGAATGACAAGAATAGTTTTTCAACTTAATGAAAGATATACCAAATACAGATCATTTATGTTTATGTCCAACAAATTCTCACTGTGATAAAGAAGTAGTGAATTTTTAAATGGATGTAGAACAGACCTTTAATCAGCCACATAACATTTTAAAAAATGTCTTGGGAGACTTTAATGTTAGAGCTGGTAAATGATTAAACAATGAAAGTACTGTGGATAAATTTGATTGTGGTAATAAAAATGAGAGAAGGCAAAGACTTGTGGAGTTTATAGAAAAATAAAAAAAATATATTTGCTAAACAAAAATGGACATAAAAGCATTCAAATAAAGATATCACAATACTAGAATATATTTTGACTAACAGAAAATATATATTTCAAGATTATAATATTCTTAATAAATTCAATACAGGAAATGATTATCAATTAGTAAGATGTAAATTATGTGTTAATGCAAAATTAGAGCGACAAAATTTTATTAAGAAAAATAGTATTCACAGTTGATATTCCTAACTTTTAGAAGCATTCCAATAAATTTTAATCAGAACTTGCAAATAGTTTTAAAATATTAATAGATATGAATGAAATCATGAAAAAAGTAACTAATAACTTCTAAGAATTACAACAAAATTAGCAGGTATAAAAACGAAGCAATTGATAATAAAATTTCTATTGAGATAAAACAATTTATAAAGAGAAGAAGGAATATAAAATATATAAAAATAATCTATTAAAGAATGAATATCTAGAATTTTTAATATGCTACAAAAAA
This sequence comes from Epiperipatus broadwayi, assembly GCA_028023455.1. Taxonomy (NCBI): domain Eukaryota; kingdom Metazoa; phylum Onychophora; class Udeonychophora; order Euonychophora; family Peripatidae; genus Epiperipatus; species Epiperipatus broadwayi. The sequence goes on along the minus strand of JAQFVV010006275.1, from coordinate 536,849 downwards.
GTGTTAACACTGATATAAGAATTTATAATTGCGATTAGCAAAAAAGTGCCAAAGTGTAAAACAGACACCTTGGTATTGATCCAAAATTTATTTCTGCAATAAAAAGAAAAGATGAAACTATTATTAAGAAGAGAGAAATGACATCATGAAATGAATCAAAGAGTTCTATAAAAAGTTATATAGCAACAAGAAAAAGTATCCCCTACAATTACATCTTCTATATGGCCTAGGATTTTAAATGGAGAAGTGAGATATGCAATTAAACTTATAAAGAGGGAAAAAGCTTCAGGTAATCATGAAATTACAATCAATATCTTAAAAGAAGCAGATGAAGAAATAGAATAATTGTTGGTAAAGTTATATACCAAATGTCTAAATGATAAAGATGTACCAGGTGAATGGAAGAAGGTAATATTAATATTTAAAAAAGATGATAAATAAGATATTAAAATTTCAGATCTATAACTCTTTTAACAGTTCTATATAAAAATTTTATTAAGATGATTACAACTCATGGCAAACTTTGGATTTTTATCAACCAAAAGAATAAGCTGGATTTAAAAGCAGTTTTAGCACAATGGATCACATTCAAGTATCAAGGAAAGTTATAGAAAGAATTAATGAATATAAGTTGCCATTATGCTTTGGATTTCTAGATTATGAAAAGGTACTTGGATCTTCAAAATATAGACCCAAAATATTGTCATATTTAGAAAAATATTTATCAAAATGCAGCAACAATGATTAGATTATATAGTAATACACGGGAGACTAACATTGAGATGTATGTATGACAGTTTGACTTCACATCGCTAAAACTTTTTACAGCAGTTTTGCAAGAAATATTTTATGGATTGAAATGAAAAACTAAGGAAATAAAAATACATGGAGATTATTGAAGTCCTCAAGATTTTTCAGATGATGTAATTGGTTTTTGCAGTCAATGCTTCAGAGCTTCAGGAATAATGTAAGATTAAAGATAAATGCTAAAAAGATTAAATTAATGTTCAATGGATTTTCTCAAAAAAATAAAATGAAGATTGATAATAAATAAAATAAAAGAAGTTAACATCTACAAATATCTTGATCAAATTATTACAACAGAAGGACACATAATGGATGAGGTTAATCATAGAATTAAACTTAGATGAAATGTTTTTGTTAGAAAAAACTTAATATTAAAAGAGAGCCTGCCTATGTCTCTGAAAAGGAAGGTTTTTAATAAATGTGCTTTACTGATTCTTATTTATGGATTTGAGACTTGGATACTTAACAGAAGAGCAATACAGAGACTTCAGACCACACAACAAAGTATGAAGAGATATATATTAGAAGTAACTAGAAAAGATTGAAAAACAAAATAAATGAGAGAACAAACAGATATTTACTGTCATCATTGAAAGAATTATGCCACTGATGTGGACTGAACTAGACATATTGCTAGAAAGAATAGTAATAAATGGACAGGGGAAATCTTGAAAGGGATTCCAAGAGTTTGTAAAAGACTTAGAAAAAGACTACATATGAGATGCATAGACAAAATAAAAAAATGTGCTGGAGTGATGAGGAGAGGAGAGTCTAGAAATCAGATAAACTGGATTAAACTTGGAGAGATTTTCATCCTGCAGTGGATCAATAATGGTTGAAAATGAAGATGAAACATAAATATAATAAAAAACAACAAATATAATTATCACAATATATAAAAAGCCCAATACTTCAAATGTCCTCAAATTGAAATAGCAAAAGTGAAAGCATTATTCATCATGAGTACTAATTGTGATGACATGAATAGTTTTCCATTCTTGTTTTATAATTTACCTAAGACTGGCTAGATCGTTATTACCCAAACAATATAGAATAGCAGATCATAATATGAAAAAATTTCTAATTTTACTTAGCCAAGATTCAAAGAAAATTGACTCATGACAAAAGAGGCTTTAATCACATTTCAGCTGGTAAATCTAAAGCAATGATTATAAGTAGTGGTAATAAAAAATTTAAGAATGACAAAGGAAGTTTTAGCAGTTCAAAATATTTAGAATGATACTTGACTGGTGATGAAAATAATGACAAACTTATTACAGTGAGGATTGTAATAGCCAACAACAATAATAATATTATTTTGTTGAAAAAATCTTATTAAATGTTAAGCTTGGATTGTGGCTTTATGTGAATGATTACAAAAAAAGAATGTGTATGATAAACATAAAAAAACATAAAATTAGAATATTAGAGCTTGTAATGTTTTATAAAGAGATTGAATGAAAAAATTATATAAATATTGACAAATAACAAAGCAGATAAAAAATCGAATTGCTTAAATACTTAGAAATAAAGGAAATAATAAAGATCTATGGAAGGTAAAAGGAAGATGATTAGGAGAAGAATTGATAAACGATCTAAAAGACAAATAATAGATATCTGAAGGCTAGAGAAGTAGACACAGAATGTTTAAAAAAGATTGCAAATTGATGAAGAGGATTATCTTTTTTTTTTTTTTGGATTACTAATGATGAAGATGGTATACATAAATTTAGATCAAGCAATAATTGCAAGGAAATCAAGTCATATATCACATAACTTAATTTAATAAGCTTGTACTACAAATGTTACATAATGAGCTTGGTAATAGCTCTTAACAAGCTTTTCTGAATATCCCTATCCTCAGACCACTTTCTAGTGCCTCAATACGACAGCCAGAGCTAGAAACTCTCTGAGAATATGGATATTCAGAAAAGCTTGTTAAAAGTTATTAGCATGCTCATTATATAATATAATATAATAAATTTAGGTATAAAAATATTTATATGTCTTCTAGTTTTATCAGTTTCAGTAAATCCAAAAATTAAAATCTTAGTTTTTCTATTACCAGCACAACTAATTTTCTTTTTCTATTTAATCCAAATCTTTTAAATAAAAAACAGCAATTAGCAAGACTTTTATAAGTTTGCAATAAGCTTAGCTAAAATGAAATTTATTTTAAAAATTTATAGTTTCTTTAAAAATTGTGCTAAATAAATCTTCCCTCTTTCACCACAAAAAAAAAAAAAAAATCATCAAAAAACACAAGAGAATAATTATGAGAATAAAATGATTAATATCTTATTAATAAAAAAAAAAAAATCTAAACTCTTTGTAAAAAGCATAAAAGAGTATTTCTTATTAACAGATAAAGATATATTTAAATACAAAAACAAGTAAAAAAAAAATACTTAATGATATATTGTTAAAAAGTAAAAGTTAAATATAAAGTGATGTTATGTTAAAAATTAAAACAAGAATCACGGTCAGTTGCTTGAAAAGTTAAATGATGTTGAGAACAAAATAAAAAAGTAATGCAATGATTTATTGCTCAGGAGTTCATAAGAAGTTGAGTAACTGAAGTGATAAAAATGGGGCCATTCATGGACTTGAGCTCCAAAGTTTACCATTCTATCACAGCATTTAACCACACAGAGCAATAGTTCCATTCAGTTTGACTAACATATTTTTTTTTTCTTCAGCTGAGAATCAATCCGGAAATTTTTAGCTTTTGAGACTGCAACTCTTATCGCTACATGAAGTTTTGCAAAATATAAGAACGGTAGCACAATTAGTTAACTATGTAAAATTTTAAATAAAAAAGACAAAAAAATAAATTAAGAAATAATTATATATAAGAATTCTATATATCTTGTTCTAAGACAAATGTTCAGTAAATAAAAATATTAGTACTTGCTTATATTTTAAAACTAAGCATCGTAATATGAAACAAATCAAAACCTGGCAATTCAAATATTTTATATTTAATTGAACAATTCCAAATACTTAGCGAATTCATCTAGCTCTTCTTCTTGATGCTCCAGTTCATCAAGTCTTGCCCATAATTTTTTTTGAAATTCTTCTTCATCTAATTTATTCTTCTCATATTGAAGCAAATCAGAAATTTTATTGTCTTCTAATTTTGTTTTTCTTCGCTGAGCTAGAAAATAACAATAAAGATAAACCACAAATTTTTAATAAAGCTAAAAATAATTACATTGCATTTTAATAGTCATATTTTAATAACTTCTCTATATTAACATTATCAATGAAAATAAAATGTACCTTTCCATAGTTGTTCTTTTTCTTCATCATAATCTTCTTGAATATCTACAGTTTTTTCCTATAAATAATAAAAAGAAAAGAGAAAATTACAGTCAGAAAATATTAAATTGTTAACAGTAATACTATTATTATTTAATTTAAAAGAAATATCACTTGGAAATTGGAACAATATAGTTTGGATTCAAAATGAAGCCGAGACTCCAAGTAATACAAAGGATTACACATAAAAGCATAGTTTCAACTGATACTAATTTTAAATATATTGTAGAAATTAAGAAACTTTAATGGATATGGTATGATTATAGTGAAAAAAAAAAAAGAAGAATCAACCAATTAGATTAAATATTTATTAAAACATAAACATCAAATTAAAAGACATAATTTGAAATGAGATGAAAAAGATCATTAAACAAAAAAGTTTTCAATAGATATGAGTGAAGAAGAAATGGGAGACAACAAGCAATATGCATGTAATGGCATCAATCAATATATAATTTTTGAAATTTATGATCTTGTATTAAACATAAATCATTTCTTCGTTAAAAATACAACATAATTCTAAAGAATTTTATAACCTGACTTTCTGTTCTAACTGTAAAAATTAAGAAAATGTTCTGTTAAATGTTTCAACATATTCTTAATTTTTATAAAAAAAAAATGTGAGCAGCCATCAGTCTTTTTGTTACAAAATGAATAAACTAAAAAATTCCCCCAGAGAGTATATTTATATAATTTACTATATTAATGAACTCAAAGAAGATTCTATGTAATGTAAATAAATTTTTTTAGACAAACTTATAATATGCTTAGAAATTTTGTTACCCAAGTTAAAAATTCTCTTCCTTTGAAACCATTACATATTACAGTAAATAAATCTTCTTATTAAAAATCATTTTCCCAGTAGATTTATTTTTTTAATCTTCACTCATTAATTCTAATATTCTATCCCCATATTCATTGATCTTGGCATAAAGATTTAAATTAAAAAAATTTCTATCTCTTTATTTCTCCTATACTCCATATAAAATTTTGATCCCAATTCTATGCTCAATATTCAAAACTCTCTCTGTACTTTTGCCTCCTTTTATTAAAATCCAAAGTCCCTGCCCCTATCCCAAATAAAAATAAACTCATTTTATACATCCTTTCCTATCATATACTTTTTTTTCTTAAGTAATTCCAAATTATTTTCACTTTTCATATTCAATTTCCATAACACTACTTTTATTTTATCCTAATCAGTTTATTTGTACTCTATAATTATGTACATATAGTATAAAGCTGCACAGACTTATTCCATTTCTTACAGAAATACTTAGAAATAAATTCCAACTATTAATTTTACATATTGTAAAATCTTTCCTGCCTAACACATTTTTTGATCTCTATACATTATTCACTTAAATATTACATTTACTAATTTACTTTCATTCACATATTATAGACTTCTAAATATTTTTTAATTTGCTTTTAATTTCTCTCCTTATAAAAAAATCCAATTCTTTTCCTCTTGAATCATCTTATTTGTTATTCACAGTTTACCATTCAATGTAGATCTACCTATTCTTTTTTATATATTTCCATTTAAAAAAGTTTTGAGCTTCTTGACCAATATGAAGTGACTCATTTCTAAATGTCCAAATAGGCACTATTATTCCTTTCCAAATTATTCTACATACATAATATTTTTTTTGTGACAAACATGCCATTGTTTAAGTCAATCCCATTCTATTTTTTGTTTTTTACCTTATTTTAATTCCCAACTATCTTTCCCATTTAAGAAATGCTTAACCCACAATTCCTCCACTTCTTCAAGTCAAATATCTCACATTTTCCATTCATTAATTTTATTCTTCCCATTAAATACTAATATCTTACATTTTTTTTCACAGAATTTGATTTTCTTATTTCTTCTTACTTTAGTAGATTTCTCTAATCATTTTATCCCTAACTTTTGTATTATTTTTAAAAAAAAAAAAAATCTATAAACAAGAGAACTGCCATATTATGTAATCTTCTGGTTCCATTTTGAAAATCTCCACTTCTATAATCAATTTTTTATCTCAACCTCTAATTTTCTTAAAAATAAAATAAATACTGTAATAAGAATCAGAACACTGAAATGAGCTCACTATAAAATATATATAAACATTATTTCATATTGAGATCAGTAGAAAATGTGATACTATTCTGATTTATATTAAGGTTTTAGAATCTCATATTAAAATTCATGAAAATACTAGATTTCCATTATAAATTTCAAAACTGTGATTTGGTTTTTCATGGCAAAGGTTGTTTTATATAGTCTATATGGGATCATGGAAAAATTTTACAAGATGTTTTTAAATGGTATTTGAAATCTAGAAAATATTGTTTATTAAAATTAAATAAATGTAAAGAAGAAACATCAAATCACTTTTCTAATTTTGACTATAAAAATTAATTATTTAAGAAATGTAATCTTTAAAGTAAACAAACTTAATTCAACATTTTTAACTGATGCTAATATTAATGCAAGATATAATTTTGGAAAAAATGAATTTGAAGTGAATTTATTTAATGAAAATGTCAATTTACTAGATAATAGCTATAAAAAGAAAGTGCATGAAAATTAAAAATAGGAAGATTATATTATTAGATGAATTAATATGTTTGATAAAAAGAAAAAAATATGCTGTAGTGATCATAATTTTATGATGAAAGAGTTGGAAATATTGAAAGATTAAGTATTGAAAGTTATAGAAGGATTGATAAGCTTGGATGGGAAATAAACAATGAGATTAAATTGACTGCTTAATATTGCCTTGAACAGAATTATAAAAAACAACGAATTTAAAATTTATAAAAAGTAGAGGATAAAAAGATTTCAAATAAGTCTTTATTTAGAACTTCAGAATTTAGAAGAAAAAATAGATAGAAAATACTTTTGACGGTGTCAAAAAAAAAAAAACCTCTAGAAAATATAAAGACTTCTAAAAAATAAAAGAGAAGGAGATAAAACTACTTAAAAACAAGAAATGGCTGCAACAGAATTAGGACACAAATAAGACAAATTTAATAAAAAAAATTAAGAAAATTAACTGAGTAGGGAAAGTAAGCATTAAAAAATTCTGAGATATATGAAAAAGGGAAAAGAAAAAAAAAGGCACTTATATTATTAAATGTAAAAAGGGGGAAATGTAAGGATAAGAAAGAATTTGAAAAAAATATACAAAAAATTAATAATACAGTTTTTGGATGAAGGGAGTTATTAAGTGAAAATGTTTAATTCATGTGAAGATGGATAAAATGGCATATGTAGAAATGAAATAACAAAAAGTATAAGTATAAAAAAAAAAAGGTCTAAATGGTGTAGTAGCTAACATAGGACTGATCAAAACAAAGTTTTAATAAAATTATAGATAATAAAATTTTCCAGACAAATCAAAGAGGATGAGAATTGGATTATTATATAAATTGACAGAGGAAAGATTCTAGGTTATTAACTAGCTATAAACTAATAGCAAAAACTTTGATAGTTTATAAACTATATATTAATAGATAGTATTAGAGCTTGGAGTAAAGAAACTAGTCTTGAAGGGAAATTGAGAATTTCAAGTAAATAAAAAGGAAATGAAAAATATTTATTGATATTCCATTGATTGAAATGCCATATAAGAAAAATAAACCACTATTGCATTATAGAAAAGGCTTGTTAGGGTGGGTAAAAATAGATTGTGAAGAAATCTTGAAAATATGGTAAGGGTTGTTAAGAATGATTAAAAGCCTTTACAAAAATAATTTTTATAAAAATACCAATTAGAAGATATAGTTCATTATTTTTACTATTTTTTTTCTAATAGAAGTAAATGTAAATGAAATTAACAGCTGAGATAAAAAGATTAGAGATATGGTTTTCTCATAATAGAAAGAATACATAATATGGTAGCCTCTTTTTATGGATGACGACATTTTTTGAATATAGTGTAAAAAAATATACAGAATATTATTAGAAATATGGAAAAGTAAAAAAAGTATAAAAATTAATTTCAATGAGAATTGGGATTTGATGAAAAAATAAAATGGAAAAAATGAAAAATGGAAGATACAGTATTTATCTTGAAGAAGTAGAGATGTTCAGATATTTAGATACTATGTTGAATGGGGAAAAAAATTATACATACAGTTGAAAATTAGAATTTAGAAACAAATAATTAATGGAAATTAGAAGTCATTAGAAATATATTATATTCTCAAGTAATAAATATGCAGGATGTAGAATAATTTGGAAATGGATAATGGTAACTGCTTTATCCTTTGGAGATAAATTACTTTGTATTGATTAGAGGACTTAAAATATTTTTAGATAAAATTTAAAAAGAAGCAGCTGTTAATTTGTGGACACAAAGTGAGATTTTTCAAAGAGAAACAGGATATATTTTGTGTTTTTTAATGAGAAAAATAAAAAATTCAAAATTATTTCAGTTAAAACTTGTTCAAAAAGTGCTAAGAGTTTTAAAAACATAAAGTTATTAAAGAAAAAATATAAATTCAAAAAATAGAATTATATAAAAAATATTGTGTAATTATTAATATTAAAATGACAGAAATAATTTATTAAAAAGTTTAAAAGTAATACAAATGTAGAAAAGTATATATTAAAATGAAAACAAATTGTAAAAAAGGAAATCAATTAAGATTAAAAATAGGATGAAAAGTAATATTAATTAAAAATAAATAAGGAAATATCATAATAGGAATTAATGAAAAATTATATTGTCATTTTAAAGTTCATAAGATAGGATATTGCTTACAAGTATGTATTCATAAATACATATTAACTGTATGGTTATTTGAATATTTTAGCTATGATGGTGACTTCTGGATAGTTGAAACTGTGAGCAAGGGGTAATAAATTCTATTATATTAAATTGCATTGAAAAGTGCAGTATAGGTTAACAAGTGGAATGACTGTAAAAACTGTATTTAATTTGATTATGTGGAAAATAAACAAACATGTGTGGACAGAAAGAATTAATAATATGCAAAGTTGATGAATAGTGATTTTTTTAATATATTTATATAAAAAAATGGGATGTGTACAGAGATGAAATAAAAAGGAATGGAGAATTAACATAAAATATATATATATATATATTGGAATTAAAAGAATAAAAAAATATAAAAAGATTTGAATGGTAGGTATAATTTATGTTGAGATAGTATTAACCATTTATTTCTGAAGTGTAGGATGCTGTAAGAGGATCAGCATAAATTTTATGGAGAGAGATATAGAAAGTTAAGAGCAAAGAAAATGTGAGAGATTTTATGATGTTTTTTATGTTTAATTCTTTATAATAAGAAGATAAATATGAAGATAAAAAAGTGAAATTAATGGAACAGCTTTAATTAAAATGATATATAGGGTAGAAGAAAAAAAAAATAGTGAAGGTTAGAAAAATGATTTTTATAATGAGGAAAAAAAAATAGATAAATTGTCACACATAATAGTAATCATATAAATGAAATAATATATTTGTTTTTGTTATTTTCTTTATAAATATTACACCATTCCACAGTGCATGTAAAATATTTTTTCACTTTCTTCAAATAACAAATATATTTTTTACCTGAGCAATTTCTGAGGTAAATCCAAGATAATCTTCAAATAACTTTTTTTCCTTTATAGTCACTTCAAGATTTTTATTGATTTCTAATAATAATAATATATATATAAGCATATTGTATAATTTATTATATTAAACAGCTGAAATTTATATTATTAAAAAAAAAAAAAATTTCTTGATTTCATTTGCTTAAATAATAAAATTATATCTACTGTATATCATATAAAATACTTACACTATACTATATATTTATCCAACTTCACTAAATGTTTGTATCTGATATTAAGATTATAGTTAATAATAGATAATTAAAGATGAATTAAAATAAGAAGATATTTTCATTAAGTTAAACTATCTTTGCAAATAATATTTATTAAGATTAAATAAGCATATACAAATCTAAATAGTTCATTATTTAAAGTATTTCGGTCATGAATAAATATTATTGTATTTTACTTTACTGTTTTGCTAAAGCACTTTAAGCTTATGATTAAAATAGATTTTAATAATTTAAATCCAAAAGTGTAGCTAAAAATATTAGAGAAGTTCAGATTATTCTGATACAATTTGGTGTCTGAATCCACCATAATATTACTAATGGTCAGGTTTGTACATTTGCTCAACAGACTAAGAGTCCGGGCGAAAAAGAAACAGGCTGACCGAGTCGGGATGGTGACACCCTATGTCTGATCATACATGCCTTCTTTTACCCATGCTTCCAAATTGCCCTAGCGAATGACCTGCCTGAGGCTATACTAGACAGTTTTTTGATCACGTTCCAGCAATAGCAAAATGGTAGAGCATGAGACTTATCCCCCCTAACTAATACTAAATGACTTAACTAATGATTCATAAAGACAATGAGCAAGGACTGAGATGTAGATGTGATATATTTTTTTAAATTTAATATATAAAATTCATAAGTAATAAAACAAAAAGGTATATAAATCAGTCACATGCAGGTGAATGTACATATTAGTAAAAGATTAATAGTTTAGCTTTACATATTGGGAAATACGTATAAAGGTACGATACAAAATAACAAACAATAAAACCAAGGTATATAAATTATTCACTCGCAGGTGAATGTTACTTTACAAAGGTAATATTTTAGCTTTATGAGGGGCAATACGGATGAATTTAATATACAAATTAAAGAGTAAAGAAACAGAGGGTATAAAATTCCTTCACAAGCAGGTGAATGTTTATATTTATCAAGGGATTCTTATTTAAGCTTTATATACGATAAAAACCAAGTTACAGTGGCAGTTTAACATTTACATTGGCCATTTCTCCCTCTAATTAAATAGTGGGGAATAAATATTATACAAAGTTTATGTAGTGATTCATGCCAAAATGTACACCAAGAACTTAGCAAAACGAGGGCAATCAGACTGGCTGGGGATGTATATTACTTATCATTAAATTTTATATCTAATTTGCGATACAAATTAGTCAAGTTAATTCAGATTCTGGCTTGGATCGAAGCCGAGGTTATTTAATAAGGTAGGCGGGAACTGATGAAGCAATACACCTTCAGATTCTATGGCGTGCCAAATATACTAGTAGAATGAGTGCGTCTTGAAAGTGTGCTCATAAAAATTTATTACCAAGTAACCGGTTCTTTTGACTGTACTGCTTGTTATACTAATAAAAGGAGACCTCTTTAATCCAGATGATCAAATAGCTACTTCGAAGATGAGATTCTTTGGTCCCTTTCAAATATCAAATACAAAATGACTTTGCTGTCCGAACTAACTGGCCTGGTTTGACATTAAATCACCCCGATGCAGACACATCTGTGGGTAGAGAATATAGCAAGAAACTAAGCATTATTTTGCTAATGAGCATCATGTTCACTCCACTAATCTAATTACTTTAATTTATTAAATACGCAAAATATGGAGTGTCTATCAGTGCTAGCCATTACTCAGTTCTGAAATAGTACATAATAATTCTACTATGGGAAAATACATTGAATCTGGCTTAAGAGTTATCTGTACCACTTAAGGTATATAATTATAGGGTTTTGAAGAAAATTTTAGGAGTTATTAAAGATCTAAATATTAATTGCCTATATATTGTAGAAAAATGCTCTTGCCTAATGCAACTCTTTATAATTATTTACTTGGCCATGTTATAGATAGCCGCATTATTACTGGCGGAAGAATATTAATTCCAGAAGGGAGTTTGCCTGTTTCTTTATAGCAAATTAGCACAATGAGAGCATGTAAGTATCTCTCGGACAATTAACAATTCGCCAAACTCCGTTCTGATTACTTTAGCATAAATCAAACATAACTATAATAAAGAATGACCTAGAATAACATCTAAACAATAAATAATGTTGTAATACAACTATTACTAAAGTTTTAGGGTTTAAACATTAAAGATTAAAATGAATATATGTGTATGATCATGCAAGATTTTATAAAGTAACTACCTTAAATTAAAGATCAATAGCAGATTTACATTTACTTAGCAGAGTTATGCAGAAGACATAATGATTGCTAGCTTGATAGTTATTTTAAAGAATAAAATGGTATTTTTAACATGCTTTACCGTAATTCTCGAGAGGGCTTCTAGTAAATATACATGGCTGGGCGGCTTCTCCAAGCGGGATTCCTATTCTCCATTGATGGAAGCGATATGGCTTCTTTCTTTCTGACGCAGTTTAGTAGATACAGTTTCACCATTTTAATGCGGCTTATTAGATACAGCTTGCTTATGGCTGAGGTGGCTTACTAGGTACAGCTTCATTATTGCTGGTGCGGCTTCTAGATACAGCTCCATTATTATCAATGCAGCTGGCTTATATTTTCAGGGCAGTTGTTGATGGTTCTTTGATGTAAGATGGGTGATGTTATTACCATTGGTAGAACAGCTCTAGTGGAAGATAAACAGCAACTCTATATCCCACTAGCCGATGGTTCTTATCTTAGCAACTTTAGGTTTTTTGATACAGTACTCAAACTCAGTCTCCCCATGATGTTACCAGCCAAATTACATAAAGTTATGGTGTTTTGTTTTGTTTTTTTTTCAATACGAAAACTATAAGCTTTTATAGCTATTTTCAGCACCACCCCCCTTTCTTTCTTGCATTAATCATGTCACTTGTCTACTGCTTTGAACCTCGTGCTCTTAATTATCTTTTATCACGCCTAAAGCTGCGAGTAAAAACTCTCCCTTGGGCCCTTCCATATGGTCAAATCAAAATTTATGACTGATTGATTTTTAAATTGATTTTTTAGCTATAAGGCTAATTAAGTTAAAATATTATTTTGGTCAAATGATAAAACTCATAAACAACTTCACAGTCTGCAGTTTTACACAAAAGTGTGACTTAAAATAATTTTAAGAAATGCTAATCTGGTCAATCTTTAACCAAAATATAATTTTGAGCAAATATTAAATCATAAACCACTTTACCACCTGTACTTCTAACAAAGAATCAATTTGAAATAATTTTAAGTAATGCCAATCTGATCAATCTTTAACTAAAATATAATTTTGAGCAAATATTAACTCATAAACAACTTTACTGTCTGTACTTCTAACAAAGAATAAACTTGAAATAATTTTAAGAGCATATTAAGACTAAATCTTAAATAAGTGATTTTTACCAAAGTTTAAATATAATTCTATATGTAAATTCTAGCTGCACATATTGTTAGGTCTACACAGTTTTAATAAATGGCGGGCTATATGTGCGTATATATTACCTTTACTGGTGTATATATTGCAATGAAATAGGCACTTATACAGGCACATACTCTATAATTATCAAGAGCACAAGTTCAGAGTTCTGAATTAAAGTAATACATGCAATTTGGGGTGAAATAATGTACAAAAAACATACTACTATGACTATAGTAGGTGAAACAGGTGGATCTTTAGATCTAACTGTTTCAATGTTAATTTAATGTTAGAAGTTAATGTATAATTGTCATAATTAGAATAAAGTATTTTATTTAAATTAGTTCTTAACAATAATCAATCCATTTGTTAAAATACTATTATTAAAATTGAGTTTTGAGATTGCTAAGTATGTGTATATATTTATATATACACAAAATAAGTAGTACTTATTAAAATGATTGTATATCTGTAAAAGTAAAGTTAAATCTAAAAAATACTTAGCTAATTAAATAATTTTAAATAAAAGATTAGCTATACAGATAAATAATCAGTTTTAGAACTGAGATTAATCTAAGATAAAATAAAGAAGCCATTGCAACTCTGGAATGTTTAATTCCTGATCAGATTTAATGATAATGGGAACATATTGCTAAAAATAACAATTGGAATGTTAATTGCATTATCTGATCAGGGATCAAATATGGGAACTCTAGATATGGACCACCACATGGGCAACTGTTGGCCAATCAAGAAAATCAATCTAAAACCCCAAGGAGTGGATGAAAAACAACCAGAACAGAACTGAGAAAGTATGCTTGCTAGGTGAATCTTCTGAAAGGCAGATGTGCCATTCCACGGGTGCTCCAGTTAGCACCCTCCTTCACTTTAGCCTTGTGGAGTTTACCTCCAGACATGTGAAAGTAAACTTAAGGTCATCACAACAGGTGGTATCAATCTTTAATATTATTTTGTATGCCTATGGGCCCATAATATTATGTTATAGCATATGTATATAAAGTGTATATCATTGACATATATATTTGTTAAGGATTTATTTATCTTCGTGTATAACCCTCTGTAAATAAAACTCTGTTGCCTAAATTACTTGCAGTATTGTTTCACATTATTCTAGGTATTTATTTATATTTGCAATCCAGCAAGCCAAAGAGTGCCGCTGGACCCAGCAATTGGCGCAGTCACACTCTTGATTACAAACCTCAACAATTTGAATCCTCAGAAATTTGCGCAATTGTCAGTTGAGAACAATTAGCGCACTGACAGCAGAATAGATCAGTATCTTATTTATAGAATTTGTGGAACATACAATTTAATAAGAAAAAACTTTTTTTTTTTTTGCTAAATTGAATGAGTTGTCGTAATACAGCCGGCAATGTCAGAATTTTGATATAAGAGAGGCAAGTGACTGGCCACTATATGTCCAACAAATAGAAAAATTCTTCATTATAAACAGTGGTTGAAGATAAATGTAAAACAGCAACATTATTATGTTCCATTGGAATAGGGGTCATCCAATTTGCAAATAGGCTTTGCGAACCGCAAACCTCTGAAAAGTTAATGTTTAACCAGATTAAAGATTGTTTGGCCGACTATTTTAATCCACGTGAGTCTAGGCACATTGCCAGAGTCCATTTTAAAAATTTCCAACAAGGCAATAATGAGAAAACCCAAGATTATGATACCGCCTTTTGTGAACTCACAAAAAACTGCATTTACGACTCATACCTGGAGGAAGCTCTCCTCACAATTCTTGGGTGGTATGAGTAGAAATAGTCTGAGACAGTAATTATTGGCAGACAAAGACATTAATTATAAGGAAGCTATCAAATGTGGAATAGCTCACAAACTTATTTTACAGCAAGCCAAAGAATTTGCTGCAGTGAAAGTAGTGGATAACGATCCAGTAGAAATCCACACAGTTGCCAATCCTAAAGAAGGGTACCCGATCAAAGCGGAATAACTGATAGAAATAAGTCAAATTAAGTGTTTTTGTTGTGGCGAACCCGGTCACATGGCAAGGGAGTGTTTTTACAGAGATGAACACTGTAACCACTGCAATATAAGTTGCCATTTGACAAAAATGTGCAGAAATAAGAAATTCGGCAATTATAAAAAGAAATAATAGCCAAGGGCGAATTACCAGAAAACCTAAGCAAGAGAAAATCTGTAATCAATAATACGGCAACTGACCAATCACAGAGATTTGGAATTACTGTAAAAATTTATGGAAAACCCCTAGCGATGGAAATTGACAGTGGTAGCAGGGTGTCTTTATTTCAGTTAATGATTGGAAAACCAACATGGCTGACATGAGACAGCCACCTAAGCTGATGCATACCAATCTTAAAGCTCAAAGCATCAATGGAAATGCTATAAAAATTAAAGAAGTAATTCAGGCTCTAATTACTACCAACAACAATGGAAAAATAGTTACATTGCTGTTATATATAGTTGACGCCCCTATACATCCCCTCATTGGCCGTGAATGGTTTCAGCAACTTGGAATAAAAATCACATTGGTCAAAAACACTGATATTAAAAAAGACATTAGAGATAATTTTCCTAAACCGGTGTCATTAGATATATCACTTGAAGCAGTGCCTATAATTTGTAGACTGCGAAAGGTCCCTTACGAAAAAAAAAATAGTGGAGATAAATCAAATGGTTAAGAACGGCGTGCTTGAGCCAACAGAGAAAGCCGGGTGGGCTACTCCATTAGTGATAATAACTAACCCTAAAGAACAGACACGTTGGGTGGTGATTACTGCATATCCGGCAACAAAGCATTAAACAAAAACGCATACCCTATTCCAAATTCCAGGGAAAATTATAGCATAGCTGCAAAAGTCTAAATATTTTGCAAAATTGGATCTGAATGTGGCTTTCCATCAAACCTTGGTTACCAACAAAGCTGCTAAAATTTCTAATTCTCACTGGCACATAGAATTATTCAGGTGGAAAAGACTTCCATTTGGCATAACCTCAACACCCAGTATATTTCAAGCAAAGTTGAGACTCTTCTAAGGGGACTCGAAGGCATCATCCCCTACTTTGATGACAAATGTCACTGCAATTTCTGAAAATGAATTGAGTACATGTATTGCAAAAGTTTCCCTAAGACTGGATGAATTTGATGCAAAATTAAATGCAAAAAATTGTATATGGAAGGTTAAAGAAATAGTTTCTGGCTATATGGTCAAGCTCAGGGACAAGCCCCTTCCCGGAAAAGGTCAAAATAGTATCTGAAGTGAAAAGACCCAAAAATGTAAAACAGCTACAGGCTTTTTTGGGTCTTGTTAACTATTTCAAGAGCTTCCCAGATGGCAAAGCATATATAGCGAGGCCACTATACAATTTATTAAAAAAAAAGTAGTGGGGAGCAGCATAAAAGCAAGAATTTCTGCATATCAAAGCCTTTCTAACATCAAATAAACTACTGGTCCATTATATCAGTGATCTAGAAATAACTATGACAACTGATGTGTTGGAATATGGTGTGGGGCAGAAATATGCCACCCAGCCAACTCAGGTGAATGTCCTATAGCATACGCATCACACACCTTGTCCAAGGTGAAAAAAAATTACAGCCAGCTAGATAAGGAAGCCTTCGCCATAATATTTGGAATTCGTAAATTCCACCAATATCTATCTGGATGTCAATTTCAAATAATAACAGAACATAAGCTGCTCTTGGGAATTCTAGGCACACAACAGATGCCCAAACACTTAAGCCCTCATATGTTGAGATGGCTTAATATACTCACAGGTTACAATTATAAAAAAAAAGGCATAAAAATTAGTTATGCTGAAGTGCTATGGCAAATGCCAGACCAGTTAAAGAAAACAGTAAACAATGTAGTAATTAACTATATCAACACACTGGAAAGCCAGACCCTTACTAGCTCAAAATAACTGCTTAGATTAGAAAAAAATCTGGCGACAGATGGATTATAGAAAAATTCAGAAAAGGTTGGCAAAAACAAAGGCCATCTTTCCTGCCATAGAGCTATAGAAAGCTTGGGAATAACTGCCCATCTGCAAAAGGTGTATACTTAGAGATGATCAAGTCCTAAATGGTGAATCGCAAATACTCAATCTATTACATGAAATCATCCAGGCATCATCAGGGCAAAAGCATTAGCTCATAGTTATGTCTGGTAGCCGAAAATTAATAGCAACATTAAAATGTGTATAAAAAACTGCACAATCTGCCAGTCATGTGCAAATGCACCTCCAGAAAAATTTGAGTCTTGGAAAGAAGCAGATAAACCATGATAGAGAATACATATTGATCACTGCGGCCCTATCCAATGACAATTGTTTCTGGTAGCTGTTGATGCTTATTTAGGATAGGCCGAATATAAAACAGTTAAAAAACATGTGTTTGGATGAAACCATTGACAAAGCTCTCCGGAAACTCTAGTGTCCGACAATGGTATGGGATTCATGTCAGAAAAATTTGCAGACTCTGTGCATGAATGAGGAATAAAGCACATATATACTCCACCATACCACCCCCTAGCAAATGGATTGGCCAAGAAAGCCATGCAAAATTTAAAGTCGGTCATCAACAAAATGAAAAAACAAAGACTGCAGGAAGTGGTTTGTAACGCGCTCACCCATAAAAAAATATTTAGGTTATAGATTGTGAAGCAAGCTTGATAAAATTGTACCATCTAAGGATATTGAAGTATCTACAGGTGCAAACTATAAATTTTGACCGCAAGAAAATGTATGGGTCAGAAAAAAATCATGAAAGATTTTGGATAAATATGAAAATTGTGCGCCATTTAAGCAAGCAAGTGATGACCATCCAAATGGCAGATGGAAGAGTGTTACATAAACACATAAACCAATTGAGGAAAGATGAAAGTATACAACAAACACCGCAGCTGTTTTTAAAAAAAAATAACAGCAATGCAGCCCCAGATGACAATATGAAAGTAGAAACTGAAATCACTCATGCCATTGATGAGTTACTTGATACTCAGGAACAAGAAAACACTTCAGACTTGGAATCGAAACCCCCCCCCCCCCAATGTTCAAAGAGGGAACGAAAAATTCCCTCCCACCTTAGTGATTATGTGTAAAGTTCAGAGAACAGGAAAAAAGTAAAACGCTAATCTCTGAACTTGGAAAGGGATATGATTAGTATGTATGTATATTTATATATAAACAAAATAAGTAGTATTTATTGAAACGATTGTATATCTGTAAAAATAAAGTTAAATCTAAAAAGCACATGGCTAATTAAGATTAGCTATACTGATAAATAATCAGTAATTAGCATAGAGATTAATCTAAGATAAAATAAAGAAAGCCATTACAACTCTGGAATGTTTAATGCCTGATCAGAATTAATGATAATGGAAACATATTGCTAAAAATAACAATTATAATGTTAAATGCGTTATCTGATTAGGGATCAAATATGGGAACTCTAGATATGGACCATCACATGGGCAGCTGATGGCCAATCAAGAGAATAAATCTAAAACACCGAGGAGTGTATGAAAAAGAACCAGAATAAAGCTGAGAAAGTATGCTTGCTTGCTAGGTGAATCTTCTGAAAGGCAGATGTGCCATTCCACGGGTACTCCACTCAGCCCCCTCTTTCACTTTAGCCTTTAGGAGTTTACCTCCGGACATGTGAACATAAACTTAAGGACATCGCAACAGGTCGTATCAATCTTTAATATTATTTTATATGCCTTTGGGCCCATAATATTATGTTATAGCATATATATATAAAGTGTATATAATTGTTAAGGATTTATTTATCTTCGTATATAACCCTCTGTAAATAAAACTATGTTAGGCCAAATTACTTGCAGTGTCGTTTCATATTATTCTATGTATTTATTTATGTTATTTATATTTGCAATCCAGCAGAGATTAAACTAATTTAATTGATTTAAAAAATAAGTAATTAGTTTAGTGCTATTTAAAAGAAAGAATTAAATTAGTTTGAAGGTATGGGATAATTTCTAGATGTGTGTGAATGTGCAATGGAAATATTTTTTTATTTTACAATATTGGATATTATTCTAGACTATTCTTATTTAGTTAAAAAATTAAATAAAATATTGGTGAATATTCTTATTTATTTAAAAAATTAAATTAAATATTGGTGAACCTCTAAATTTGTTCATTAATATAATAATTATATAATATTAATTTTTTATTCTATTTTAACAATATAATTTCTTAATTAATTTGTATCTTCAATAATTATTAACATTCCTAAATGATCACTTGTTTGAGTGATTGTCTAGTAAATACTTAAATTGTTACTATTTTTAAATTCAAATCATAGATACTAATTAACTGTTAATTTAAAGGTTGAAAAATCAAGAGAAAAGGATGTTTCCCGTCAATCAAAATGACTGATGTTAGCAAACTATAAAAGGTGCACACACATATGTTAATTATGATTTTTTTTGGCTCATCTTTATAAAAACTACTAGAAGTTAAAAATTTTAATAAAATTTTTAAAATATTTTTTTAAAAATAAAATGAGTATGTAAAAAAACTATCAGGTGTTAAATTTCCTTTCTCTCCAGTTAATTGAAAATCTAAATCAGCAATATTGAAGAAAGCATTTGGAAAGCAAAATGTTAAGTAATTGTTTACTAATGAATAAAGCATTATTTTAAAATCTAATATGTCACAGGTATCAAACATAATTTATTCTATTTCACTTAAGAACTATTTAAATTTCTTATTTTAGAATAAATTCATTGGAAGTTTATCTTAATGTTAACTATAACATTTTAAAAATTCTCTTAGCTTGTTAAGATAATAATAATTGTCAGAAACTTTTAAAATATTTTGCTAAATTTATTTAAAGAAACTAATTATTCAGGAGAAAGAAAACTGTGTTTTGGAGACTAATGATTATTATCATCAATAATTAATTAGTTATTTATCGTCTTGACTTAAAAACCCACTTGATAAATTAGTTTATGCTCTCAAGAAATTAATTTAAAATGAAAAATATTTAAACTTTTTGCCTTATGAAATGCTATGTTTATAGTATTAGTAAATTAAACAAACAGCTATATAAAAGTATTTTGACTAAAGCATATAATATTAGAGTGTTTTGTTCACAAAACTTGCTTATTTATAAAAAGAGGTAAATGTGGTAAACTATTATTTTAGATATTTTACCTAGAAAGTCTGCTTAATATGAAAAAGAAATGTTTATGAATAAACTGCTGTATTGAATATCTTGCTTGGAAAAACCCGCTTAAATTGGAAAAAAAAAAGTGCGATTAATTTCTATATTTAAAAAAATTAATAAATAAATTTATAAGTGTCTTTAAACAGTGATAGTAATAAAAAATAGGTTGGTAGAGATAATAGTAAGCAAATAAATAAAATAAGACATTAAAAATAAAATACAGTGAAATGATAGAAAAGCTACATAATGGAAAGAGAGATGGGCATTCTAGTTGTCAAACAACTAAAGGAAGAAATACAATTATTAAAGTTTTTATAAATATGTTTTTAAATTATTATAGAAAAGTTAATAGTTAATTTTATTATAATTTTTTAGATATAATTACCCAAGCTAAAGTGAAAATGGAAGGTCAGGGAAGTGAAACTGAGATTCATAATAATGAGTTTATGAACATGATTATGTTCACAGAAATTAAAAAAGAAAATAAAGATAACATGGAAAGCATGTTTAAAGAAGTGAAAATATTTTAAAACTCAAGATAAAGAAATTAAAAGCTAAAGTGAGAATCAGACAAAACAAATTGATAATTGTAAATTCCAAACTGAAAGACTGAAAAGCCAAATGGAAGAACAAAACAAAGGTCTTAAAAAAAAAACAAATTGAGATTCAAACAAGAGAAAACAAAAAAAACAGAACTAAGTGAAGAAATAATAAGTAGGTTAGAAAGTCGCTTTGTAGGGTTAGAAAGAAAGATTAGGGAAATATTATCTAGACCAAGAATGACATGTTTTTTTTATATTTGTACCAACTTGTAAGTCTATTTTAAGGAAATGTGGCTAAGCATGATATTATTTTAAGAAGCTAAAAAAAAGAGTAGAAATAAAATCAAGTAATGTTATGCCAAATCGACTCTATTTTATTTCTAAATAATCTCCATGACAGAGTTTACATGTATAGCTTTTTGGTAAATTATATGCATTTTTTTTATTATATCTTCTAAAATGTATCATGTGTAAAGTAAATTATAAAAAAATTTAAAATAATAATAATTGTAAAAATTGTAAATATATTACAATTCTTTATTGTAAAATAAAATGGGCTATTAAAAATACAAGTTGCTATGGAAACCAGTCAAAAAAAAAACTCTTACATCATCTCCTTTTCAAAAAAAAGAGAGGAAACCACTTCTTTGTTTTGCTACTTACAAGATGGAAGTCAAAAAGAGTTTAATGATTATTTAAGTAAAAATAATGCAGTTTCAGAGGTAAGTGTCAGTATTTCACCCTGGAATTTCTTTTAATATAGCTTGTTATGAAATTATAAATAAAAAAATGCCTTAGGGATTAACTATGATTTGCCAACCTAATAACTGCTTGCAGATGCTTATAATATGTGATGCATAGCACAAGGAAACTAATTAGTTGTCAAATGAAAATACTCTTCTATGACTGAATTTATAAATTTGCATAATTTCAATATACTCAATCATAAAAAAAAATGTTTATAGAAATAAACTAAATTAAAAATACTAAAAATTGCTTGCAGATATTTAAAATATAAGGATGCTTATGGCCATATATCTATATATATTCAAATGTTAAAGAAAATGAGCTCACTGAAACATAAATAGATAACTGAAGAAACTTAGTAAAAAACTGTTTTATGAATTGTTATGAACAAACAAAAACTTTTCTGTCACACCTATTCTCCATACAAATATTTAGATGTAAATATGTGAATACAATTTGTTATATTATTTTCATTATGTTCGTTAATTAAAATTAGAGTTATTGCTGCTTGTTTATTTCTCATCCAAATTTCAAGTAGATTATTTTATTATCTTGTAATTATATTATTAATGCAGAAAGAATAGCGATCAGGGAATATAGCTGGATCTGCACAAAGGCATAGCCCTTTATGTGTGCCCAGTCTGATTGTTATCGTGACTATTATAAATTAATTAAAGATAAAAATTATAGTCACTCCACCATGTATGTGGTCACTCAATAATTATTCATAATTCCTCTTGACTATTTTTGTACATATATACATTTTATCAACTGCCTTAACAATGATAAATATTTTCTCTTATAATTGGATACCATTACAATATTAATATACATATGCACATAAAAGTACTTCTTACCTTTAATCCTGCGATCAATTATTTCACATGATTGTTTAGCTGAGCATTCTGCAAACCAATTATCTCCCAAAAGAACTAGAATTTCATTTGTATGAATCAATTGTCCTGGCATAAATGCTAAAGAACCAAATGGTACCTGAATAGTAAATAAATATAATTAATTACTCATATCAATAATAATGTAATTTTTCATTACTTATTAATAAATATAAATCAAATTAGTTATGAATTAATAAGTCTTTTTTTATTATTATTTTTTAAAAAAAAAACATTGTATAATAATATATTTAGATATAAAAAGAAAATACTTTGATAATTGTAAAGCATATATATATATCACTATTTTAAAATCATAAAAATATAACAAATGATAATTCTAACACTGCTTCAGTTTGTTTTAATCATGAAAAATCTTATAACTTAACTTAATTCAGATCACATAAGAATATTAAATGAAAAAAACCATAATAAAAAAAGAAAAATTAAAGAAGCAACTTTGACAAATAACTTTATATATATATATTCTGTAATAAATGGATAATGCACCAATATTGAAATACATATTTCCATGAAATCATGTAATATATTATTCTCACCCAAATAAGTTCTAATATTAATGGTTATGATTTAAGTAATCAAAAATGCCTCTCTATAAAATTGTATATTATTATTTGTTTGTAATATTATTACAATTTAAAATAATTACATATATATTGTGATGACTGAAGCAGGTCATGATGCTGATAAAAAAAATCTAGTTTAAATAAGCATAAAATAGATAAGGTTTTAAAATAATAAAGGTAAAACTGTGAAACAACTTACATTGCTGATAGAGAATTTAATTTAAATAAACATAAAATTAGCAAGTTTTAAATGAATAGAAAAAATGAACAATATAGTCTTGAAAATTAAGAAAAAATTACATTAAAATGAACATTTGATGCTACGAGCATTGATGATAAAAGTATAAAAAATATTATACTATCAATATTTAATATGTGGTTATATCTTTCAAATTTAGATTTATTACATATTTTATGAATTTTGGATCCATTTCACTACAAAAGAAAATGTGAACAAACATGCGTAATAGTAATTATAAATAAACAAAATAAAATAAATGTGATATTCAAATGAGACTGTATTTCAAATGCGCTGGATATTATGATCAAGTGATCACAAAGGCAAACAATTCTTATCAAACAATTGCCTTGCCAGTGCAATTATGAGTATAATAAATAATGAAATCAAATATGAAAAACTAGTGCAGAAAAATATCCCTTCTAATTCGAATTCAAACATTAATAAATATAAGAAGAGGTAAAGAAGCTCTGGCTTACCATATACTAATAATAAATATAGTAAAGAGATATACCTGGCACCATGAACATAAAACAAGGACTCATACATCACATTCATACTATGATAACAACTTCTATAATGGATATATCACATCCATAATTTCATTAAAATGACAAAAAAACAAAATCCATTACAAGGTAAACATTCGTTAAATGCAAGTAAGTTTTTCTAGCATCCTAAAATTCATCTGAACGCATATGTATTCAAAAAGATTCAATTTTTACACATCTCTGATCTCTCAAAACAAATCATTATTAATAACATTATTATTATTTTTGAAAATAGTCTTTTCAATCAGAAAGTTTAGATATATTTCACATCAAAAATTTCATTTACACATTTTCAAATACTTCAAAAATTTTTCTTTTTACTATTAAATTTTATATCTCAATTGAAAATTAAATAGTTGATTTAAACTTTATGCTAATAGTATCTTAATCAGGTGAAAATTGTAATAAAAAATCTATTTATTAACATGCAAAGTATTGGAATATTTTTTTCATTCCAATGGAACTTTGAATAATATTAAAAAAATAAATAAAGTATATATGAAAGAATATATTAAACAAAAACTGAATTATAATGAATTTTTTCTTTCTTTTCTAATAAATAATCAATTGCAAATAGATTACTTGTATGGTGGCCAATTATTTTGAGAAACATACTTTTAATACTGTTACAAATAATTATTTACTATTAACTCATTTGACTAATTCATGAATATTAGAAAATAAAATTTTATAAATGATGGATGATTTAACATACATAATAAAAATTTATCAACTATTAAGAGACTATTCAATTTCATTAATAATAATGATATTTTTATCTAATGGAGATAGTGAAAAGAAACAAGAAATTTTCAAATAATTATAAATGTATATGATTTATGTGAAATTCTTTTCTAAACAAAATAAAAAATGTTAAAGGTGAACGGAATGAACAAACATAAACATATAATATTTCTGATTAAGTAGATTAATCAACTATAAGAATTTTATTGCTTTTGTTCCTTCCTTCTAAAATAATCTCAATTTTTATGAAATTTCAAGAGACACATAATAGGCAAATTTATGATTTTTAATTAAGTTTATAAAAAATATATATAAGTATGATTTCAAATTCAAAAGTAGATAATTATTAAAATAAAGAAATTAACGAATAGGAAAATATTGGAATTTCATAACTTATAATATCAAAACAGTTCACAATCAGTGCATATATTTAACTTTGAATTTTAGAGTAAGGAATTATCAAAACATAACAGAGAATAGAACAAATATAGTGAATTTAATGACTTATGGCATCTACATGTTTAATAATAAAAAATAATACATAGACAAACATGATCAATAAGTATTTCATTTCCTAATTCACTGATAGATAACTAATATCATATGACATAGAGAATGGAAAAAAAAAACAAAAAATTAAATTATTAGTAATATACATATATTTAATACAAAGATAAAATAATATGTAGACAAACATGGGAATATAAATATTTATTTTTCTAATCCAATGATAATTATTAAAAATATGTCATACAGATTGTAAAAGACCCAGAAAGAGACCACCTGTGAGATGAATGGATGAAATAAGAAAGTGTGCAGGGATGATGTGGAGAAGAGAAGCTAAAGATAGGAAAAGATGGATTGAACTTGGAGAGACCTTCATACTGCAGTGGATTGATAATGGATGATGATGATGAATAAACTTAATTTAGTATACATAATAAAATAAGATGTAGATGAAAATGGCAAACTTAACAGTTTGGAATAAAAGTTTAAAAAAATTATGATATTTGACTTTAAATGTAAATGTAGAAAAATAAAATCATCATGACAATTTAACGTTTTAGAGTACATATGAATTCAATCACAACATAGAATAAAATAATACTGGATAATATGGCAAACTTAATTCATAAAAAGAGAACTCAGAAACAATATATATATTTTAATTTTAAAACAGAAAGTAGAAATCATGTTTATAGTAAAGTTAGAATTGCAAACATACAGGAATTCTTTATAGTTAATCATTTGATCTATTTCAAAATAAGAGATACTTCAATAAAAATATTTTTATTTTTACTTCACAAAAAAAAAAAGGTTTATTAATAACCAAGTTTTGAGAAGCAGAGTAATAATAGTAATAATCTCTATAATGACTTAGAAAGTATTTCTATAGTTTTTTTCTGGATTATGTCTGGAGGAAAAAATAGATAATATAAGAAAAAAAGAAAGTTACATACAGTTTTGGCAGGAATTTTTTAAACATTTTATTGAAATAAAATACATAAGAATAACTTCAAAATATTTCTAAGAATTTCAATCCTGTTAATTTATTTAAAATCCACAGATTTAGAGAGTAAACCTAATACAGAAATTTTATACACCACCGATTGTACATAATAAATGCAGATATATTAATAGAGAGGTATTAATATATAGATGTACATAAATAATATATAGGTATACTAAAGCCTACTTTTTTTAGAATTTACATTTTTAGTTTGTGTTTTACGTGTTCAACACTGAATTAATGCATTACCGCTGCTGCCGCTGCAGCAACAACAACGACAGCGATGACGATGACACTGCCACCGCCGCCAACGACAACAATAATAATAAAAAAAAAAATCTAAGTTTATAAGAACATATTTTCAAATTTTTTTCTTTTTTTATCAATAAGGACCCTCCATCCTTACAATATATGTACGTACACTCATACTACATTTAAAGATACAATATTCTACTCACCATAATATCATAAGTAGTTTTATCTGGTAATGTCTGAAGACGATCCTTAAGGGCAATATAATCTTCTTTATACTTTTTCCTTAAAAATAAAAAATAAATTTTAATCTAAGTCTGAACATTTCTTAACTATAACATATTTTAAATTTTTATCAACCATTTAATATTTGTTTTTAATAATTATTTTTTAACATGCTTTACATATATTGAAACATTTATTTTTGATGAAAGTTAAAAGCAAATTAGAACATATGCAAAAAATATTACAAAACATATAAATAATTACATTTTTTTTTAATAACAATTTTGTCAATAAAGGTTGAATTCAGCATGATTTAATATAGCGATAAAGTTGAGAATTAGAAAACTAAAATCCATTAGTTATATCTAGGCTTTGATATTTACGATGCTTGAATATCATATGATCTCCTGATTGACAACTCGATTATTTCTAATGATAGTTGAGAGAATAAACGTAATAAACTGTAATTTCAAAAAATGTGTAGTTAAAAAATAAATACTTTGGGGAATTTTATTTTACATAAATGGAAATAAATTCTTCATTAAAGTAATTGACTGCATTTTGAACAGAAAAGAAATATGACAAAAATATACTACTTTATTCAGAAAGAGATCCAAACAACTTCCTCAATACTTCAAATTTATGTAAGTAAAAACTATCATTTATATTATAATGTATTTGATGTACACTGTAGGAACTTTCAGATATGATAATCACCATAACAATTAAAAAATGGAACAACTTATTGAAATAGAAATACTTTTATTAACAAAACTTTTTCTTTTATTAGAAATGTCAATTAATTTAACACTTTCCACATTTTATGAGAATCTTTAAAAAAAATCAAATCCTCCAAAGACATTAAAAATATACTGGCTTCCTGTGTTAGAAGAGATGTCACTAGTATCTTCGATAATAAATATATATTAATTTTCTACACAAACATTGTTTTCATCTCCATAACACATTTATCTTCAATAAATCCTATAAATGACTTACTTGATTATTTATATATCATCATTATTTATATGTATATATCATTTTCAATTATTATTAATCCATTGCAGGATAGTTTTTTCCATTTTAATCTAGTTTCTCCAATCCATAGCCTTCCTTTTTCTCATTATACTAATAAAGTTCTTTATTTCATCTATCTTACTCATATGTCATCTTTTTCTAGTCTTTTATAATTTCTTAGGATCTAATTTAAAACTCCAACTATCCATTTACTATAATCTGACGAAGGTATTTGCAGTTTCTAATTTTTTATTTTTGATTATCACTTTTTATTTTCTATTTCTGAGAAAAGTCATAGAACATTACTTTAATCTTTTAGTATTTATTTAGATATCTTAATTTTTTACTTTCATTTAATAAAACTTACAACATTTCCCAAAACACTGAAGTACTCTTTGTAAAAACAACTATATCCTCTATAAAATCTAAATGTCTTAAATAATCTTTTTTTTTTTTACTTTCATAATTTCCAATTTTGATCCACAAAAACTTACTTTTGCAGATATGGAATCAACTGTCATAAATTCTTCTCAATGTTGATCTTCACGTAATCTAGTCAATGGTAATGTGTTTTGATAAATATTCCTCAGAAAACAACACTATCCCAAGTCCAGATCAATGATTCAAAATTTTAATTATTAAAAAAATGCTTATACAATCAAATATCTTTTCATAATCTAAAAAATCCAAAGCAACTCATATTTATTAGTCCTTTTGAATCTTTTCACATAGTTTAATGTGATACATTGCGCTAAAAATACTTTTAAATCTAGTTTTTCTTTTTGGTTGATTGGAATTCAAAATTTGCTGTAGATGATCATTTATTTTGATATAGATTTTGATTACAATTGAAATAAAATTGATGGTCTGTAATTTTTAATATCTTCTTTATCAGTTTTCTTAAATATCAATATTATTACTGCATTCTTCTAATCGTTTTATACACCTTTGTCATTTAGATATTTGACATATAACTCTGCCAACATTTTTCCTATTTCTTCACATACTTCTTTAAAAGTATCAATAATTCCATTGTTTTCTGGATCTTTTTCCATCTTTGTAGATTTAATTGCACATCTTACTTTTTCATTAATATTTAGCAATTTAGAAAATGTAGTAATTGTGGAGGATACTTTATTTTATTGTTCTTTTTAAAGAATTCTTCTACACATTTCACAATGTCATCTCTCTTTTTAATCGTAGTTCCATTTTTTTTTTTTCTTATATTGCTAAAATAATTTTCTTTCTAACAGCAAGATACTGTTTTACACTTCTGTGACTTATTCTCTCCTACAGTTTTTCTTGCAATTTCACAGTTATGTTTTCTTATATCATTATTATCTCTTTCATACCATTTATTTTTAATGACTCATTTTTTAAAATTTTCATAATCCTTCTTTTCTTCACATATTGTCTTGAATCAGTAGAAAATTTACTGACAAATTGCTGCTTTTTTGTAGCGGCTATCTTTTTTTGCAATTCTTAACAGAATATCAATTATATTTTTATTGATTTCAGTCAAGTTTAAATCATCCTCAAAATCTGTTGATATTTTAAAATGATTTTTAAATGCAAATTTAAATTCACAAAAAATACCAATTATTAATATTGTTTCTTTCTTAATAGTTTTCAGCTCTTTAGTTTACATTAATATGTATATTACATTTCTTTTTTCTTGTGTTGAATCTATTAATATTACAATCTTAAAATTTATATTTTCTGTAGTACATTTACTTTGATGCTTCCATATTTATTTTCATTTACCATTTTTTGACTTCTACAAGTTCATGTCCTTTATTATTTCTATCACATAACTAAGCTACCAATAGCATTTTCATCTTTCAATTACTTACCAATGACAATTATAAAATATTATTTGGTCTGATCAAAACCATTTTGTGCATCCATATAAAAATTCATTATTTCTTCAATACAATGAGAACTTATTGGTGCATAAATTTGAATAATCTGCTTTTAGTATCATCCATTCAATGGAACAACTAACCTTGTCACTCTGGCTAATATATCATCAAACTTCACAATGATGTTCTTCTAAATTTTATTTATAATGAATCCCACTTCATTTGTGCTTTGAATATTTGTGTCTTGGTAGTAAAGTACATACCCATTTTTTAAATCACATGTTTCTTTATACTTTTTTCTAATTTTGCAAAATCACCAATGTCCCATTTAATATTAGACAATTCTTTTTCTAGTTCATGCAATCTTCTTTCACTTAAAAGTGATCTGCAGTTATAGGTGCCTAAATAAGTTGTCATTAAATGGCAGTCTGAATTGGCTGACAATCATTGTCTTGGCTAGTGACTGACTCTACAGACTTTCAGAATGAAGGATCATAATTTAGTTTAGTCAGCTATAGGTGAAAATATTTGTAAAAAAAGATCATTCACATAGATAAAATGAAAGACCAGCATGTTTCTTGACCTTAGACATGGAAGTAAAAAGCCAGTAAACTAATTACTGGCTGATATATGTTAATGAGTATCCCATCTATGTTCATTTGCTATATGAATAATCACATAGTAATAGTAGCTGCAATTACAAAAATGTATGGCATGGACATTAGGAATTTGCTCAATTTCTTTAAAGCTTCAAAATAAAAAAATCAAATAACCTTCTCCCAGTTAACAGAAAACTCCTAGAGTCATATACATTATATGACAATTTAATTCCCGGAATGCACCTCTGTAAAATATACATGTGGAAGTGTAATGATCACTGTCACCTTCAAAGTAGTCTCCTTGTGCACCTATATATTGATTAAAATAATATTCCCATTTCTGGAAGCACACTTGAAACTCATTTTAATGAATACTTTTGGCAGAGGTCTCACATTCTTTTGGATATGTTATAGTAGAATAACTTTGTCCTTCCAGCCAGTTTTTAATTTTGAATAGTCTAGTTGTCTAATTGATTTTTTGGCCAAAACTCCACAAAACTATTTCTCATGTGCAATTCTTTATTTAAAATTAACCCTATTGTTTCTCAATTAATCTGCAATTCTTCAGTTATCAGTCACACATTTAATTGTCTGTTGTACCATATTGAATCTCGCACTTTGTTAATACCAGTCATTGTTGTTTTTTGGCTATCCATTTCTGGGATTCTTTATATCTTCCTGACCATCTTAGAACTGCTAATGCCATTCATAATATCTTCACCATATGCCAATTACAACAGTTGAAAGGTTTCAGTAGCACATTTACTGATTTTCATACAAAATTTAATATTAATACATTGCTCAAAATTTCAATCAACCATTTTTATGCAAAAGTATACACATGGATATTTATTATCTTTTCAATAGTTAACCGACAACTAGCTCTATCAACTTAAAATTTTCAAACATATTAAGCATAAGCATGTTCAAACATGAATACTCATGATTCCGACAGGCAATAACACACAACCATTCAGGGGGTTAAATTCGCACACCTTGTCTTTATATTGTGATAATAAAAATATATACACATCTACTTTATGTTAACAAGCTGATTATTAAACAGCACAGTGCCTTATGAGTTGGACAACTATTATTTCATATCAATGATTAAACCCTAAAAACATCTGTGATGAAAAGGCTAATTTATGTGATAGTTGCTATCTATTTTTATATCATATTTTACTATTTATATGCAAAACAATCAAGCTTATCATGAATTCTAGGAATCCATGACTCACATAGATATAGATTGCTGGGAGCAAAGATAAAAGATCAGTTATATATATAATAAGGGAATTATAAGCTGAATCCATGCTCGTTTTACCTTTGAAATGGTGAGGTAAGTACGCAATCGCTTACTGCCTTTTTCCTCCGGGATGGAAAAATTTGGTCCTATAAAATACAATGAGCTACATCAGCCAAGCAGCCTGTGGTAGAAGAATCTCCATTAATGTCAAACATCACCAAAAGTGTCAACTTATCATCCCAATGTATCCAGAACTGCAATCCAAGACAACTGACCGGTATAGTGATCAATTTTCTACAGAGCTCTGCTCATAAATTGTAACTTTCAATTATCTATTTAAACCTGCCTTTTACAAACAAATTTTTTTAAATCTAAAAAGAAAGCTATTAAACGCTAATGTCTGTATCTTGTCTGAGTATAAAACTTATAATGTTAAAGTCTCTTCTAAAATGTAAAACTATAATAATTTATTTTAAAGTACATGTATATCTTTAATGCCTATTCTTGATCTATTCAATTTATTCTATCATTTTATTGTTTTAATATTACATGTATTTGATATGCCAAATAACTCGAAACTGCGAGTATATATATATATGTATAACTTTAGCCTATTTCTCTGCGAAGATAATTTCAAATCTTCATGATAATAAATATTAAATAATTGAATTATTACTTTTCTCACTCGCCGTTTCGAGATCATGTTATTGTTTTACTGATTAAGTTTGTATATTAAAATTATAGTAATTAGTACTCTAGTTAAAATTGTAGTTTGCTCCACTCTAGTTATAAATTATAACTCTCTATATATATAACTCGCACATCATAGGAACTAGCCACAGAGATATTATCAAAGCATATTTCTAATGTTTTGCCAGTAATTGCCCCGCAAATATGCTTTATCCTCCTTAGATTTATATATGTTGAAATGCAGGTGATAATCTTAAACTAGGTTACTAATTAATTTAGTTCCTAAATAGTATATTTGAAGTACTAGACTTGAGAACTGGGTTGTACAGATATGCAAATAGATGCTATCTATTTTTACAGCACACTAAGATAACTCTACGTATTTGCGTGGTATATGTATAAGCTGCGGATGTGTCTTTACTAAGTATGCAATGTACATTAACTGCTTGCTGCATGTTTCTTGATGAGTTGCTGGCAGAGGTCACACTTATCCACTTAGTTTGGGTAAAGCAAACTCTTTTAGAACTGGAACATAAGGATTCAGATTATTCATATTAATGCTTATCTGACTCCCTGAACTACTACTGTTCTTATTCATAGCAAGTCGTTCAGTCGTAGGGCACTGAGCATTTGATGCTGAAGCCTGTGAATAATGACCCATTCGCACTTTTAGAGTTTTATTAATATTTTAATATGTGCCATAGTGTATATAAGTAAACCTAGAATAAACTGTTTTTCTCTCCCTTTATATTAAATGCTTATCCAGTGTCAGTGTAGATCCTAATTTAAGTTAACACGCTAACCTCTGAGCCTGATTATGTGCTCAACTTAACCTGATATATAGATAGACACCATAGGAGCGCTATTAAGTTAGTTATATAACTTTAGCTATTAAGTTCCATATGATTTAGCAGACTACAAAAGAGCTAGAAATTTGGCATATTAATATAGGTATAGACTTGAATACCGCACAACATTTTATTGAACATGTATAATGAAATAATATGTAGGATCTAATTTCATTAGTTATGTAATGCCTGCGAGTGTAATCTTTCACGTTCCAACTATATAATTTTGTATATTTTAATTTTACTATCTTTTATTGCCTTTATTAAATTAATATTATTTAAAATATAACTCGTTTTCATATCTTTATTGTCCGTGAATTCATTTTCATCCAACTCTATATTTGTACATACATCATTAATTAATCATTATTATAGTAACAGTTCACTTAGTCATGTGTGTGTATATCTTCGCAAATCAGATTTAATTTAGTTATTTTATGAGTCTCTTGTTCCACCCTGTGCGACTGCCTGACCGTAGTTAAATTGAATGTGTGAGTAACTTGGGAAATGTCATCCATAAGGTATTAGATCATTGAGCAGAGGTGAAAGGTTTGAATGTTGGCCGGATTCTGGATCTTACCATTTAGATTCGACCAGCTTTAGTATATTTTGCCTGTGTTATGGATTTTATTATGTGGAGGGACAATTCTTACCAGTACAATATATATATACCACATATACATATATTACACTCAACATTATATATACAAATACCACATTCAATATATATATACATTTAATATATTATACATATACATTCTCAAAATCTATCTTTTATTTGTTAAAAAATCAATAGCAATAAGTTTTTACTATTTTATAAAAATATTATTTTCTATTAATTAAAATATTAAAGCTTAAACTTTAAATTCAAGTTTAATATTTATTATCAACTGATTTTATAAATTATTTTTGTTATATTTTTTGATTTCTTATCTAACTAATATTAACATCAACCTTCTTCTTATTTAGTTTTCCAATTGTGACAAATTTGAATTTTAAATTGCTTTTTATGTTGCAGAGTAGTTTTCTCTTTATATATAAAAAATTTGTTTTATATTTCCTATAATTTTATTGTTTGAAATTATTTCAATCCTATTTATGATTAAGACAGTTTTTAAACCAAAATTTTCATTAATACGGGTTTAATATTAATATAGATAGCTTCTGTGATTTTTCTTTCTCTCGTCATTTATGTATTGAATCATTTTAACATTATCCATCTTGAATACATGTCCTGTTTACACTAAGTGTAAGAAATCTAGTAATTTTTTTTATCATATTTATATTGTGTTAATCTTTTGTAAATTGAATTTTTTGTTTCTCCAACATAATAAATTTTAATATTATTAATTTGGCATTTTCATTATATCTTTTAATTTATTTGTTGTCTAAAAAAATTAATTATGTTTTTCCATTTTTTATTTACTATTTTCAAATTGTTATATCATTTAATTGGAATGGTATTTTAAATTAAATTGAATAAGAATTTTTTAAATACACAATGATTTTAAAACTGTATGTAAGAAGATATGTAATAATATACAACTTTTTTGAAGTTTTTATAGATTATATCAAGTGACTTTTTGTTTAATTGATCTATTAAATCAACATACTAGACAGCATAACCAGTAAGAAAATTTCCTCCAGAGTATGGTAGGGTATTTAGCAAATAAATTGGTAATATTGCTTTGATTAATGAGTTTTTTAGAATTGCTATATTAGGAGAATACTTTGGGATAATTAAATTTACACTACCAAATGATATAAGGTGACAATTGTTTTAAATGGTAGTAGATGTAAAGAGATGTCCCAAATATATGATTTAATTATAATGTTCACTTTATTTATTGTTGATATTTAATAATTGCATCTAATGACCATGATATGCAAAGATGCTTCACTACCAGCAAAACTCACTATACGTATTGCATAAGCCTTCTGGCATCCATTGATTACTCTAGCTTGCTGGGTGTGGCAATACGTATAGTGAGTTTTGCCTGATTTTAGATAAGTTGCCTGATTTTAGATAAGTTGAATGATACATAAAATATGATGGAATGAGTTTATCAGTAGCCAGTTGCCACAAGGATGCCTTATTAGGTTGTAATATGAATCGTATTATGTTGACAACAAGTGAGATATTCTTAGATGAGCCAGAAAAAGACTATTGGTGGCTTTCTCTATCCATTTCTGTTTGACTGCACATAGCAATGCAAATAATGGTGAACCCTGCAGAATCCCTCTATTAGATTCACATGCAGAAGAAACACTAAGCTTTAATTTAATGGATCTACCACTGAACAAAATGCTATAGTAATAACAGAAGTAATGATAAAAATAAATACCAGTAATTTACTTAGTACTTCAATGTGATAACAGGCATTTCAAATGCTAAAATAAATAACAGATAAAAATCAAATTGAATTATTTTTCAACTATAAAAATACTGATTGCAATGATCAACTTACCACTGAGCAATTTTTGTGTCGCACTGTTCCAATCCCTAAACAAAATAAAACACATTAATATCTTATAAATAAAAATTTCCTTGTTTTTTTTATTCATAATAAACATACTTTATTTAGAACAACATAAAATACATATAATTCAATAAGTTTACAAAATTTTCTATCAAGCTTAAAATGACATGTGATCAATTAAAATATTGCAAATGGAATACAAAATCTCAGAAAGTATCTCAACATTTTATTAAAGTTAAATAAATTTTAAAAAAAAACAAAACAGTACCACTTATATTATTATTTAATACAAAAGAAGTTTCTTTCAATATTTTATTACCCTCCTCAATGTAGACATATACATACTATTAAATTAAATTAACAGATATAATTTTAATCATTAAATGATTAAATTGCTAATATTCAATCTATGATAAAAAGTAAAATAAAATGATAGTTGTTTAAATTTTATTTTACATATTTTACATTCTTTTTACTTACACCAAAATAATAAAAATAATTTTAAATATTTTAATTATATAAATAAAAACATAAATAAAATAGTTCAAATAAAAAAAAAAATATCCAAAACATACGTTTCTTAGTTATAGTAAGTAATGAAAATATCATATATAACAGCTATATATATAATAATAATTATACGTAAAAACTTTTTTTTTTTGGCACATGATTTTGTATCCATTTTAAATGTTAAGCATCAAATTTAACTTTATGTGATGTAATGTAGCTTCTCCTTAAACGAAATCAAGAACTTCTCAGCAATTATGCCCAGAGAAACCTGTTAGCCACTTTATTTTCCATTCTCCACTCTAAGTTCTCCTATATTCTGCTCCATTCCCATAACATAATCTTTGTCAACTCTATGGCCTTTATATCTAAATCACCCTTATCTTTTCCCAAAACCAGCATAAAAAACAATAATCCACTTTCTGTATAATCACTTTTTTTATATTTGTTCTTCCACAACTTCATTATATGTACCCTTTCTGTTTTCAAGCATTTACATTCAATTAATAGATGCCTAATATTTTCTATTCCTTCCTTACATAATTTACAGACTAAATCACTCATATTTTTCCATTTACATGTATATTTTCTTGTTGCTAAAGATCCCGTTCGAACCTTAAAGAATAAACTACTTTCCTTACTATTATATATTAACTCACATCTAATAGTCTGTTTATTTCTATATATATTTAAACTCTTTTTACTCTCCATACTAGTTCTCCAGCTCTCTAACTCCCTATTCTTTATTAATAAATTTATTCTTTTATCCCATTTCTTACCACTATAACACTCAACAATATCCTCCTAACACAATTATCCCACTTTTTTTGTACAAATATACTGATATAAATTCTTTATCCAAATCTTTTGCATACCGCATTACCTTTCTCATCCATCTTATTGCCTGCCCTTTACTCATACCCCAATTAAATACTATTTTGGCTATTCTTTTATTATCCATAAACTGCAATCTACCAAACATTTTCATTTTACTTTTTGCATCTCTCATATGAAAAATTGACCATCCCATTTCTCCTTGAATTGCCTCCCTTGCTGTCCATACATCTGCATCTAATGCATGTCTTCCTACTTCCCTTTGAACTTTTTGTAAGTAATCTAATACCCCTTTACTAACACAATGCATCATTACCATATGTTAATCCTGCTACTGCAACTCTCTTCCATATAATTCTAGCTACATCATATTTATTATATGAAAACACTGTTAATTTCTTTATCAATCCCTTTCTTTTCTTTGCTTCATTTATCAATTTTTTCTCCCATTCATCCAAATAATTTTTCTGATTACTTAAAATAATTCCCAAATAACTATCTATTCACCAATCAATTATTGCAGATAGAATGCTATCTAGTGTTCTATGATGGAAGTAAAATAGCAACAATAAGAAAATAAAACATGAATAAAACAATAAAATTATGACACAGAAATTCAATAAAATTTCAAAGAATTGACTATATAATATAATCTATAGAATTCTACCTTTATTGTTAAAAAGGAGATTGTCTTGACAAGTTTGAAATTGTTGATTGTTATCGATATTGTGATTGTTGTCTAAGTATTGACTAGCTTTTAATAAAACAAGTAAAATATATCTTATACAACTTTACATATCTTATATAATTTTCCTTTCATTTTTAACTGATCAATTATTAACTAAATTTATTGAAGTTTTATAAATATTCATGCAATTAATAACAGCTCAATTAAAAATAAATAGAAAATTATATAAGATAGTATATATAAACAGTGATGATATTTAACCATTTCGCACCAGGGTTCATGCGAACCGGTTGTTAAAATTAAAAAAAATTAGTGAACTGGTAGTTAAAGTATCCAAAAATAAATTTTATTATTATTATCCTAAAAAAGAGTTGAATTAACAAATTACTTAATTGTTTCCAACAATAATCTAGAATATTATTTGTATTTTTTTTTTTGTTACATCTAATGTAACAATGATTCTTTTTAAAAAGAATGGGTTCAAAATGCTTTTCCATGTAGATAGTGACCTTCCTGACTGCTGGAATATGAAACAAGCCAATGAATTAAAAAAAAAAATATTGCAGTTTACTTATTATTGGAAAACAGTTTGGGTGTGATATCTGTACCAAAATTGAGTCAATAAAAATGAAAACAACTCGTGTATCAAAAGAATGGAGAAGATGTAATATTGTTCCAATGGAAAAAATAAAATGGTTCAACAAGCCTGTTTTCAAAAAGAAAATAAAGGAACACTTTTCATCAAAAGCACACCAGATGCGTGATGCAATTGAAAGAAATTCCAAAAAATGCAATTTCCAAATCCATAGACAAAGCTCATGAAAAGTTTTATGAGCTCCACTTGTAAAATTTTCAATACAGTTTACACTTTAGCAAAACTAAAGTGATCGTTTTCTGATATTGAACATTTGACAGAATTACAAAAAAAGAATGAATTAGATATGGGAGTGGGACTCCATTCTCGATTCGTGGCTGTCAAAATCATTGAGCACATTGCAAAATACATTAAAAAGGAAGTGTTTAGAAAAATAATAGATAAGAATTTAAAGATATGTTTTATAATTAATGAGGTATCAACAATATCATTCAAAGCAGTCCTTATCATTTTTATTAAGGTTGAAGATACAGATTTTTCACCAACAATTTTTGTAGATATAATGGAATTACAAAACCAAGATGCTGAAACCATTTACACTGTTCTACTACAAAGTCTGCATTCAGTAGGATTTGATAATCCATATTTGAAGGATAATTTGATTGAATTTTGTTCAGATGAAACAAGTGTAATCCTGGGAAGGTGGACAGAAATGAATGTTAAAATAAAAAACCATTAACCCGAGATTATTATTTGGCATTGTTTGAGTCATTACCTTCAGTTTGTGCTGGATGATTCTATCAAAGACATAAAGCAAGTGAATCACTTTAAAGCATTTATTGATAAAATATACAAAATCTTCCATCAGTCTAATAAAAACCAAATGGCACTGAATAAAATTTCAACCAATTTGGGAATTGATAGAGTTTTTGACCCAAGATGAGCAGCATGCAGATATAGAACAGCAGTTGCAACATGGTGAGCATATCCAGCACTATATGATTTTTTTTTCTACTAATAAGAAATTTTCTGGAATGGCTAAACATTTCATCAACAAATATTTTATGAGAGAGCTGGCTTTAATAATCAATATACGAAAAGAAATTTCTTTGTTGTTGGATGCTCTTCAAGAAAGATGTGTAAATATATTACATGCCGAACAATTAAAGCATATGAATATCTCAGAGAGAAAAGTAGTACTTAAGAAAAAATAATAAATGAAAATATCTCTTTTAAGGAATTCCAGCATATTAATTTTGTTGAAGACAACAAATGTGCATTTTCTCCATCAAAAATTACTGAATGCAGTGACAACAAATATGACATTAAGATTAATGGATTGTGATGGCATAAGTAATAATATTCAACATAGAAATCATAAAATTCATCAATTAATTAAAATTGTGAATCCAGATGCTTGGAATCTGGAAGAAGCTGTCGTTCCCTGGAAAGAATTTGAAGATAAATTATCAGATTTTTACAAAGCATTTCATTATGAGATTTCAGTTAATGATTTCCATGATTATATTGAAAATGTTATGAGAAATCACCAGAAATATGTTGTACCTGAAACTATTCAAAGAGCTAAAGTATAATTAAAACCACTGTTATGAGTTCCGCAGAGGCTGAACAAAGGTTTTCTGTGATGAACGCAATTTATTCGGATAAAAGAAATCACCTCGAAGTGAAAAATATGGCAAATCTAATAATAAATTGGATAGGTCTTCCATTAGATCATTGGGATTTCAGTAATTCAGTTCAAGTATGGCTAAGAAATCACAATACAATTGATGATGCTATAGTCAAAAAGCATCATCAATCTGAAGAGGCATATGATGCAAATAGAATGTCAATATGGAAATATCTTGCCAAATAAATAAGTTTTTTTCCAATTATAAAATGGTTTAATTCTTTTTGATCCCATAAGTGAGATTGTAAAGCACAACATAGTAAGCATGTGTACTGCTGCACTTTTTGTGTATGAGGGAAGGGGGTCATGCAAAATTTCTGAGTAGTCGCCAAGAAATTTTAGGTACGAAACCAAGAAGTTATTTGCTTCCATGCTTAAAAAGAAGAAAAATAAACAGAATAGGTTCTTAAATACAACCTATCTTTAGAGAACCAGTTCTTGGAAATTTGGGATATCATCATTGTACCTAAAGTTGTATAGGATATGTTTTATTTATTCTGTATATTATGTTATAGTCAATTCTTTGAAATTTGATTAAATCTCGGTATCATAATTTTGTTTTATTCATGTTTATTTTGTTATTGTTTTTATTTTACTCATAACATTCTATCTGCAATAATTTACTAATATTAAAATAAGTGCTCATTTGAAAAGGGCACTAAGTTATGGGACGAAAAAGACTTTTTATGTATAATATTTATTAATATATTTATATATTTGTTGTGTATAATACTTTTATTATTGATTATAATTCATATAAAAAAAAAAACAGCATATGGACTTCATTAATTTCCATTTTTGATGATTTTTCTTAAGTGTCATGAGGGGGGAAAACATTATATTTTGAAAATATCATCTAATTGAATTGTTAAACATTTTTTAGAAATTTTTTTGATTTTACTTTTTCTAAATATATTTTTCTAAATGTATTCGATTGCTACTATTAACACAATTTAGTATGAAACAGAATATTTTGAGTGGTATTACTTTCCTCTCTCCTTCAAGTGTTGCTAACTTGACAAATGACAGCTATTCAGATTGAGTCAATAATTTTTAGATTTAAAAATATTGAATTTAAAGAGAAGCTCTAACCAATTAGGCTATTCTATCAAAGGCAAGTCAGTAGAAATTTTACATATTCACAAAGGAAAGCCTCCTGATTTATCCATTCTTTCTTTTAAGGGCGAAGTTAATGAACAGTTTTCAAATATTCTGGATTATCATATTAGATTGATTTATGAAATTATTTGTCACTAGAAATTTAAAAAGCTTCTTTAAACTTTTTTATTTTATTTGTTCCTCTATCCAACATTCATGTGTATTCCTAATTAAATATATATTCATTGATACATGATCTACTAAATAAGACATTGTTTTATGTTCTTTTAATAATTTTTGATAAGTATTGCATTAAGTAATGTTATAGATAACTATTTATTAGTCTGAAATTTTAGGGGGATGTTTTTTTTTTTTTAAAAGGGGTTTTTTTAAATTTTTTTTAAAAAAATTTTTTATTCTTGGGGGGAAGTGGTCCTCTTTTGTGGTTATATATTTTTTAAAGGGCAATTTTAAAAAAAGGGGTTTCCTTTTTTTTATAAAAAAGGGGGGGGGTGGTCTTTGGAAGAAAGAAAAAAATATTTTTTTTAATTTTTTTGGGGATTTTTTTGTGACTAGTTTGACTCATATATATATATTCACATTCTCATATTTCATAAACATGATTCTTATTTTTCAGCATTTCAAATTTAGGTTTTGTAGAGATTATTATGATTCTTCAGTGTTCTATGATCTACCCTAATAATACAATGATTGAGATTTTTTTTAGTTTTCTGCCAAACATGATATGTTTGAGTATATTATAGTACTTATCAATTACGATCTATCCTAATAATACAATGATTGAGATGTTTTTTGTTTTCTGCCAAACATAATATATTTGAATACATTATAGTACTTATCAATTACATTTTCTTTTGATATTTCATTTATTTGTCTATTTAACATCTTCTTAATGATAGCTGATGAATAACTATTTTTTTCTGAGAATTTGTAATATCAGAGGTTTTTTTAATAAATCAGTGACTTATCGAACTTCTTTTATTCTACTCAATATGCTTTTTATATTCGTCATTAATAGATATAAATGTCAAACATTTTTCTGTGATAGTTAGACTTCTGAAAACAGAAGTTTTGACTTTGCCATAAAGTAGTTGTGTCACAAAAATATTTATAAATACCAATTTGCATTTTTCTTCAAATTTAATAGAAAATGTTATTATGTGGCCAAATATTTGTATTAATGGTTCACACTGAATGTGTCATATAATAATTGTATCACTACCATAGCAAAGCTAGATTTGTATAGATAGAATAGTATTTATAATTACTAATCAGAAGTATCAATAATCCACACATAATCATACTTTATTAATATTAGAAAAATTCTGTGTGATATTAAAAGTATGTTATTATGCAGAATGTTACTAATTCCATTATACTGCCAATAGAAAGAATTGTTTTAGTTTGTAGACTATCACCTTCATTAAATCTTTTTCTTACAACAAATAATCCTTTATCATTGAATATATGTCTAAATAAACTATCCAAAGCAATATTAAGATGTTACTTACAATCCTTGATATTTAACTGTCTTATAGGTCAAAGGACTAAGAACCTTGTGATTGATTCCAAGCATTTTGCATAGTTAACCAAAAACATAGAAAGAAAAATTATTAAATAATGATAACAGCCTACAAACCAGAATAAGTCTTTTTGTTGATAGTATACATTAACATACTACATAGAAACATCAAATTTTCAATTCAACACAGAATTTTGCTTAAATAATTAAGACATGGCTATGGGTTCACCACTATCATCTTTGATTAGCAATATTCACATAGAAAAAAATTAAAACCACAGCTATAAATACCACTCTACCTGTCCCAAAAGTGTGTCTTCACTATATTAATAATACATTTACTGTATCCTGACATAGTGAAGCATTATTATAAATATTCTGATACATTATTAACAACATATTTCTTCAATTAAATTCACAAAAAAAATTAGAATACAAACAAAAACTGACATTGTTAGATATTTTTGCAAGACTATCTCAGGGCAATATCAAAACTGCCACACATGCAGAAAAGTATTTAGCTTATACATTTAATCATGAATGCAAAAAGTAAAATTATGATAATGCTATAAAACAGGACAAGATAAGTTTTGTTAGAAAGCCAGTAATTTGAAGGAGCAAAAAATCCAACAGAACATGTCTCATGAAGAATGATTATCTGTCAGCTATCATAAATAAAATCTTAAATAGATGACAAAATGAAATATTAAAAGTAAAAAAAACATAGTAAATACTGTAGTGTATCCATATATATATAAAATGGTAGACAAACTATAAAAAAAAAATCTGCAATCTGTATTATATTATATCAGTATAACATTCCAAATCCTTGTATACTGCAAGAAATCCTAATCTCTACAAAATCTAAATTTGAAATGCCTGAAAAACAAGAATTGTATCTATGAACTACTATGTGAATGTAGAACATACATAAGAAAAAAACCCAAAATGAAACAAAAAATTAAAAAGCTGTTCACACGACAATG
The DNA here is from genome assembly GCA_028023455.1 of Epiperipatus broadwayi. NCBI lineage: Eukaryota > Metazoa > Onychophora > Udeonychophora > Euonychophora > Peripatidae > Epiperipatus > Epiperipatus broadwayi. The sequence continues at coordinate 493,339 of JAQFVV010006275.1, read as the reverse complement.
GCAAATAACAACTAAAGTCAACTAATAATGTCTGGAAATTATAATCTTGTCCTTAACAAGAAAAAATGGAATAATCAGGAATCTCATAAATAAGTATATAAAATTTTTAGACTATTGTCTTTGCTAGAATAGCTTAGTAGATTAGGCCATTCGTGCATTTAATTCCCATGCCACCTGGCTGATAAACCCAGCAATACCTGAAAAATCTAAAACAATGTATGTTTTATAATATCTTGTACATTATTATTAATAGTTGAATATATATAGAAATAAAAACATTTTAACAATTCAGTTAGATCTCTGATCATGAACATAAACCCTACTGCATGCTAGTGGGCATTTAAAGTTTTCAGATTGGGCAGTGACTATTTACTAGATATTAAAGGAAAAACCATAAATTACTATAGATGTGCAATAGACATTTACATTTTTTTGCAGAATTGCTTGTGCTTAAGTTCAAAATAAATACATTTTATTCTTTCAAATTGATTTAAATTTGTTATTCACTTTGTATTGTTATATATCTACTAATATACTATTATAAATCCTTTTTAGTGTAATTATATCCATAAATACTAAATTAAGTTATTCAGGCAGCAACAATAAAGCCTGTAGAGAAATTATACTGTTAACAAGAGTAGAAATATGGACAATAGGGAAAAAGGTTGACAACCACAGAGTTAAAATGATGGAAATAGTCCAACACATATAATGACAAGTAAAATACCATCACCACAAACTTTTACATAATCAAGTAAAATTAGCGATTAAGCCAATGCACATGCGCTTTAAAGATAAATTATAAATTAATACTCTCAATTTTTTTCCAGATATGAGATATAGTATTTAATAAAGAATGAAATGAATCCACCCATTCTTTCGACCCAAACGTTTATGTATGGGCAAATCTTAAGTGTGTGGAAATAAGAGCGTGAAGGTGTTAAACGATCATTTTAAATTACATTTGTTATGTTTGAATGAATGATACTTGTGAAATCTTTACAATTTACAACTGTCATTTGTTAGTTGAAATTAAACATAACATAACATAAAATTAAACATAAGATTTCGCAAGTGTCATTCGTTCAAACATAACAAATGTATTTTAAAATGATCGTTTAACACCTTCATGCTCTTATTTCCACACACTTAAGATTTGCCCATATATAAACGTTTGGGTCGAAAGAATGGGTGGATTCATTCCATTCTTTTTAAAGTACTATATCTCGTGTCTGAAAAAAATTGAGAGTATTTATTTATAATTTATCTTTAAAGCGCATGTGCATTCACTTATTCGCTAACATTACTATTACATAAAAAAACATAGCGCTATATAAAATAATATCTCATTATATATATTTAATTTCAACTAAAGAATGACGGTTCATAATTGTAAAGATTATGCAAGTGTCATTTGTTCAAACATAACAAATGTATTTTAAAATGATCGTTTAACACCTTCACGCTCTTATTTCCACACACTTAAGATTTGTCCATACATAAACGTTTGGGTCGAAAGAATGGGTGGATTCATTCCATTCTTTCTAAAATACTATATCTCATGTCTGGAAAAAATTGAGAGTATTCATTTATAATTTATCTTTAAAGTGCATGTGCATTGGCTTAATTGCTAATATTACTATTACATAAAAAAACATAGCACTATATAAAATATCTCATTATAATCAAGTAAACAAAAATATTTAATTTTCTTTCAATTTAGTGTATTTTTTAATTTACTTTCACAATATTATGAAAGTTTAACCACATTTAAAATATTTTTCATAAATTTCTAAAAAAAAAAAAAAAAAATATTTTAATATAAAATAAATTTGAGTATGCTAGAAATTATAAATGTTATCATCTTAAAATTTATTTTAACAATAAAATTGAATTTCAATTTGTATCATGTACTTATAATTTAAATAGTTGAGATAATAACTCAACAATAACTGAAAATGTCAAAATATTACAAAAAAAAAAAAACCCATTGATAAAGATAAACATGTTTTTACATGAGACCGAATAACATTGCAGGGATTATTCCTTTCATTTGACATCATCGCAACATTACACATTTATTGCTGGTGTGAAAAGGCCTCTTATCTTCCCTATGTTGCAAGTCTAATATTAAAGTACCAGTTTGTTAGATTTTATCTTAAAATTCAATACTCAAGAATCTAAGAGTCCAAATTCAATTCCCATGCTAGAACTGTCACTGGTCAGACCAGCAACATCTGAAGAAGAGGGAAGAATGATACCTTTCGAAACATTGTGCATATACTAACCTGTTTGATGTGTTATTACTAATAGTTGAATGTAATTGGAGTATTTAAATAAAGTTAAATTTTTCTAAAGACATTCAATATTTATATTAGATGATGGAATTAGTCCAAACAATAAATACAACTAAAACACCATCATCACAAACTTTCAGAAATGAATGATTTGATTGTCAAGTGTCTGAAATGGAATTTAGCTTCAATCCACTCAGTGATTAGCTATGTGGCAACACTGTAGTAAGTATCGTCAGAGTCAATCTTGAGCCTGAGTGGAGACATATCGCACAATTTGATTAAACTAAGAAAATATCCAAAAATCTTTATTCCCTTCCTCATTTATTTTCAGAGGTAATAACTCCAAAATTCTTTTTTTGATGAAATGGAAAACTGATTACATTATTTAAGATAGATACAAAATAATTTGCTTATTTGGAAATCATAAATTCCAGTTACAATATCAAATAGAAAATGTACTTTTTCTAATAGTTAAACACCGATTCACTACCAATTACTATTGTTCTAATAGATATTCATAAAAATGGTAGTACTAGAATCTATATTCTCTTGATGGAATAGTTATCATCAATATATCAAAAAAGGAAAGAAAAAACTAAGTGATAACTTTTGTATTTTTCATAAAAAATTATCAAAAACATAAAAATATTTAAATTAAAAAACAAATGAAAGAATATATTTACAAAACTAACCTGAAAATAATATATTTAATGACTAATGCACAATGTCTCTAAAACAATCATATTCAATAAGTGTAATCAGTAAAAGCATTATGTAAGACATTAAATTAGCAATTAGAGCAAATGAAAGTCTATAAGAAATTAAATTATAAAACCAATCCATGAACTGAATGTAAATAAGAATTTAATAAGCATAACAATACAATAAAAACAGAATTCTTAAAAAAGAAATGATCACAAAAAATCAATAAAAAATTAAAATGCAAAGTCTGTATACAATGAAAATGAAAAATATGAATGCCATAAAAAGAGATGGAAAGTAATATTTACTATAACTATACAAACTAAAATCATAGAAATCTGTAATATTTTAACAATAAGATCAAACACAAATTTATAAGAAATCAAATTACAAAAGTAGGAAAAATGAAAAATGTGGATGCAATAAAATGCATAAAAGCAAAATGTACATTTATAGAAATTGTGGTTAAATCTTAAGTTTCACTATTTTTACATTGTGCTACTAGACAACACTATAACATTAGAACTCAAAAAAATGTTTGATCAGGTGTTAGATAACATAGCTTCATCGCTATTCAATCAGCAAGTACTTATCAATGATAAAAAATTTTTATTGCCAAATAATATGCAATGAAGATCACATGATTACCATTTCTTATGCTTGCTCTTAACTGTTATTAAAACAGGCAAAACTCTCTATACTTATTGCCACTCAGTACAAGCCAGAGTAATCAATGGATGCAAGAAGGCTTGTACATAAAATCCCCATCTAGTGCCTACTCATCCAATATCCCCAGAAATGGTGATCATGTGATGTTTATTGGTTTAAAACCAATCCTGCCTAATAGGATAGTAGTGGCTATGGTTATTAAAGAACCAAAGACGCCAAAATGTATGGGTACTGAACTGAGTTCAGACCTATATGACTATATAAGCTGATGAGCTTGGATTGAAAATATTATAGTGTTTTCAATTTAAGTCTCATAGTTTAGTAGTTGAGATAAAAGGTGAGCTGCTAGAGGGTTGCATTAGATCCTAAGATCTAGATGCAGTGCTCTCAGATCCAAGGCTCCTCATTGATGAAGCCAAAAGCCAGAAACTAGTCTGAGGATATTGGATGAGTAGGCACCAGATGGGGATTTTATGCACAAGCCTTCTGGCTTCCATTGATTATTCTGGCTTGCACAGAGTGGCAATACGTATAGAGAGTTTTGCCTGTTTTAATGCAATGAAGACCAAGAGTTGGCAATTTTACATAGACATAATCTCTTGCATGATTGAAGTGACTATGGAGCCATGTAATTTATGCAGTTCTGCAATCGAATAAAAGAAAAACTCAAAGAAAATTTTTTACTCTGTTTTGCACTATTGATGAAAAGATTATCAGGCAATTCATTTGATCACAAATGGCAATGGCTCTTTTTTTTTGCATTACCCTGATTTGAATAGGAAAGTGCTTTGTAGCCTGATCTTATAAAAATATTTAAAAGCTTCTCAATTTTTTATGGATTTAATATTACTTTTCTTATGAATTATATTATATACTTTCTATATTGCTGGATTTGTTATTTATTTTCATTATTTAATACATTGTACATGCTTAAGCCTGCATTTATATATATAATATACGTGGGATTCGAAGTCAGACTTTCACACGACCCACTACTCTCAGTGCCATCTCATATTGCTGACCCACCTGATCATTATTTAACTAAATAAAGTTATTATTGTAAATGTAATTTCTCACCTGCTTTTTTTATGGTATCAACATTTTTCATTATCCTTGTATACAATCATCTTTTTGGAATTTTAATCTTCTACAGATTTACTGCCATCATTTACTTTATATATTTGGCTTACTTTTTATGCTGATATGCTTGTTAAATCCGTACTTATATTTGACCCATAGATTAATTTTGTTGCTAGATATATTGTTTTCACATTATTTTCAGAGTTGTTTTTTAAATATACTATTTTCACGTTTAGCTTTTGATGTAAATATAATATTTTCATGTTGTTGATTATTTTTTATGAAAAATATGAAAATAATTGATTCATGTTTTCTTTTTAATTGGCATGTGAATGATTGCTCCATTCTGTGTAAAACATGATAGCTCACAAAAATTAGAATTCTATTAAATGTTACCTTGAATTAGGCAAAACGTTTAAATTTCTTATAAACAATATTTATCTTTTACTTCATGTATTGATCATGCATACTAATTTTGTAAATAAGCTTATTTTAAAGTAAATTAGAAAATTAAGAATTTATTGAAAAAGATTAAGTCACATATTTGCACATTGTGAGCTAAAATATTAAAAATTAGAAATTTTCTTTATTATTATTTTAATATTTTGTTGAACCATGGATAACTGGAATTTTTAGAAATAACCTTAAAAAAACTTAGCCTTATAGGTTATTGATTATATTAATTACAATGAATGTTTACATTAAAATGACACTTTAAATTAGTTTTTTTACATATCAAAAATGTTTACTAATTTTTCTTAAATATTTTGATATTTGCTATAATATTCAAATTCCTTTATCAAATTAATCATTTGATATTTCATTGTCATAACAATTGACAGAATTATGGTGACTAATATATTTTTAATTAATTATAAAATATAAAGATTTAAACATAATCGAAACTAATATAAACAAAACATATTTTGTATCATTTACCTTTAGTTGCTCTTCTTTTAGCCTTTCAATATGTGTTAAATCCATTTTTCCAAAATAAACTAAGGCCCCGACATTATGAAAAAATAATTAATTTATATATACACATTTTTCATTCCACTATTATGGAAGATGAGTAATTCGCACTTGTTCTCGCATGCTCTCTTTTGGAAGCTGCCATTTTATCAATAATGCGTAAATATCTGCGCCGTAAATTTGACTTTCAATGTACCGTACTGATAATTGAAGACAAGATAATTCAAAGAATAAAAATGCTACTCTTCACCGCTAGGTTACCGCTTACAGCATAGAATTAATTTTAAAACAAATACTTAAAAAAATAATTAATAAAACCTTGAAGCCAAAATCTTAAAAATTTGGACAATCAATATTAATTGATCAATTTATTTTACTTGCCACAGTTGACATGTTTAACTACTTAAATTTTGAAGGTCTTAAGGGGCTATACTATTCATCATGGCTGCTCTCAGATACTCTGGTGTTTTATTACAAAATTGTTCAAACTGTCTGCAAAGTACATTACTTCAAAGATTTTCCAATATTCAGAAGTAATAACATCAATGATTTATTTATTGTTATTTTTTTCTGTTGAGATTATTCTAATGTTATTTAATTGATTTTTTTTTATACCGTATAAACGAGTAAAGATGCATTATCTTATAAAATAATGAAAATTTTGTTTTATTATTGATAAAATTAAAATCACACGAGTAATAATAAACCAGTAATTTCTTTGACTATATTATGTATATTTTTTGTAAATTTATATTTTGACTTGTGTATTATATCCCTTATAGATTCGGAAAAAGCCGCACTTGACATTAAAATATATTCCTTATAACTGCATTTTTATGAGCATTAAAATTTAAAGTGTAGTTGTAAATATCTAATTGTTATAACCTGTAAGGCTGGTAAGATAATAGAATACTATTGTAACTTGGTCATTGTATCTTATTTTCTAGTTACTTTAATCTGCCGTTGGCTAAAGAGTTTAATATACTTTCTAAAGATGGTATTAATTCATTTTAAAATATATTATTTAAGCATAAAATATCAGGAACAGCCTAAAAATATTAATAGCTTATGTTTATTATTAAATATAACATATATTTTATAATGTTAAGTGATGAAATTACCCAGCCTCCAAACTTTTACTATAGGTTTTTACCGCACATATTGGTTAACCTGATTATTCAAAGTTTAATAATATTTTTTATTTTAGAAACTGTTTTGATAATAAAAACCAAAATGTATTTATTTAGCATTTGGATTTTTTTAAATATGACTATTCACAATCATTTATAAAGGTATTTGAGGAGATTATAACTAGATGATTTACATGAAACGCATTAATATTGTCACTTCTGCCCTTGTGTATATACATATGCATAAATTGAACTGTAATTGTTGTATTACGTTTTTGTAAGTCGGAAGTTATTAAATTCTATTTCTGAAGCAGATAAGCATAGTTGTTAAATATTCTTGAACTTTTTGATAGTATTCAAATGTTGGAGAAAGTTGAATTCAGAAGTAATTTGTTGGGATATTATAGGAAGATTATATAGACTCAGTAATAAGTCCGATTTACTTATTACCTTTTTATTTATTTTTTCAAGCAACTTGTTTTCCAATATCTGAAGGTTGAATATGTGAAAGTATATATAGCCGCTTAAGTGTTCTAATAATCTTTCTTAAAATAATATTAATTGTGTATTCAGAAGTTTAATGTGAACATTTTTTTTTCAAACAAGGACATAGTGTTCAGCATAAAATATGCAAAGCTGATAAAGCTTTTTCATATATTATTTGTATTATACTCCTCATAATGCCAGCCAGTTTCCTTGGAAATTACTTTTAGAAAATATGATAGATTAAATCATTGCTAATTAAGGAAAATAAGTTAGGTTATAGTCCAAGATCAGTAATTAGTAGTTATGTGATAGAATCATGTTTTAATATTTTGTCATAAAATAATACTTTCAATTTAGATTTATTTGATTGTTTAGATAGAAGATTGAAGATGTTGCCTTTACAAGATTAAGAATAATATTATATTCCTTGAAAAAGATTTCCTGATTTTCTATATATTTATTAAAAAACTTTTCTATTTTTGTTAACTTATTGTTTTTTTTTTGTAAAGTTCAAATTGTGAAAAAGCAATGATGATTTTGAAACACAACATCTGTTTATTATGATTATTATTTTGAATCATTTGTAATTTTTTTTATTGGAGAACATTTTGTCAACCAACTAAACATCACATGATCACTATTCCTTATGCTAGCACATAACTGTTATTAAAACAGGCAAAACTCTCCATACAGTAGTATCACTCAGTGCCATTGAGAGTAATCAATGGATGCCAGAAGGCTTGTGCATAAAATCCCCATCTAAAGCCAGAAACTAGTCTGGGGATATTGGATGAGTAGGCACTAGATGGGGATTTTATGCACAAGCCGTCTGGCATCCATTGATTACTCTGGTTGGTACTGCCTGTTTTAATAACATTTTGTCAAATAAGTTTATGATTTTCCTGCATTAATAATTTTAGAAAATTTTGGAAAGAGATCTTGTTGCAAATAGAGATATTAGATGAGATTAGATTAATAAATATAACATTAGTCTTTAGTTTATCTTGAAAGTGTTTTTCAATGTGTGCTGTTAAAGGAAATTGTTCAGAGATTTGTTTGGTCTGAATTTTGATTATTCTCAATTATTGGCATGATTTTTGATAAAATTTTCTTTCACAGAGCATGTAAACAACAGGTAATAAGAATATTGGATGATTTTTTTTTTTTTAATCATTGTTTATTTTCTAAGATTTTAAAAGTGTCAAGCATTGCTTTTGCACTATATTTTGCAATATTTTCTGATTGTCATTTTGCAATATTTTCTGATTGTCATTCACTGATTTTGAATTCTAACTTTTTTTTTTTTTTTAAGATATTAATTAAATACGTTGATTTCAAATGATCAAGAGCAAGTTTGGTTTCATCAATAGCTATTATTTTATTGGGGTTAGAAATCTGTTATATAAAATTATTTGTTTTATTGGATATAATAGTATTGATTGCATAAGTTTATCAACAATTTCTATATCTTTAATATCAAGAACATTATTGTTTTGTTCTAGTCTAAGCTGAATTAGTTTCAATATTCTTGAAATACGAGCTCTGTCGTCATTATTATTATGAGTTTATTAAATCTTTCATATCAAATGATGAAGATTTTATTATGAGTTTATTAAATCTTTTATATCAAATGATGAAAGATAGGATTCTTTTAATATTTTTCTCAAAATGTCCATGCAATTTTTCTTAAATTACATTTTGGATTGAATGGCTTTCATCTGTGGGTTTGTTAATTTGTAAGAATGATGCCTATTTATATTGGTTATGGAGAAAGAGATGTAATTTACTAAATTTCAAGTGAATCCTTTTTTGTGAAAATAAATATAAATGATTCCATCTGTCAACATATAGTATGTTCGTGTTGTTTTAAACCATTTGTTCTAAAAATTAAATATTTATTATTCTCAGTTGCATATCTTTTAAAGGTATTATGGGAATTGAAATCACCATCTTTAAATCTAAGAGAAGTTGTTAGATCCAGAAAAGGAGACTAGGTCCATTCCCCCAATTCATGTCAGGATATTTATAAATATTTAAACTTTATAGATTATTTGCTTTGGTAGATGGTTTTAAAAAAAAAGATAATCATATCATATTTAGTACATATTTGATCAATTATTATAATCCAGTCAAGGATTTTAAATAGGTAAACATGTTTAGATGAACAATTAATCTACTATTATGCAAATTACATCAACCTTGAGTTATTCTATTATTATTTTGTAGAGAATTATGTCTTAAATATTTAGTTGAAACAGTCTTATGCTTTCTAATGTAGATATATCTCGGAATTTGAGAGACTTTCCATATGATTCCAGTATAAATTTATTTTTGTTTGGATAGCCTGTGTTTTGTTGACTGTTTGTATGCAGCTGTGGTTTGTTGACTGTTTGTATGCAGCTTTCTTTGTTATTAATTAGATAGTTATCATAAAATATAATGTTTTCCAAATGGAAATGATTGTTTTTCTGCATACAGATGGATATTATTTGCAGGGTAAACTATAAGGAGATTATGATCCAGTCATCCTTAATTTTAAAGTAAGCAAATGCACATATGCACTTGTGTTTATAAAATTAGAAAATCATGGTATTAGGAATCTATTGTCTAATGGTTGTATCAGAATTTTTGATAGAACTCATACATTCAGTTATAAATTTTATTAATATTAGTTTAAAAATGATATCTTAGTTTAGAAAAAATGATGCTGATGAAAGTGGAATTAGAATGTACATTATTAATCTAAAGCATTTAATATTAAATATATGATAGATGTACCTAGTAAAATAGAATAATGAATAAACTAGGTTTTCTAATTTATTTTTATAATTGTTTGAATAGTAACTTCTGTGGAAGAATTTTATGCACATTAGATACTTTGCCTGAAAGCAAATGGATTAAGGTAGATAATAAATTAGTATCATAAAATAATAACATTTAATCACTGTTAGGAGAAGTTTACTATTGTTTGTCATCTTTTTTTAAAATTTATTTTATAATCCCAGTCCATTTTGAAGTTTAATGAGCTCTTTCATCATAAATTATTTAATTTAAAAAAAGTAATTTAAAATTAAATTAAAAGAATGATGTCTCAGTTTGAAAAATAACACTAAAATTGTTTATAGTAAAACTCCATTTTAATGTTTTTAAAAATTACTTTCTAATTGTCAATTATTATTGAAATGTGAATGTTGTTCCATGTAGATTAATGCAGTGTTGAAATAGGCAGATTTGAGCACTAAAGATTTTTTAAATCAATGCCCAGCTATAGAAAATAAAAAAAAATATTTAGTGACATTTGATCTTAATAAACAAGGCAAAACTCTCCATACAGTAATGCCACCCTGTGCCAACCAGAGTAATCAATTATGTGCTAGTATAAGAGATAGTGATCATGTGATGACAATTGATCTTCCAAGCAAATAATCATACTATTATTTACACTTATGAATAATCAAATTTTTCGCTTCAAAACATTACTTCCATAAAGAAACAGTTATGAAAATGTCAAACATATAATAGTATATAATTAAATTATTATATAAAATAAATTATTTAAGTATCAAACTGTTTAAGATCTGACTTACAAAATAGAAGATTAAAAAATGTTGATATCTTATTTCAATATTTTTATATGTTATAGTCCAAAAATTTTTTTTTATAAATATTATGTATAAAACTGATTCATTTAAATAATAAAAATTATATTTTTATAGAATAGCTAATGAAAGAATATATAACAAAATTAATCACATTCTTCATCTTTATACTGTGGTCAAGACATTTCTTTTTAATATTTCATAAGATTATGTCATATTATCATTGTATATCAAAATACATTGCATAATTATTGACCTTTAAGCTCATCATTAACAAAAGTAATTTATTCTTAGAACTCTACAGAGTCCTTGAATGTTTAAAGAATACAAGATGGTATTATGTAAATCCATAGACTAATTTCTGGCTGTTAGACATTAATAGTGAGATGTACTGGATTAATCCTGCCAGAAGTTATTTTCACTTTTATTGTGCTATTAAAAATAGTGATTTATATATGTTTATAAGTAAGCTGATTTAAGTCCCAAATTTTAGGGTGTTTAAATTTTCAAATCATTAACTGGAATGGTTTCTGATTAATATGTGATTTTCTATTTCATATTAGGGAAGGCCTATAGCCAAATTTTAATCTGAAAATTTGATTTGATTTATAATATGAAGCTATTAGTTACTTATGCTTATATAGATTACTCAGGATAGATTATTGTTAAAACTAAATATCGTGCATTATCTAGAATGGATTGCTGTTATTCATAATATATTATCTGTATCATTCGATTCCAGTTGTTTAATTTGGGTAAATAGGTATATAAAATAAATATATATAATTTTTCAATATAAATATTTATAATTAAAGAGATTTTTTCATATATTTTGTAAGTCCATTTTTAATTGATAATTTGCCAGTTTACATTATAGCTGAAATTAATTTTAAAAAAATACACAAAAGAATTATTGGCTATCAATATTTATATATCTAAATATATATATGTTAAGTGCACTGGGACACAGCAATAGAGAGGGTGAACAGAATAAAAATACGATGGCTTAGTGCTTTCGAGGGCTTATTGGGTCCTCATATTCATAGAAGAAACAGAATAGGAAAATGGTGGAATATATATATATAGGCAGATGGTATTCAAATTTATGTAAATTATTGTTTAGAGCGTTCATTTTTTGGAAGGGGGGGGAGTATGGTTTTTTGCAGTTTATAGTGTTGGTGTTGTTAGCTATATACCATGCTTCACATTGAATGTAAAATATTCTATCTACATGAGAAGTTATATATAAATGGCTGCATAACTACATTTTATTTGAATTCAGTTTTCTTGAACCATTTGCTATTTTTTTTTTTTTTTTACAATCTACTATATATAAAATATTTTAAAATATTTAAGCTTTTTTTTTTAAGTAAACGTTTTTTTAATTTCTATTCAAAGTTCTATCTATAATGATTTTTTTGTCATTTAATGCTTTCTTCAGAACGTTTGTAGTAATTTATTTTTAACCTGCCTTTAAATAATATTTATATCTAATTATATTATACATATGTATATATTTAAAACTACTTATGGATCTGGGACCTGGACATTTAATAAAAGAGCAATAGAGAGATTTCAGCCACTCAAAGAAATATAAAGAGATGCATGTTAGAATAACAAGAAGAGATCGAAAATGAAATATTATGGATAAGAGAACAAATAGGCATTACTGATATTGTTGAAAGAATTAAGAGATTGGAACTGGGCTGGACATATTGCTAGAAGAGATGATAATAGATGGACTGTTAAAATCTTAAACAGTCTTCCAAGAGATTGTGCGGGAGTGATGTAGAGAAGAAAAACTAGAGCTTGGAGATGGTTTGAACCTGGAAAGACCTTCCTATAGTGAATTGATAATGGTTGACAATGATGATGATGATATTTAAAACAGGCTTTGGGGAATAATATATAAAATTTCTTGATGAGGAAAATTTTTTATAGTTAAAATAATAAAAATTTATTATTATAAGATATAATAAAATATCTATATATACAACAAAAAACATGAAAATAACAAATTTTCAATAGAAAAGCTTTTTTCGATACATACAATTTGTATCTTTTTCAATATGTCTGCTGACGATTACTGTTAAATACATATAGCGACATCTATTCATAATAAACCCAACTAAAACTATCAATATCATTATTTTATAAATATATACAATACAACATAAAAAATATATATATTCCTTCATTGAGTATAGGATATTCAAATATACTCAAAAACATATAAAATATATTAATATTGATATTTTGCCTATCTATCTTTCCATTCATCTAATTTTAGCCAATTATTAGTCAAATTAATTGAACCTTTATAAATGTTCATGCAATTATTATCATTATTTTTAATATAACTAGTTTCATATACTTTACGCCTATTAACATTTTTCAAGTAATTTAGTGCAAATATATTTTTAGTACAATCTATTTTATGACCATATTCTAAATAATGTATAAACAAAGCGGTTTTATCATCTCTCCTATTTATTGCTGCGTTATGTTCTTTAGCTCTTATTTCTAATTGTTTACATGTATGTCCATAGTATACTCTTTTACAAATACCACATATAATTTTATAAATCATTCCTTTCTTATATTTTAAATTATCCATTATTTTATAATTACCTATTAATTTATCCAAATCTTTACTATTTGCCCAACCTATATTTATATCTTTTTTATTATTTACATAATTTTTTAATAATGCATTATATATTTTAGGATGATATGAAATTTTTATCCATTTATTATCAGATTTGTTACATCTATTATATTTATTTTTATAAAAAACATTATCTATACATTTACTTTTATAACCATATTTAATATATAAATTTTTAAATTGTTCTTTATGTAATTTAGCTATATTTTCATTTGTATTATATCTATCATTTTTAATATTAAAATTTTTAATTACTGCAAGTTTTTGGGTCCATGCTTGTTGTGAATCGACAGCAATTATTTTCCTCATATTATCTTCTTTTATAAAATGTTTTAATATAATTTTTTTATTATCATCTAAACTAAGCTCTATGTCTAAATATTTTATTTTTTGTTTAATTTCTGAAATTGTAAATTTTATATTATATATATTTTTATTAAAATCGTTATACATATGTTTTATTATTTTATTACCAATTATTAAAGTATCATCTACATAACGAAAATAATGTGTTATATCTTTATTAATCAATCTATTTTTAACTATATTAGTCTCTAACTCATCAATAAATATTGATGAAATCAAACCACTAATAGCACAACCCATCACCCATCCTTTATTTATATACCAATATTTATTATTATATTTAAAATATAAATTATTATGTATTAACATTAAACATTCTTCAATTATTTTTACTATTTTCATATCCCTAATTTTTCCATACAATTTCTTTATTAATATTTCGATACTTTTTATTCTTGGGATACTAGGGTACATTTTTTCAATGTCCATTACAAAAATGCTATTACATCTATTTACCTGTATATTATTTAATTTATCTACTATATCGTCTGTGTTTTTAATACAATATTCACCGTAACCTAATATCTCTGCTAACCATTTATTTAAATAACTACTAAACTTTTGTAATATAAAATTACTAAAATTAAATAATAATCTAATTGGATTATTATCTTTATGAGTTTTTATTTTAGCAAAAACAATATAGATCAGGTTATTGTAAGATTTGATAAAAACTACATAGATATAGAAAAAATTTCATCAGAAATAGCCACCATCTCAATAAAATATTCATCTTTCCCAGGACTACTTTATACACGAGAGCTGTTATCGTGAGGAAAGTGAATGAGATTTTATTGAAACTTCAGTTATTAACTTTTTGAGGGTTTATAGTATGGTTTCTTTAATCAAGTTCAAACTTATAAAATGAAATCCTAAAACATGTTTCAATTCATCTTTTAACCATGATATTTTGTTACAATATATAGATTAAAATGTTTTACTAATATATATGTATATATTTGTAGATCATTATTTCAATTTACTATTACAAGAGAGAAAAGGAAAAAGAAAGAATCACGAATAAGAATGCGTGATTTAGCTAAATATACTGAACAGTATATTTCTCCATCAAACAAAGCTTTTATACAAGAATTAGTTGACGATCAGTACAATAGCCCATTGAAAGAACCTCCACTGGAAAAAAAAGAATGGACACCAAAGTAAGTAAAAGAATAAAAATTAAATTGTGTGATTTTTTTTTTTTTTACCAATTTACCTTTAAACATATATTCATTGATAAATAACTTACTTGAGACTATCATTATACAGTATAGTGGTAGCTATTTTTGTTTCATATAGATGGTCGATCACATTATTGAAATGGCACTAATTTGCACTCATAATCTTGCTTTTGAGAATTAGAAAATTAAAATTTCATTTTAAGTGATCTAAAGTGCAATATTTGTAATGAAAGAAATTCTGCCAAATCTAAAAGAAGATATGAATTATTTCAAATATGTGATAACATCAAAGTACTTGATTTAATTTTTGAAAGAAAAAATCATTTGCTGAAAAAAAAATCAACTGAAATATGTGTCATCAAGCCATTTACTGCAAGTAAGAGTTAGTTAGGTTCGAAATCAATATGAACTTAAAATGAAGCACTTCGTAGTTTCTTTCAGGTTTTTAAGAATGGCTATATTCATTAACTGTGCAGCTGTTTTTCATGAAATTTTAATTTTTTAATTCCTTGTGCAAAATAATTGCTGCTATCTATATAGACAATTTCATATGAAATTCATGAATTTAACATTATGTATAAACTGTGTCTTTTGCATATTATCATCATCAATCTATATCACAACAAGAATGAAGAAAGAGGATATATATATATATATTTGAAAGAAAAATCATGTAAACATATTTATGTATGTTCAGATCTAGATATGAGTATAGTATATATTGTACTATTTACAATATAATGCGTATTAGAGTGGAGATTGCTTATATAAAAAATAATTTCATAATAGTTGTTAGCAAGTAATAATAAAATATATATGGGTGTGTCCAAACAGAAACTAAGATAAGAAAATGTACTTATCTAATTAAAATAGACATTCAATCTAATCATCTTCAATTATAGAAAGAATGTAAGTATCCTTTGAAGGAAAAAAAAAGATTTGATCTAATTAAAAGTGGCGATCATGATCACCATTCTTTATGCTTACACAAGCTATTTACACAGAGGAAAAACTCTCCATATATTAGTGCCACTCAGTGCAAGCCAGAGTAATCAATGAATGTAGGAAGGTTTGTGTATAAAATCTCTATGTAGTGCCTACTCACCCAATATCCCCTGACTAGTGTCTAGCTTGTGGCTTTCATCAGTGAGGGGCCTTGGATCTGAGAGCACTGTATCTAGATCTTAGGATCTAAAGCAATCCTCCAGCAGCCCCCTTTTACCTTATTACTAACTATAAAGCTTTGATTCCAAAATGAAAATATAATGTTTTCTATTCAAGCAAAGTCACCATAATCCTTTTGGACAGGATTGGTATTAATCCACTAAACATCACATGACCATCATACTTTATACTTATACGAACTGTTTACAGAGAGGCAAAACTCTGGCTTACGTTGAGTGGCGCTACTATGTGGAGAGTTTTGCCTCTGTGTAAACATAAGGAATGGTGATCATGTGATGTTTAGTGGTTTAATACCATTTCTTCCCAATAGGACTATGGTTACTGTGGTTATTAAAGGACCAAAGACACCAAAAATTATGAATGCTGAACTGAGTTCAGATCTATACGACTATACAAGCTAATGAGCTTGAATTGCAAACATTATTGTGTTTTCATTTTGGAATCAAAGCTTTATTGTTAGTTAATAAAATAAAGGGGGGCTGCTGGAGGATTGCATTAAGTCCTAAGATCTAGATGCAGTGCTTCTCATTGAAGAAAATCACAAGCTAGAAACTAGTCTGGGTATATTGGATGACTAGACACTAGATAGGGATTTTATGCACAAACCTTTCTGCATCCATTGATTATTCTGGCTTGCACTGAGTGGCACTACTATGTGAAGAGTTTTGCCTCTGTGTAATAACAAATACTTCTTAGGAATGTAACCTTAATAAGAGAAAAGAAATAAAAAAAGATATAAGAATATATAAAAATTATTTTTAAAACCAAATTTTGAATTTTTTCTTGTAAAGCACATCATTCATGCTGTTATAAAGAACTTCGTATTTAGTAGGAAATGCGTACTAAATTTAGAATGGAAAATTAATAGGTAGACATTGTTAAAAATTTTAAGGACTAATTGAAATTAACCAAGTGTGAGAAGTAAATTTCTGCAAAGAAAAAAATGAGACGGGACATGTGCGGGAGATAGGAGGGGGATATAAAAAGTGACCATGAGAACTTTAGAAGAGTTTTTTTTAATTTTTGCTGTAAGTTGTAATGAATTGTAAAAAGTGCAGTAGAGAGATAAATAGTGGAACAATTTGACAGGATATGCGACCAAGTGGAATCTTTTATCTTTGCCATAACAAGCATCCAAATATGTAGTTAGATTCCTGATGTGTTCACTGGTGTCATCTTCCGATCCTGCTGTCAAAATGATGGTTTGATGTTTGTCATTGTGTCTATATTTCATTGTAAATCTACACATGTGCTTTAATGAAACACCATACCTTGGATCACATGAAACAAATATTGAAATGTGCAAATCCATGCCCATGGTAAATGTCTCAATCATATTTTAATTCAAGGAAGAAAAGAACAGTCATGGTAAAAGGAGTGTGAACTATAATCTTAAGTATTTATTCTATATACATAAAAAAGCATTTGTGCTACATATATGTGCATATTGAAAAATACTGTATGCATGCAATTTAATTAACAAAATGTGAGCTATTATGCATGATTTATGATGTACATGGTGGGAGCTAGGAATAAATATGGCAGATCTCCTCGTTTCACTGTATGGCAATTTCAATATGGTGATTTGTGCTTCAAAGGAAAGTTCATATCTAATCTGATTAAACATCCACATGTTCTCTTTTTTTTTTTAATGTTATTTTCAAAAGTTTTCACAAGCATCTCACTTCAAAAGTACTATATTATCCCGATCATTCTTTTTTTTAGTGCTCAACTTTCATATTCATAGATAGTCATAGGAAGTGTAACAACTTAGAATAATTTTGATCTTCGATTAAAGATATCTTCACAACAAAACATCTTTTTCAAGTACTACACCAGTGATTCTCTTGTTTTTAAATGATTCTGAAGTGGCAGCATTATGAAATATTTCGTTATTATTAACTTTAAAGTCAGCTGTTGTATGTATCATCATAATCTTTGTCTTTTATATATTTGGCTTTAATCCTATTTTTTCTTTTTAATCATTCAACTTTTTTCATAAAATTTATTTTTAAATTTTTTCTATTTTCTGATATAAGTTTGATGTCAAGCACATGTCTTATATTATTGTTTATAAAAATAGTTCTCAATACACATCTTAATCTGGTCTTTCATTATTATACATTCAGTATACAAATTGAATTGTAAGGGTACTGTCTTATTTTCCAGTGTAAAAGGAATATTTTTTATTGTAATTCACTTTAGCTGTACTTTGGAATCCATGTAAAACTTTCTTATAAGAATATTATAATGCTCTGGAACACCGTTTTTTTAAAAAAACAATTGATTCAAAAAGTTTTGGTTGATATTTTTAGATATTTTCAGTTATTAAATGATGTCAGAAATAATGTCTTTTCCTTAATCTTTTCTGAAATTAGCTTATTTATCTAGCAATTTTACTATAACTTAAGACAAATCTGTTCTCAATAATTTTATTATAATTGTATTGATTTGTGGTATGAGATATTGTTTGTTAATTTGCACTTTGTTAAAGCTCCTTTTTTTTTTTTTTGGTATAAAAATATAGATTGGTTTCATTCTGAAGACCATTGAAAAGTTTTCCATATTAGTCTTAATAATGGGATCAGCACTTGTATTGGTTTTTACTTCAGTTTTATGCAAAAATTTTGATACAGTGACATAGTTTCTGTGATTTTACCTTTTGGTAATGATCTTAAAACTAATTGTAACCTTATCTTTCATTACTGAAGATTTCTTTATGCAGCTGCAATGACCTACTATTAATAATGTCCTGGTTAGGTAAAGCTATTTTTAATTTCTTTCATTTCTGATGTTTATTAATCAGATGTAATCCATAGTATGCCATTTTTCAATAAACCTATTTGAAATCTGGAACTTTCTTTTGATCTCATGAATCTTTTGAAACACAATTCTTATCTTTCAAGTTTGTTTCTATTTTTAATATCTTTGCAAATGTTATTATATATATATTTTTTTTTTTTGTATGTTCTTTGGATTTTTTTTTACTTAATTCTTTTAAAAGATCCTTTTTTCTTTTTAATTTTAATTCCTCTTTGCAAATATCATTGTATCCTCTGGCATTGTTTTGATTTTCTGATTAAACTTACTTCATTAGCTTTTCTTTCATGGTTCATTTGGATCACGATCAGTTAAACATCAAGTCTATT
This sequence comes from Epiperipatus broadwayi, assembly GCA_028023455.1. NCBI lineage: Eukaryota > Metazoa > Onychophora > Udeonychophora > Euonychophora > Peripatidae > Epiperipatus > Epiperipatus broadwayi. The sequence goes on along the minus strand of JAQFVV010006275.1, from coordinate 473,855 downwards.
TCTGATTTTATTTCTTAAGCAGTAATTTTGTTTTCTGAATCAGTTGTGCACAATTTCTTTCTATTCATGATCTTTTTTTCTTTGATAGATTTTTTAAAACAGGCAAAACTCTCCATACAGTAGTGCCACTCAGTGCAAGCCAGAATAATCAATGGATGCCAAATGATGATCATATGATGATAGAATTTTTATATTATCTCTAAAACTTTTTGACTAATTTAGAATTTAAACACATAATAAAATTTAGGAAATAATAATTTTAAGTCACTTGTATAATTTGCATTTATATAGGAATAGTTTTATGTATACTGAATAGATTAAAAAAATGTAAACAAAAAGTGAATTTTAATAAATTTAATTAAAAAACAAATTTAATAATTAATGTGAAACTTGTGCTTTTATGGAGCTCATAATTACTTCTCTATTTGGGGTTACAATAGAGATCAAAAATGCTAAATAATTTTTGAATCTAATAGAGATCAAGAACTAAATAATTTTTGGATCTAATTGTAATCATATTTTTTTATAAAATAGTTTTGAGAAGCCAGTTTCATATAAATATGTTAATGCAAACTGAATATCTTTTTCTTCAGATTAAAGTAGATATTTTTAATCGATAGTCAAAATTTCTATCGAGCTAGTGACTTAAATTGAATGCAGAATGTTTTATAGCATGAGATGCCAATTAATGATTTTTTTTCAGTTAAAAAGATGTTAAAATTTAAAATATCAATTATATATTTATTAATATGCAGACATTATAATCAAAATATGTAAATAACCAATATGGAACAAAAAAGGCAGTTAAATGAATATGATAAAGAATTTTAAAATATTAGCAGAACATACTGCATTTAAAGAAAACAATATATTTTTTTATGTCACTTATAAATTTCTTGAGAATTTCAGCAATCCTTTGGAAGAATTGCAACTCACAGGTAATATTTTGGCTCATGGATAAGATTGTGTGTGTTTTTTTTAATTATATTCATTCTAAGTTTACACATGAATAATTTGCCATTTGTTGCACAATATACTATTGGCAATATTTTTTGATATTAAAACTGAAATCTTCCATACCAGATATGAAGAATGTATTCTTTGTGATTCTTGAGAACTCATTACAGTGATGTTCATGAGTAAAATCATTATTTGGCTACTTTAAAATTTCTTGGCAACAAAATGATTTTTGAATTCACAAAAACTTAATAATAGTTCTCTTGCTTTTCTTCTGCTATTAAATTCATATTATCTAATGGCATTTTTTTTTTCCAATTTTGGCATTGCCAAGTTAATTTTGACTACAAATTCTGGAAATATTTGTTTGCGTGTGATCATAAGATTTTTTTCATCTTGCTTCAAGTGTTATTATTGGTTGAAAAATTGAATTAAAGATCATTCTCATTAAAATAATATCAAAACAGGCAAAATTCACTATACATATTGCCACTCATTGCAAGCCAGAGTAATCAATGGATGTTTTAATAACAGTTAAGAGCAAGCATAAGAAATAGTGATCATGTGATGTTTATTGGTTTAAAAGTAATATCAACAAAAGTCTTAATTATTTCATTCTTTTTGGACTGATCTGAATAAGACAGCACATTCTGTGATCTGAAATCTCCCTGATCAGTCTAACTTTATTTAAATATTCCTAAGATATCAATGCATAAATTTCATGTTTACTATATCAAAGTTGACTTGTTGTATTACTAACACTCCAGATTTTAATGAATACCTTGTAATCTTGGATTTTACTTATCCACTTAATGATTTTAGCAGTCAGCATCTGAATCTCTTTAAACTAGTCATGTGACACCAAACAGCACTACTACTAAATGGTCTTTTTCAGTTGCATATTGGATATCTTCAGCTTTACATTTTGATTTTTTTGTTCTATGATTTTTAACATAGTATATGAAAGTATTTTATAGTTGCTTTTTTGCACAATTTGAAATAACATTGATATTGCCCATTTGTAATTAAGTAGCATCATCGTCATTCTGTATTGCAACTTTCCCCATATAGTTATTAAGAAAATGTAAATAAAACAAATAGTAAAAAGCAAAAAAAATTTAGCCTCAAGATAATAAAGATAAGAAAAAAGATACAAATTCTGTTGATTGCAAATTACATAAAGTATTTGCTTGCCATGCCCAACCCAGTGTTTGAATCTGACCAGTTGAATTTTGAAATTTTTCCAGAATCCAATCAAGCTAAGGATCTTATTGTCAGATTGAAATCTTTTAGCAAATTTAGCTGATCATCTAATAATGGTTCCTAAATGGGCATGTCGCTATACTTAGGTAAAAGATAAAAATCCCAGATAAACTGGCTTGACTAGGTTAATGTCAGTGTGCTAACTATAAAAATAGAAAATATATTTGCAACATGACATGATTATCATTTCTTGTAGAAGAAGTTTTAAGCTTCATATTATATGTTAATCTCTTTTTACTTAATATTCAACATTTAATAGAATGTTTCTTTTAATATTGCTGTTGAAGACGGAGATAGTATTTATGTTAGACACATAGTTTTACCTTTTTCTTACAGTAGTTCTTTGTGATGTTAATTGAAGATTTCCTTGAATTATATAGATGATTATTATGAAGGTAATATTTTAATGATGAAGTATCAGATCCTTTTTAATGAATTAATATTTTAGGAAATACTTTGTAGAAGTCCCTCTCTTGGTGAAATTAAGCACTCAAGGTGCATGCTGACCCTGCGCTTAATAAGAATTAATGTTTACAAATTTAAATTGATTCAAATATTTCTAATTATAAGATCCAAATATTAACTTGCTGTTAAACGAAAGATTTCGCGAATGTTAATTTCTAAACGAAGTGGTGGACTTAATTAGTGAAGAACCTACTAGCTTCACACTCTCAAATCAAAATGCTTTAGATTTGCCTATATGATTAAAAAGTAGATTGAAGATAAGATGGCCGGTCTTATCTTTATAAAGTCGTAATCTTGTGCTAAGATTTGTAGAAGTCCTCATAGTAAAATTAAGCACTCAAGGCACATAGTATAAAGGTTAAAGCCTTATATGTATTTACATATAGAATATAGCTTTACCTTTAAGTAATCATTATCATTTTCAACTATTATCAATTCACTGCAAGATGAAGGTTTCTCCAAGCTTAATCCAGTTTCTTCTATTTCAAACTCTTCTCCACATCACACCAGTAAACTTCCTTATTTCATCCATCCATCTCACATATAGTTTTTTTTATAGATCTTTTACAATCTTTTGGAATCCAGTTTAAAATTTCAACAGTTTAGCAATATGTCCATCCCATCTTCACTTCAGTTTCGTAATTCTTTCAATAATATCAGTAATACCTATTTGCTCTCTCACCCATGTATTTTGTTTTTGATCCCTTCTCATTATTTCTAACATAATACTCTCCAACTTCATTGAGTGATCTGAAGTGTTTGTATTGCTCTTCTGTTAAGTGTCCAAGTCTCAGATCCATAAATGAGAATACGTAAAACACATTTATTAAATTTTTTTTTTTTAATATATAGGTATATTTCCTTTTAAATATTAAATTACATCTATCAAAAACACTATATCCAAGTTTAATTCTATGATTAATTCATCTTCTATGACTTCATCTACATTAATAATCTAGGTTATTTTGTAATGTTAAATTCTAGTAATTCAACATTATCATTCTTTATTTTTTTTTTTTTTTGAGAAAATCAATTGAGCTACTTTAGTATTTTTAGTATTTATCTTTAATCCTACTTTTTTACTTTTATCTGACAACTCTTGCACATTTTCCTGAAGCTCAGAAGCCTTATTTTCAAGAAGAATCACATCATATGTAAAATCTAGATGACTTAAATCATCTCCATTTACTTTTAATCCTTAAGCTTTCCATTTTAATTTCTAAAATACTTTCTGTAAAACTGCTGCAAAATTTTTTAGAGGTATGGAGTTCATCCTATTATACACCCTTTCTTTTTAGTATAACTATGTAATTTAATCATTGCTGTTGCATTTTAATATTATTCAGATTATGGCAGTATTCTGGATTTATATGTTGATGATTTAATGTTTTAATCATTGTAGAAATGTTTATAGAATCAAATTCTTTTTCATAATCTACAAATCCAAACATAATGGCAACTCATATTCATGGGGTCTTTTGGTTGGTTAAATCCGAAGTTAGCTGTAGATGAATTGTAATTATTTTCATAACATTTTTGTAAAGAACTGATAAAAGACTGATAGATAGATATATAATTTGTAATATCTTCATTATCATCTTTTTTAAATATCAATATTATTATTCCATTTTTCCAATTATCTTGTACATCTTTATATCATTTAGATATTTGATATATAACTTTGCCAACTATTTTTTCAACATTTTTACCTGCTTATTTTAAGATATCGATTATAATTCCATCATTAACTGAAGTTTTTTCCTTCCTCATAGATTTAATTATATGTCTCACTTCTTCATTTAAAAGGCTGGATAATTTAGATGTAATTATTACAGAATACTTTGTTTTCTTGTTCTTTGTTGCTATATAATTTTTTATATAATTTCTCCACACATTTCATGTTGTTATTTCTCTTTTTAGTAATATCTCCATCTTTTCTTCTTATTCAGATATAAGTCGCTTACTAATTCCAATGTGTTTTACACTTTTATGACTTTTATTCTCTTCTGTAAGTTTAATTAGATATTTTTTTATCATTAGTAAATCTTTTTCATAACATTTTACAAAACTTTAGGTATTCAATTTTTTTAAGGGTTCATTTTTATATATTTTAATTTTTCTTCTTTTCTTCATACACTGTCTTGTCTCATTAAAAAATGTCCCTGTAAATTGCTGCTTTTTTGCACCACTTATCATTATTGCAGTTTTGTATTAGTGTATGTTATCTTCCTATTGAACTATCTTCAAAATCTATTAATATTTTAAAACAATTTGCTAGTTCTAATTTAAATTAATATTGAAGGTTAGGAATATCAACTGTTAATATTTTTTTTCTTAATAATTTGTGTCTAGTTTTGTGTTAACATGTAACTAATAGATAATCACATCCTGTGTTAAATTTATTAGGAAATACATATTTTCTGTTAGTCAAAATGTAAGCTAATTCTGCTACATCTTCATTTGGATGAAATCTATGTCCTCCCTCATCTCTATCACTATAACTCAATTTATCCACAGCACTTTCATCTTTCAATTTTTTACTAATTCTAGTTATTAAAGTCTCCCATGACATTTTTAAAATGTTAGTTTGATCAAAATTCTTTTGTACATCCATATAAAAATTTATTTCTTCATCATATTGAGAATTTGTTGGGGAATAAACCTGAATTATTTGCATTTGGTATCTTCCATTAAATTGAACAACTAACCTTACCATTCTGTCTCATATACCAACCCAATATTATTCTTCCACTTATTATTTATAATACCTGCATTCCCACTTGTCTTTCCAATATTTATGCTTTGTAGTAAAGTACATGACTACTTTTTGAATCATTTATCTTTCTTTCTTTTAACTTCACAAAGTCTAACAATATCCCATTTAATATTAGACAGTTCTTCCATTTCACATAATTTTCCTTCATTTGAAAGTGATCTGCAGTTGTAAGGATCTAAATAAAAGATTGTCAAGGATTTAAATAAAAGATTGTCATCAAGTAGCAGCTTGGGTCCACAATCAAGGGATTCTTGGCATCCTCCATCTTTAGCCATCAACTGCTATCCCAGCTGGGAATAAGAACCAGAAGTTAGTTTAACTGACATTGTTGTAAATATTTATTTTAAAAAAAAGGTTCATTCACAGACACATTCCACCTTCAAGAAAGCTTACCTTATATTTTAGTTAAGAATTTTCAAGCATCTAAGAAGAAAGACCATTGTGTTTCTTGATCTTATACTCGGAGATAAAAAGCCAATAAACTCACCAAACTGGCTGATGCTTGTTGGTGAGTAGTCCATCCATGTTGATTTATTACAGGGGTCCCCAACCTTTTTGCACTTAAGAGCACATTCTATAATACTGGCCAGGTGGCGGGCACCATTTATTTTTTCAATGTAAATTTATAGTTGGATATTATTAATAATACACATAATGTACAAAAAAATATTTATTTCAAAAATAAAATTTTAACATATAATTAACGTTTATATTTTTACGTTGTAAAAGTATAGTATGCCCTACAATTTGATTACAATATAATAAAATAATTTATAAGAAATTTTAAAAATTAAATTTATTTGTATCAGATAAATAATTTTTTATCATGTTCGGATAGAGGTGGGCACACGTAAAATGGTCTGCAGGCGCCATGGTGCCCGCGGGCATAGGGTTGAGGACCCCTGGTTTATTATATGAATAATTATATATTAATAATAACTGCAATGAGAAGAATGTCTGGAATGGACATTAGGATGCAGTAATAATATTAATATTTAAAAAAGGTGATAAAGAAGATATTAGAAATTACAGACCTATCAGCCTTTTATCAGTTTTATACAAAATTTTTACCAAGATAATTACAACTCATCTACAGAGAACATTGGATTTCCATCAACCAAGAGAACAAACTGGATTTAAAAGTGGTTTTAGTATAGTAAGTCATGTCTAGGTATTGAGAAAAGTTATAGAAAGGACAAATCATTGCTATTATGTTTTGGATTTGTAAATTATGAAAAGACATTTGATTCTATAAACATTTCTTCAGCGATTAAAGCATTGGATCATCAAGGTATAGATCTAGGATGTTGTCATATTTTAAAGAATATTTATAACAATGCAACAGCAACGATTAGATTACATAATGATACTAGGAAAGTCAACATTGAGATGGGTGTAAAACAGGGTGACTCCATATCTCCAAAACTTTTTACAGCAGTGCTGCAAGAAGTATTTTGTGGATTAAAATGGGAAACTAAAGAAGTGAAAGTAAATGGAGATTATTTAAGTTATTTAGATTTTGCAGATGATGTAATTGTTTTTGCAAATAATGCTTCAGAGCTGCAGGAAATGTTGCAGGAGTTATCAGATAAAAGTATGAAAGTAGGACTAAAGATAAATGTTAAAAAGACTAAAGTAATGTTTAATCGATTTGCTCAAAATATGAAAATAAAGATTGATTATGATGAATTAGAAGAAGTTAACAGTTACAAATACTTTGGTCAGATTATTAATACAGATGGAAACATAATGGATGAAAGTAATCATAGAATTAAACTTGCTGGGAGTACTTTTGGTAGAAATAACTTGATACTAAAAGGGAATATGCCTATGTGTTGGAGAAGGAAGGTTTTTAACAAATGTGTTTTACCAATTTTTACTTATGGATCTGAGACTTGGACACTTAATAGAAGAGCAATACAGAGACTTCAGACCACTCAAAGAAATATTGGAGAGATGCATGTTGGGAATAACAAGAAGAGATCCAAAACACAATGTATGGATAAGAGAACAAACAGGTCTTACTGACCTCATTGAAAAAATTAAAAGATTGAAGTAGAGTTGCTAGAGGAGATGATAATAAATGGACAATTGAAATCTTAAACTGGATTCCAAGAGATTGTAAAAGACCCAGAAAGAGAACACATGTGAGATGGATGGATGAAATAAGAAAGTGTGCAGGGGTGATGTGGAGAAGAGAAGCTAAAGATCGGAGAAGATGGATTGAACTTGGAGAGACCTTTATCCTGCAGTGGGTTGATATTGGTTGATGATGATGATAACTTTTATTATGTAGACCATACATATTCAATGATTTGATTTAATAATCAAATAAGATGAAACATTTTTGTAATAAAGTATAAAATAATATTAAGGATTTCATTTTTCTTTTGAATAATAAGTGAGAAACAATTTTTTTTGATCATGGCAAAGAAAAAGTTTTATGCCGTAATGAGCAATTAGGTAGTCTGATATGATTCTAAATTTTTAGCCACATATAATAGTCATTTTATTATAAAGTATATTATTTATGTTGATAATTAGCAAAAATAACAATAATTTTACAGCTTTAACTATAAATTATAATAATTTAAATAAACTACTGAATATTATATAACAAATTATATTATTGACAATGATTTAACACTACTGAAAATTAAGTTCCATGTATCAAATGAAGGTAAATTAACTTCTCTGTCATCTTATGTGAAAATTTTATTATGTGAATAGTGTTTTTGAATAATTTTAGAGCTTATTTTATTGGCTGTTGTTTTGACTATCTTTGCTGCTATGTTTAAAAATTTGCTTTTTTTTTTAGATTAAATAAGACTTATAAAAGTGAATTTGTTTATATTTAATGTAAGAATTTTTTTTTTTTTAGACAACTTAATTAACAAAATATCATAAAAAAAGCTGTAGAAATTTCAACCATGGGATAGATTTCAATAGTGACTTTAATTTATTAAAGTTATTCAATTCAGCCACTGTAGCCATAGAATCAATGATAGTCTTTCCATAGCCCTTCTGCAACTAGAATGCACTTCTGCTGTCTAGGGTTTATTTGTAGTCAAAAATGTACGTAGGGTCTTAGCATCATTTTACAGTCAATGCAAAATACAATATTTTATAATACATTGATTCAAACTATTTAAAACATATTAATTAATGTCTTATTAAAAGTCTTATTTAATTTGGTAGGTATGTGACATAAAAATAATAATTTAGTTTGTATGCAGTAACAAACATTTAAAATTTAATTATCAAAATAATATAACTTGTATTACTTCATTAGAATTCAGTAATTATTTGAGATGAACCTAATGTTTTCGAAGACATCAGTTGGTATTATTCAAACATATAGTAAAGCTAGTCGATAAATTATTGATCCAAACTTTATATATAATCAAACTTAAATAATTTTATTCATTCTTTAATATTGTAAATTTTAATACTTAATAATAAAAAGATTATTTTATGAAGGAATCCTAATATAAGCTATTACTTTATATATCTGTTATAAATTTTTAAATAAATTATTTTAAATTGTGGATTACAATTTATCTTCCAGTCAGGTTATCATATATTTAATATATAAATGTTGTTAATAGAGTTTAACTTTATTCCTATATAGATTTTATCTTATTTTGTTAGTAGAACTTAAATACAATTATTGCTTGAATTTATATTGTCACAGGTTTGATTTGTTTAATTTGTGTAGCTTTATTAATTTCAGATATACCATTTATATTGATACAAATTTGGTATTGTATATTTTATACAGTTACAAATTTTAGCTTTACCCAATTTGTGGGTTATGTAAGAATAAATATCCCATTTGTCGATTTGATACTGTTACAGATTTTGGCATCTAAAGTGTGGACATGTAAAATAAGTCTCTCTCTTTTGTTTATTTTATTCCATTAGAGATTTTAGCTTGCCCAAAAATGGGGGGCATTATCAAGAGGAATTCTGTTCTCATTTTATTTCATTATAATATATGCATGTATCAGTTGTGCACACACACTTTGGGTTTTAAATGTTTTTCATTGTTATAATATGAGTTGACATGACATGACATCCATGATGTTTGTCCAGCTTTTTGTATTCACAATAAGAACCAATGTTACATATATTTTATGTGAATACTTTACAAATGTAACTAAATCTACCACTGCCTTTTGTACACCTTACTTCAAACACTTTTAAGCAAAAAATTTTTTATTGTATATATATACACACCCACACACAATCTGATGTTTTGATTGTCTTGCATTCTTTCTTAGAACTATGATATAATGATAAATAAAATAAATAACTATAAATAATACAATAAAAAAAAAACAAATTTTTATTATAATTTAATTTAGTTTTATTGTGTTTTGTTATTTTTCTTAATTTTTTTAATTTTATTGTTTACATTTTTAATTTGTTTTTTATTGTACTACTTATATGATTATTTATTTTATTTGTCTTTATATCATAGCTTTGAGAAAGATTGCAGGACAGTTGAAATGTCCGATTGTATATGTATAATAAAATTTTTGATAAAAAGTGTTCAGAGTAAGGTGGACAAATTGTAGGAAGGTTTTATATATATATGTTCTATAAATATGTAAATAAATTACATCTATATATCTTATGAATATTATGTGTGTTTTATAAATAGAAATATAATTAAATTTTATTAATTGAAAATTTAACTTTTCTAACATTTTTATTTTGTTCTTTCTCTTTTATATATTCATACAATTAAATTAATTAATATCTTGTCTTTATTATCTATTTTTTTGAATATTTAAAATTTTTTTTTATTAATAATAATATCATTGTTATTAATATGAATTTAATAATTCTAATAATACAGATCATATTGTGTTATTTTATATGTCTGTTTTTAATGTTTTAAATATAGATCTCAGAGAACTGGTGTAATTGCTCGTAAGATTGGTATTATTCCTCAGTGGACAGTTAAAGGCAAAAAATTTTTATCTACTTTACTCCAGGTTGGTTTTCATCAGTCAATAAGGATCTTAATTATTGAAAAATCATACTTAGCCATCATGTAAAGTAATTTATGTGTGGAAAAATGTATACATTTTGTGATCTACTATTTAGATATCATAGTTGAAAAAAAAATTTTTTTTTCCATTTTATTTTTGCGTTATTGTTCTTTGAAATCATATTTTAAATATATGGTCAATAAGAAGTGTAAAAGTAATAAGAAATGTGGTTTTGTTTAATTTATTAAATTCATTATTTTATAAAACAAATTGTAGATAGTGTTATCATATTTTGAAACACTTATTTTTTTTAAAAAAGTGATATTATTATTATTATATATATACATTTATAATCTTAGAATGGTAAAGGAATTGATGAAACTATTCATGAAATATATAAAAGTTAAATCTATAGACAGTAATCATTTTTTCCTGAATTGATTGTAAGTAGCAAACATTAAAATAATTTGCAATCTAAAACTTGGAACTTGATGGTAAATATGCATGAGAACAATAAATGAAATCATATGTACAGCAGTTATTGAGTACAATATTTTTATCAGGGGTTTCTTAAATTTTAATTTTCTTGACGAAATCAGTATCTTATTCAATGAATCCCTTAACAAAACTCACCTATCAATTACAAATGATAGCTCATTTGTACTTGATACAAAAACATGTAGAATTGAATGAAAATAAATATTTGATTCAAATTTCTTTTAAATATTTAAGGAATAAAATAATATTTTGTAGTGTGTTTGGATTTGTTTTACAACATTTTTAGTTTAGTTGACACTTGTTAAAGAAAAAAAAAATGCTTCTAATTATAGAAGGTTAGTGAATCTCAAGAAGAAAAAAATAATAGAAGCAGTTGTGTAGATTAATATTTATTATATGTAAAATATCATTATTTATCAAATAGAACATATCATCAACTGAATATTATCTTAGATATAGTCCTGTTTGTCAAAATTAGAAGAAAAAAAAAGTGAATATCATAAAATGACCCATACAAAATATATGCAGTCAATAGAAACTAGAATTTTCTTTTATACCGTATGTGAGTTAGAAAGATGGTAGATGATTTCCTTTTTGTGATCAATTTATCCACACACTGCTCTTTCCATGTACATTGATTATAGAACGATAATAAAACAAATTTTTGTAGGCATATTATTTAAGCTTTTAGTCATTGAAAAGCATAAACTAGCAAGAGTTAAGCTCATTTTTACATGGAAATGATGATATATAAATATAGCCATGTTAAAAAAGTAAATGTTTACAATAATTATGCCCAAAATGACATTAAAATAAGGTATAAATCTTCTTTAAATTTCAACACTGAAGAATGGACTACAAATTTTTGATCATTTAAATATATGTATTTTTATTTTATTAAATATAATTTCCCATTTGAATATATTAGGAAAACATGGCAGTTGGACTCTAGATAACAAAACACATACACTTATATAACATGGCAAAGGTGAGGATCATATATAGCTAAATATTTTTAGAATATAAAATGGAAATTGGATAGTTTTAGAGCAGAGAAAGTTAATATTGTGAAAACAATCAAAAAGAAAGATTAAGAAAGTGTGGCATTAGAAATTATAATGAACCAACAGCCTAAATAATATTGAAATAAATCTAAATCTAATAATTTAATCATACCATAATTATGATGTGAAAATGTCAAAAGTTGCATTAGACTCGCAAGAACCATTATAAATAGTATAGATCAAAGTTCTCTATATAATTAATAACTCTATCTCTGCAGATAAAAGTCCAAATTATTTATTAGAGATTAGTACATAAATTTCTGAATACTTCTAAGAATTGTATACTATATATATATATATTATAGCTATATTGTAAAATGTTAGTTATTTAGCTTAATTTTTATGTTCTTTCATTACCATCATAAAAAACGTTTTTTTTTAAAAAAACAATATTAGTCATTATTATTGATACTAGAACGATCACAAATGTTGTGTTGATTATTTTCATTATTATTATTATTATTAGGTTCAGGATAATCATGTTATTAAATATATTCCTTCAGAACATTATAGACAATCTAAATATGCTAAACCTACCAAGAAAAGGCTTGGAGCATTGATTGTAGGAACTCACACCACTGATCCATCATTGGTAAGGTAATTTATGTCTATTAGCAGAAACATTTTCGTAAAAATATTTTGTTGATTTATATTCATTTTTAGACCCATGTAGCTATTAACTTGTAATAATGACTTAACCATGAGAACTGCTCAACTTTTAATCATAAGATGATATTGTTTTGCTTCTCATAGTTTAAGACATTTGCTTGTAATTTATTCTCTTTTTTTAAATCTAGATAGCATTTAAATATATTGTAACTATGTATGTTTTAACTCTTGTTAAGCAATCTACATTGTAATAATTTATTGTCGAGTGCTGATCTCAGATTAGTTACTGTTTTACTATTTTTGGATAATAAATTGATATTTAAATATGAATTATCTGTAAATAATCAATTGGCAGTAGTACCCATGTACATTTTGGTTTGTAGTATGCATTGTTGCTCATCAAAATCTGACAGTTTTTAATACAAGCAGTCTTATCTATCTCTTCTTTTTAATTCTTTTCTTTAATTATATTTATATCAATTCTGGCTTCAATCATGTCTCTTTTGTTAATCTTACATTCGAGTATGTAGGAATAAATAAAGAATGAAAAATATTGAGCATTTAGCAGAGTGGGAGTTTGCATTGGCAGTTCAAACAATAATGTCATTTGGAATTGTGCTACATAAATGAATCTATGCTTAGGCTGCTCTGTTTAGATATTCCATCTCTCCTCTTTTCAAATGTTGAAGGATTTAACAAACATCAAAAAAATTGCATGTCTCACAAATCTAGCTAAGCCACTGTCCTGAATTGCTCATTTATGTAATAGAAATTGTTATAATGTCAGCAATAGTAATTACAAAATAGGAGGTGGTAATAATATAGTGTAATAGTCACTCAATCCATCTTTGATCACAGAGGGCACCATTAGATCACTGTGTATCTGGAAATTTTTTTTACCATGATCAAAAGTGGATGAGGATGATGGTTTGTGCTGATTAGACGCAGGGAGATAGCAAGAGCTCGTGAATATTGTTCAGACATTTGGGAGAACAAAAGCATTAAGACAAACGTCAGCCAAATTAAGTTTAAATAATTGGAAAATTTTATTAAGAGTAATATGAAATTTTAAAGTAGAGATTTGCACACAATAAATATAGTTATATCAGGCATGTACTAACAAAAACTAAACATCAACGCTCTGGCAGACAGACTAATTTTTTAAAAGTGAATTAGAAAAGGAGGGAATGATTTTCTTTCAGCTGGCGATTCATCTAAGCAATTCAGATTTCCTTATCCAAAAGTTCTAAAATGAAAAGCAAAGGAAAGTTTCTTGCATGAATCAACAAAACCAGCGCGGGTGAGCATCACTAGCTTATTGACTAATGACATCATAATGTCCGCAGAACTACTGCATGGAACAATCATGTAAGAACAAAAAATGGTAAATGAATATGATGGAGTGTGAATTATAAAACAAGAGAAAACTTAAATCTCAAATTTAACGAAATAGTAAATTAGAAGATACTCCGACATAAAGGACTTAAAGTTAATAAAACATTAAATCTCTGATTTAAGGAAAACAAACATATAATATGGGTGAATCACCAACCAAATGACTAGCCAAAACTAAACTGAGTAGAATAATTAAAAGTCTCAATAGGAGACCGGTAAGTATTTTAGAAAATTATTTATGTCTACCCAAGCATTTATCAAGAAAGTGAAATAATTAAAATTACAAATAATTTTACAAACTAAATTCCCAGTACACGCTCTGACAAATAAATTTAAAGCAGAAAAAAAAATTAAAAGATCAAATAAATCTAGCAAACAAAATACTAAAGTTTGACCTAGATTTTTATAAGCTAATTCATCAGAGAGTGTATATGAGCTGAAAATATTAAAACAATAAATACTTTAGAAGAAAGAAATGTTCTCTCACCTACAATTTAAAAGGGGATTAAGAGTATCTTCCTGCTGGTGATTTATAAAAGAACAACAATTCTAGTTTCCTGATTCAGAGATATATAAAAAAAAATGCGGTCTTGTAGGAAATCAACAAAACGGTTGCCAGCGAGCATTTCTTGCCCCGTAATAATGCGTAAAGACGAACGTCATTTTGCCGGCAGGGCAGCCCATGCTACAGACTTTTAAGGAGATAAGGAGATTCATGGTTGATTCCACATACAAGATAAGAAAAATATGGTTACGATCTTACATAATCTAGAAAAGAAGAAATGAAATCTCCAACTACAGAAAACCAGAACAATACCAGCGAAGAGATTTGCAGTTTACAAAAAGCACAAAGATAGTAATTTAAATTAATTATTGGAGACTAAACTAGAGATAGGTGATCAAACTAAAATTTACGAAAAACTGCCAAAGCATTTAGCAATAGTTAGTAAAATAAACGGAGACATATTAAGCATATAAAATATAAACTCGCAACAACTCTCCAATAAACAAAATTGAAAACAAACTTAGAATCCTAAAAATAAGATCCCAATGCCTACTATAAATACAATGAAAAACAAATACAGATAATAATTATAAGATTAAATAGCTATTAAAACTACAGATTTATTTTTAGATTGAGCGGAGATTTAATTAAAAGATGTATATACCCTGGAAAGAACAAGAAATAATTTTATCTTATGGTAAAGCAGAGTCCACGTAGTTTCAAAGAGTGCGCACTTTTATTTTAAGTTCCAATTTTCAGGTGTTCCATTTCTTTATGGCGGCAAGTGTGGAGGCATATTTCGGGATTCTTTTTACTTCAGACTTTCATGGCAAGGCGAAAGAACAGCTTGGAATCAGAGGTCCGTCCTTAGTTAAGTTAGCAAGGCAGCAGTGAATTTAGACATCTTTAAAAAACAAAATCTTTTCTTAATAGCAAATTTTGACAGGAAATTAAATGTCCGAATTTGCCAAACAATATAAATCTCAGCAGGCTTATATAAAGCAAATGGTGGAATTATAAAAAGCTGAATCAATCACTTTCCAGAGTTTGTTCCAGCCAAGAATAATCTAAAATGTCCGAAAATTTTGGGGTTATTTATACCCTCTCACTATCTCCCATGTAAACTTTCTTGTTTTTTAATTTATAAGCCTTAGCCCAGGGTAAATCTAAATCTCCCGCTCAACCTTAATTAAGAATTCTAACCAGGGATTAACTTATAGAAAAAAAAACAACAACACAAAATTAAACCTCCGCTTTTAAAATTAAACTAAAAAATCAATTATAATTAAAATAAAAGAAACAGGAATGTAATTAAAAAATTGGCTTGCTTTTAATCAATTTGACAAAAAAAAAAAAACAAGCAGTAAAAGAAAACTATTTTAGAAATCAAATTTATAAAAAAAAATAAAATTACATTTTTTTAACACGAACTCTTATAAACAATTTTTAAATGATTTTAAACTTTTTAACTTTAGAGATTTAATGGAAATGAAAGGGTTTTATTTTTGGCAATGAAACCATTGAATCAGATAAAGCATCCGGTTCAATAGGTATAAGGAATCTGAATTTTTTATTCTGAATAGAGGATAGCATTTATAGCCAAGCAGTTATAAAAATTTAAGATTGATATAGTTATTTTCAATTGAAACTCTTTTTGGAGAGTCTAATTTAATGGTTACATAGCTATAAGTTTTTGGAAAGATATTTGATCAAATAGAAAAAGACTGTATAATGATGGATTTAATATGAAATGTTATTTACTATCAGGTTGTTGTTTTTTGGATTTATTAATAACAAAAAATTAAATTTATCTTTTTGGAAACAATGTACTTGTTGGTAGAACTATAAATCATGGCACATCGTCACTTTAAATGAAGTATTTTATGGATTATGTTATAATTAGAAATCAGAATGTAAAATAAAGATAATATTATATGAGCAGATTGGTGATATATTTGGTGTTCATTCATTAAAAATGTGTTGCTCTATCTGAGGATCAACAGCTGTAAATACTAAAATTAAGCATTTTTAAACTGGTCATGGAATTTTCTTAAAATATGTTGTGAATATAAGTAAGTTTTTTAAAGTTCACTAAAAAGAATATTCCTGATTATTTCTCTGATGATGATTGTATTGTAATTTTCTCTGCTTGCCTTGATAATTAAAGAAATACTGAGTTTCTGAAGCAATAAAGGAGTTTTAAAAGCAAAAGTTTAATAATTTTACCAAGACTCAAGAATTTAAAATTGTAGAGATGTAGTCACTTCAAATCTAAAATGAAGTTATAATTTTATTAAATCGTTGAGTGGCATTCCTTAGTACAATAATGATTTTATTTTAAACAATTAATCATTTTTTGAATATTGTTACAATAAGTACATTGGCTGCACTTAATGATATTGCTATCGTAATAATTCATTTACTTTTGAATAAGAAATTTAATTTGAAAATCAAAACAGCTATTGCAGTCTTAAGGCTAGAAAAGCTGCAAATTCTGATGAAATTCTTGAAGAAAATTTAAAATAAGATGGTAATATATTAAATTCAAAATTATTGGAATGTTTTAGAAATATATGGACACATAAAGTTTTATTCTTGATCTTAAGGATGTACCTATTAATATCCAGTTCATAAAAAAATTTGTAAAGAAAGCAGAGTAATACCATAATTTGGAAGATTAGTTTTATTTGCTATATTTATAAAAGAATTTCAAAATAATGGTTAATGCATTTTTTTTATTATGTGTATAAATTGATGTTTGAAACTTGAAAACTTTTTCGACATCCAGATAGGCTTAGGATTTTTCTTTCACACATGGTAAGCAAGCCATCCAGTTATTAGTAAATAAGTAGATATTTATTTTTGATAAAAAGATGAAATAATATGAAAAACTTAAAATTATAATCCTCTGTTTTTGGAAAATCTGATAATACTTTCTTTGCTGTTTTCTTTAGGTACCATTAGAGAGATCTTTGTTTCGCAATTTTATATATGTGTATATTAAAAAAAATCAAATTTTAAAATTATATTTCATTTCATTTTTTTCAAATTCTTTATGCCTTTTGCATTGATGTACAAGTTGTTTATGCGTTGTTTCTTTCCTTTCTTCATCATAATTAAGTCAGTATTGAATGTAGAAGAATCTCAAGCTTAAGAATTTGATGTTGTAGTCTTATTGAAACTCTTTCACTACAAAAGAACAGATTTTATTTTTTTCATGAATCACAAGTTTTGAGTTATTTGTCATAAAACTAAGATTTACTGTTAATTGCAAGTTTTATATTTCTTTAGTATTTCAAAAAGTGACACATGCTTTAGAATAATGTTCTGATGAAGTCCCATTTTTGAATTTTGTTACTGTTTTTTTTTTTTATTATTATACATAATTCTTACAATAGTATATTACTATGTTTCTATGAAATTTCACTGATTCTGATGTTGTCTCCTCAAATAAATATAAATGCATTTCTTTAATCAATATTGGCACTAAGGGAGTAATTTTTAATGTTTTGGCTTTCACAATCTACTTAGACTGATAATTGCATGCCATGCGTATTGATTTCAACTTGTATTACTCTTTTTACAATATATTATTTATGGTTTGCTATTTCTTTTTATGATAACAGTTTTTTTAATAAATAGTCATTACTTTGTGACTTTTCCCTCTTTATTTTAATATCTATATAAATAAAATATACATCTGTATATATAGATTTACTAAGTATTTTTTCATCCACTTTATATTATGCATGAATGTATATATATATGTATTATGATAAACATTTTTTTATTGTCAACATTTCTGTATTAAAGCATAAGTTAGGCTTATGTTTAAACTAAACTTTAGATTAATGGATATCTAAATTGAGAATGTGATGGGATACTGAACAAAAAGGCTTCACAATTAGTTATTGCTAAAAATTCTAAATCATTAAAATTGTACAGTATATCATAAAAGTATTTATGACTTTCAATATGCATAGTACTTGGTAAATATAAAAAAAAATGTTTTCTTTTTATAACCTTCTTGTTAATAATTATTTTGAGATAGAATTAAAGTAATTATTTAGAAGAAGTAATAAATCTATTATTTTTTGTTTAGGAATGATAAGTGAAGATGGAGGAAAGAAATTGAAAAGAAAATTATTCTGGTTGTTAAATCAGTTTTGAAGTTTACAATATGAAAAACATGAAAATGTACTTTAATAAATTTATATATGTAATTCAGACATAAATTCATAATAAAAGAAATATATTTTATTATTGTAAAATATTCAAAATTTTATATAAATTTAAAATGTAAAAACAAGAAAATATAATGAACTTGTTCCTTCTTATGGTCTATAATGCTCTGTGATATATTCTCATTTCCAGTTACCATTCGCTCAGTATACAAATCTTGTGAATTTTTCTTTGTAATTTTTATATATATTTCTTTTTTCCAACTCCTTTTTGCATGCTATCTTTTTTCTTTTCCCAGTGATATTCAGTTTAAGATTTTGGTAATCTTTCTCAGTCATCCTCTTTACATATCTATATCATTCCAATTGTCTTATTCTGATATCATTTATTATACTATGTTCAATATTCATAATTTTTCTAATTCTTTTAATATTTATGCCTTCTTCCCTTGATATTTTATCAGATTTTTATCAGTAATTCATTTCTGTAGCCATCAATTTCCTTTTTATACTATCCTTCAACTGCAAAATATCATAATGATACTTTACATTATTGTGTCATTATTTATTCACTTTTGATATATTTTAATCCAACAATATTCTACTTATCATAGTATATAGTTTTTCTAATTAGTACATTTCTTTTTTTATAACTTCATCTATTATTTTTTTTGTGTGATTTTCATGTCTATATATATATGTCCACATTTTCCAGTCCATTTTCCAATCTCCAAAATACCTATTTTTTATTTTTGTTGTACTTACGTAGTGTATTTTTAGATCCCATTTTCTATAGCTTAAACCATCATAATCTTGAATCAAATTATTTGATCATTAGCATAGGGTTTTATGATGTAAAGGAATTCCTATTTTTTTTTTTTCTGATACAGAGCAAATAATATAGGTAATGGGTAACATTCCTGTTTGAATATCTCCGTTATTTTTATAATATCCAAAATTATACTTCCTGTTGCTATTTTTGCATAAATATATACAATTTTTTAAATTCCAATGTTTCCCACAGTCTTTTGAGAAAGCTACTGGCATATGTATTTTTAATTTTTATATACAAAGATGTATCTTTTGATTTCTTATCATCTTTTCTATTACTTGGATAACACAGAGCAGATGGTCTATTGTGGATCTTCTTCCTGTGAAATGTAATTCTCTCTTGCTTCCAAACTACTATATTTATATAATAACTTTTATTTTTCATATTTTCAGCAAATTAATAATTGCTATACTTCTGTAATATTTATAACTATTCTTTTTGTCTTTTTTTTTAATAAACTGTGATATGTTAAATTTTCCATTCAATTGAAATCTCACTATTATTAATGCAATCTTTGAACAACAACTTTTAACATCCATTTCAAATAATTCAAATGGAATTTCACCAGGATCAGGAACCCTGCTGTTATTTAGTGCTTTACATACCAATGGCTCTTAAATATTTTTTAATGTTATAAAATATTCTTTTATTTATATATTTTGTTTTTCATTCATTATCTCAAATTCTATCTCCTGGTCTCTGTTAATAATCTTTCAAAATACTGTTTTCATTTCTTTGTTGCAATTGGAGATATATTTTGTTTTTTATTGTTGTTTTAAACTCTTAATCACTCTCCATCTTTAATTGCTTCTCTTCCTACTCAAATATGAATCGTATCTTTTATAAATCCTTTCTTATATTTTATTTCACTTTGCTGTTTTTTTTTTCATTTTTTTGCTTGAATTGTTTCATATACTCTTTTCATTTACTTTAATATGTGAATATTCCTAATGTATCTCTTTTTTTTTTTTCTATATCATTTTCAAATTCTTTATCTTACCAAAATGATTTTTTTTTATAATCATTTTTTTTGTATATACCCTACCCTAATTAAATGGACAATTAAAGAATTTAAATTAACAATATGTTTATCAAAGCAATTTCTATGGCATGGACAATTGTTCCATTATAAATAGAAATATATGTTCAATTGGGATTAGTTCAATTGTACAGTTAAATCTGAAATTAGTTCAGAATTGAGATTAAGATGTTTATTCTTAAGTAGAATAAAATCTTGAAATTGAGAGAGATTAGAGAATCTTTAATATTACCATTAATCACACTGAAGATCAGCCAAAGAAAGAATTAGTTAAAGAATAGTTTTATGTCATGCCAGATTGAATTATAAGTGCCATTATAATTCTAGATTTTAACCATGCTATATCCTATCTTTGTGAGTTAAACTTCTGAAATTATCAGCTAATGAACTTCTCTTTTTTTGGATTAGTAATGTCCAACCAATCTCTGAATGCCCAGAAAAGAGACTATCATGCGTACTAAAATGGGAAAATGAAAATGAATTGTATATTGCCTCTAACAAAATTCAATCCACTAAAGAAGACATAAATTATTCAAATAAATGCTAAATAGCTCTGTATTTAAATATACCTGATATAAATAGTCATGTGGACTGAAATAAAAAATATGTATTGAGCTAGAAACTTATCAAAAGTCCTTTGAAGCTTAAAAAAATTACTATGTATAAACTGTAGATGAGAATTTATTTTTAATAAAATCTAAATATGTATATTTAAAAGGCCTTATGATGTGAATATAATATTTTTGAATATACTTGTTTATTTAATACTTATATTTTTATCCAAAAATTAATGTTAATGTCTAAGAGAAATACATATTGATTATATATATATGAAATCAGTGTAGAACACACATTCCTCACTATTTGATAAATTGAAATGAATGATATTAATTTTGAGGCAGAGTGATGTGTGTATATTTTTTTCTTATTATTACTAACATATATTTCATTTGTTTTATAACAGCCAGCATTGTTCATTTTAATTTCATATTTATTACACATTAAATTAATGTTAAATTAAATTTCTGTGTTGCATATTGTAACAGTCAAAACACGTGTATCTCGTTAACATAGTGCAGAATTCGACCACCACACAGAACAGCAGCACCATCGAGTAGCGAAGCCACTCATGGTACCGAGTTCGAACATAGTTTATCGGTTCCACACTACAATCTACGGAACAACGCCTCTGATGCGACATAAGTAAACACTTCTTTAGGCACGGTGGTCAGGGAGATGCACGAGATTCATGGTATTGTTTCCGAGTTGGCCAACAATCAAACGAATATTAATTCACATATATAATCGAGGAAATATATATAATGGGCATCGAATAAATGAAAACTTGACTACAGACGTACAGTTAAAATTATTTATTTACGTATTTAATAAAAAAAACATTATTAATGTTATTAATCATATTTTATATTCAGAGTTTCAATAGCTAATTGGCAATTTTACTATATATAAAAGTACATTTATTTATAAAGAGCATTCATTTATATGAAGGCGTAATCTAGCTACCTAAGGTTCCCGAGTGAGTATTTCTAATGCGTACTGTAGGGGCTTTATACTTTGCATTGCAAGAGTCATCCGTGGCGGCGGACATACATTTATTTAATAAAAATATTTATTTTACGACTAAGGGCGAACATTTATTTGAGAGTGGATGACGAAGATAATGCCGAGGCGGAGTGATATAGAGAATGATAAACTAAATAAAGGAACACGTGGTACGCTTTAGAAGGGCGATATAAAATGGCAGCACTGAAACTGCAATGCCGTGAATAAGTTTATAAGGGCTTCGGGTTGGTCTCTGCCTCGACCCGAAGAGGTAAGGTGTCACATGAGCATAACCAGGGACAAGCGGTCCATGTCGCAATTTGCCAGCTGGCTGCGTGACGGTCGTCAAGCCCTACGGGAACATTATCATGTCCACTTGTGTAGGACGACTGGGGTTAATTCAACCCTATAGAATCCGGAGTATTCACGGCGTGGAATGAGCCATCGTGGCTTCAAAACGTAACACATGTATAAGATCTAAAAGATTATGATAATATTTAACTAGATTTCAAACTCGGCCCCCCATTATCAACGTTGACTGAAAGAAAACTGGTGATTCTCAAAGAAATGAAATTTCCGTAATTATTCATTAAAATTTAATAATAAAAAAAATATCTAAAAAGGGGACTTATTACAGCGAGCATGCCAGCCGTTACGAAGTAATAGACCCTGCATTACAATAACTGACTCTTTGAATGCGTCTCGATTTATATGAAATTTAAGTTATTTATAAAGCAAATATTAATGACAATTCGACACGCATTCAATGTTCAAGCGATTATGGATTTAGCTTTAAAACTAAGACAATTATGAGAAGGTAATATTTCAATGATACTTATAAATAAAGTGTAGATTTGAGAAATACACACCTAAGAAGGATAGAGGGAGGTAGCCAGATTATGCGAGAAATTTACAGATTACATTAATTCTCAAATTTTAGTTTCACAAAATTACAATTTTAACATTTAGAAGTTAGACAAATAGTAGGAGATGAGCTATAGCTTATTTACTAGAGTACTCTATAATTTGGAATACACACACAGGTACCTGTTTTATAAGATGTTTTCGTCCATTTGTTTAATAGTAGATTGTTCGTGATTAGCAGTTTTCTTTCTTGTCTTTGGGTTTTTTTATTGATTTTAACAGCAGCGGCTTTCTTGTTTATTCAGGCAGCAGATCATTATGGTGTTTTTACGATGGGCAAGGTGAAGTTCGGCATATGGTGGGCCATCTCCCGATGGAGAATAATCTCGGTGCTTACTCGGTCATACCTTGGCAATATCAATTTATTTTAAGATATTTTAGACTCTCCACTCGAGAGCAAAGCTAAAATTCAAGTGAAAGTCTCCAGCAAGTCCAAGATGGCCTCCTTTTTTTATCTTGATCTTTTAATTTTTTCTGTTGAGATATTTTTAGGTTTTCTTTATCTTGCCCTCAGGATAATCAATGCTTTTGCTGGTTTTAATTAGAAAGAAATCTGCTGTGCTATTGTTTGTTTTGTTGTTTTTTTTACATTCGTTAATTACATTTTTTTGGAATTTTCCTATAATTAATTTATTATCTATCACTGACCGATGCTTTTAAATTTTCAAAGACAAAAGGGAATAAAATTATTTTAACTTTAATTAATTATTGCATCAGATTTTGTTAGAATTATTATTTAACGAAATTTAAACTAAGCAATAAATACGAACTTTATAAATTCAAAATAAATGATTAATATTACACAAGATTTATTTAGCTAAAGAAATCTAAATTATATTACTTTATCCGTATTTATTGCCTTTAATTTGAGATTGAAATGTGTGCATGTTTATGTTGAATTCTACATATATTTATACATTTTTAATATTGTTACACACACCACTCGATACCAAAAGTTTAAATTTGGGTGGGATAGACCGGTCAGTGAGAGACGACAGAAAAAGGTGAAACTTAAGATTCGAATACGAATCTTACTGTTTCAATATATTTTCTGAAATATATTATATTGTATCACATACATTTTGTGTATACATGTGTGTTAATATCTGGTCATCTGTACCAGTATTATGAACAATAAGCTAATGTAGGAAGAGTAACAAGATATAGTGGAAGCAGTCCATCTAATGGCATGAATATAACTGTATATATGCAGAAGTATAAATTTTTATCTGTAAACTTATAGTCTTACTGCTATAAATATATATCTTTTTTATTAATCCTAATATTTACATTTGCTTTTTTTTTACTTTTAATTTTAAAAAAAATATTCTTATATATTGTAGTGCACTGGGAACTACCTGTCTCTTTTCAAAGAAGCTGGAGTGATGCCAAAATTAAAATTAACACGTTTTCTTATTACAGATGATGCATACATTCAACCAGGTATATAGAGATCATTATATAATTTTGTTAACATAATGAATTGTATGTTTTTTTTTTATATAGGCATTAGTTTTTTAAAGTTATAACTATGAAATAAATTTAATGATTATGTCAAGTAAATGAAATTTTAAAAAAGATTTAAGACTGTAATGATAGGAATTAATATAATTTTTGTCAAATGATAATTATTGATGCAAAATTAATATTGGAAATGAAAAAAATAATACGAAATTGATGTCAATGATAATGAACCATTATTAGTACAGATACTATTGAAGTTCATTAAATTTGTAATCATATGTACATCATGATTGACTCCACTTACAAAGATTGGACAGATCTCAAACATGATACTTTGTTTGGTATATGGCAAAGGATCCATGTTCCTGCAGTTAACATATAGCTGAGCCCATTTTAAGATATATTTGCTGTTAGGGAAATATTTAGTATTGCTAACTTTTTTATTTCATGTCTCTCAAAGAAGATGACCTTAACTTCATCAAATTAATAATATGCCCTATATCTTTTAACATGGATATATAGATATTTATCTTTAACCCTACTTTTATATAACTTTATAAAGGTATCTAATTTGAGTTTAAATGAAAGAATAAAAGTAGGGTTAGAAATAAATATCTTAGTTCTGCCTTATATATCCAAGTAAAAGATACAGGCCATATTATTAATTTTGATGAAGCTAAGGTTGCCTTCTTTGAGAGAAATGAAATAAAAAGAAAAATTAAAGAATCTTTATTATTAAAAATTTATGATTCTAAAGCAGTTAACTTATTTAAAAGTTTTTTTAATAGTAAGGGTGGATGGGATGTAAGTGGAATTGTGGGTAATGTTAAATATGTTGTTACTTTGTAGTTCTTTACACTTGAGAAGTCTACTTGTAACAGTGAAGCCATTGATAGTATTTTAGAGTTGTTTTTGTCTAGTCTGATTGAGTGTGACTTTGGTGTAATTTTGAAAATTTATTATGTGATGATAAATCTTTAGATAAATGTTTTGATTATGAATGGTTCAATATAATGATGAATCATATTGGATGACTACTATTTATTATTTATATTTTTTGTTTACAATCAGGATCTTTCAAATACAGTATATCATTACTGATTTAGTACAGTTCAAAATCTTAATGTTTTTGAATTTTCAAACTATTGATTTTGAATAACACGAATAAAATTTCTATTGAAGACAGATGACTTAAGGTAGAATCTGATTGTAGGAATCTGGCTGCATTGTTTCTTAAGATTTATTGATATTATATATATATTTATTATGGCTTCTGTAATTGAAGGGAGGTATTGTTAATTTCTATTTATGCATAATATATACATTTATCTAATATACTTTTAAAATATTTTTTTAAAAGTTTACAATCACATAATAAATTTGTCTTTTATTCATTTATTTCTCTTACTTTTTTAAATTTTTGTCATGTTTTTTATTACTATTGTTTTTTGCTTTAAATTTTTAAAAAGTATATATACTAACTAATAACTATTTTAAAAAGAAAAACCAATTATAAGGGTAAATTTTTTTTTATAACATTCTGATGATTGTGAAAAAGCAGTATATATTTTTTCCCACTTAACTATGTTCTATAGTATTTTTTTTAAATCCTATTTTTCATAATTTTTGTTTCTCTGATTGGTCTATCATTTTAATAACTTAGTTAAGTCAGATATTTTCTTAAGTCCAAGTTTATGTTTTATATTATAATATATAATACATAAGTAATCTATATGTATAGTGAAGAGCATATTTTTTTCTTATGCTTACCAAGTTCAAATATGATTGAAATTCGGAAATTTATTCAGGTTCCAAGCAAATTTGTGATTTGTTTCAGATTGGTCCATAGTTAATCTAGTTAACTTACCAGTTATTGGGTAGTAAATTAATGGAGCTAATTTTAGATGGTAAAATAAAGAAAAAAGATCATAAACCATTATTATTGGGCATTTGTCTAGCCTAATGAGTATTATCTTCTTTTTCACAGTTTCTGTAGAAGAAAATTGGAGAAGTTCAATACCTTATAGTTGAATATTTAAAAACATATCTATTTTTTACATTTATATCATTTTCAATCTTCATAATATTTGAAAATGTCTCAAAATTTATGTATATATTTATTTAATTAAACACATATTTGTAAAAAGGGCTCATATGTGCATCTTTTCATTATTTCGATATATAAAATGTCTACTCTAAAATTATTATTCATAATTCTGATGCTTTTAAATGAAGTTTTTTTTTTTTAATTAACAAATCTTTTTTTCTTTTTTTTCTAATAGTTTATTATTTAGTATTACTAACTTTTTTATTTATTTAAATGATCCCCATTTCTATTTTTAAAATGCCATATTGTTAACTATCTTGTAAATCCAAATTTTTATGTAAAAGTATTTTACATGTAAATTATTTTACATTAGCTTTTAATAAATATACTTCTTGTTTTTATTCCATTAGTGGTGTTATGTTAAGGTATTGCTCTTGCTGCTAACACCTTAGTTTCTAATTATTAATTTAAAAATATATGAAGTCAGAGGTTGATTAGACAACAAATTTATCATAAGAAGAATGATTGTGGCTTTTTTAAAAAAATCATTACTCAAAATTGAATTTTAATTATTTAATAAAATGACATAATTTTTCTCTATAAAAAATAAAATAATTTTTCTTTCTCTTTTTAAAAATACATATTGGTGAGAATTTTTGGTTTGAATGATCATATAGTATTTTTATAAAGCTGGGAGAAATTAATGTGGCTTATAAAATTATTATCTGTAAGATTTAAAAATTTTATTCATTTTATATGGTTATAAAATTACCAGATTGCTGACTAAAACTTCATTGTTTTATTTTGAAAATATTGATATTTTCACTTTTCTAATTTTATACATCATTTCAATATTATTTAGGTCTATTTTGCTCAATACTACAAGATCTTTTGTCTGTTTGATTATTTGAATCATCATTTATTTTAAATAACAGATTTTAAGCTATTAATATCTAATAAAAATTCTTGAAATTTAACATTTTTTCCCTCTTGCTTTATTTACCAGTTTTATATCATCATTAACTATAAATCATTATTATTTATAATACAATTTTGTATCAAAAATTCTTTACAAAAACACATGCTTGTTTATAATGAAAATTTTAATTTAGTTTTTATATAAAAATTAATAAAAAGAAGAAAGTTAAATACCATTTTGCTACATATATGATTTATTTATTTTTGAAAAATATAAAATTTTCTACAAATTCATGTACTATTTATGCAGTTAAACTCACTTTTCATATTTTTCTGCTGTTTCTTGCTAAATAATAATAATAAAAAAAGGTCATTGTTATTTGATTATTATAAATCTGTTTTATTTGTTTTTTTATTTCATATTATTATCTAAATGCCTTCTGTAAAGAACTTAATTTACATAAATTAAAAATGTTCATAATATAACATTAATTGTAATTATTTATAAAAACTGTATAGAATAAAAGTGTAGTATTATTTGTAATACAAATCATCTTTTATGTCTCTTTATACTCCCTTATTCTTTTCATTTACTTTCTTTAGTTTTTTGGATTTTAGCAGAGCTCAATCATCACAAATCTCATGGCATCAATCACTAATCAGCATTAATTGTACAACCATATTTTTTATTATCCTTTATACTCACCGCAGTTTTGATTTAATCTTTTTTTTATGTTAATGTATATGTGAATGTAAATCTACAAAACTCTTGACATTGAAAAAGCAATAAGTATAATCAATAGTGAATAGCTTTGGAACTAGATTTGATAAGTGCACTTGGCAAAATGCTTGAATAACTGTATTTAGAGATCTCCACTTATCACAAAAGAGAAAGGATATAGGAAAAATTATCTAAAAGTGGCTTGCTAAATAAAATGGCTGCCGATCATATTTTGTGGAAAATTGCTAATTAAAATATTAAAATAATTGTAATATCAGTAATGATCAAGTAGGCATTGTAATAAAGATTAGTACTTTTTTTTTTTTTTAAATATAAGCTTATGGAATGGAAAAATGTTGGTTGATGAAAATTTTTCAAGACCAGAGTTTAAAATGAAGCTTATTAAGGAGATATAGCTACTCTTAGAAACTTGCATTTTAAAGGAATGAAATTTAATTAAACAAGTAGATGACTATCATTTTTTATTTTTTTGGAATGTTTGCTAATCAAGTGAAAGGAGACTGCATGGTGTTAGATTTGTTGTGAAGTTTAACTTGGTATCTTCTATTGTTATACCTTTTTATATATTAATGACCTATGCCCATTTTATCATAGCTCATGATAAATTATTAGATTCCGAAAGCTCAGAGAAAGAAAACTTTTATTCTGTGTAGTATTACTGCAACAATTTTATAATTGTTCATTATTTGCCCATTAGCAAATTTTAAGACTATTTTCTAAACAAAAAATTATTTACTTCTTGACATAAAACATAATTTTTAATTAATCTAACTAAAAATATTAACTTGTTTAATTGAAATGTTAATTTGTTTAAATGAAAGATGAATTTTATTTAAACAAAATACTTTACTTAAAATAAAAATAAATTAATTAATACATATATTTGTCAAATTAAGACATATATTCACAGATACTGAATCTAATGCCTGCATATGCATAAATGTTATTAATTTTACAATTATTTAAACCATAAATCTTGTTATTTATTTCTTAATGGCTTTATCTACTTCTCTGTAATATCTATATGATCTTTAGCATTTTCACTATCACGAAGTGACCATTGGTTTCATTCCATTCTTTCTAAAATACTATATCTCGTGTCTGGAAAAATTGAGAGTATTCATTTATAATTTATCTTTAAAGCGCATGTGCATTGGCTTAATCACTAATATTACTATTACATAAAAAACATAGTGCTATATAAAATAATATCTCATTATATATGTTTAATTTCAACTAAAGAATGATAGTTCATAAATTGTAAAGATTTCGCAAGTGTCATTCGTTCAAACATAACAAATGTAATTTAAAGTGATTGTGTAACACCTTCATGCTCTTATTTCCACACACTTAAGATTTGCCCATACATAAATGTTTGGGTCGAAAGAATGGGTGGATTCATTCCATTCTTTCTAAAATACTATATCTCGTGTCTGGAAAAATTGAGAGTATTCATTTATAATTTATCTTTAAAGCACATGTGCATTGGCTTAATCGCTAATATTACTATTAAATGTTAATTGTAAGATCTTTATAATCTATTATATGTTTGTGACTTAAAATTTCAACAAAAAAATCATTTGAAAACAGTCTAAAGTCAAAAATATTTTACACTTAAAAATTAATGGATTTAAAGATATTCTTTGCATAAGAAAATATAATAATGAACTATGTTGATTCATCAGTAACTTGTTATTATCACATATTTATTGAGATATTTATTATTCATATTTACTTTATATATATAATAGATGTGTGAATCTCATATAAAAAAATCTATTCTGTAGTTCAAAAATTTCCAAAACCATCACTGTATAACAAACTATTAGTATGCTAACATTCTATTCAAAATGTGCTTTGGACTAAAGTATTTAGAATTTTTTATCAAATTTTTTTTCTTCAAAATTTTAATCTCTGAGATTGTATGTTTTTTATTCTAGTATTATCATATAATATTTCATAGTACCATTAATAGTTTCCTTTTTCTTTTTTTTTTGTTATATCTCTTTAAAACTTTTAAAATAGCAATCAACTATCTTTTGTAGTAACTTAAATTGTTTACACTGCCATAAATATAATTTTTATGGTGATAATATAATAATAATTGTAGTCAAAGATTATGTTGGAATGCACAATATTTAGTATCTCTCTTATATTACAATAAATCAGGGTATATTATTTTAGGATAATCTTTATTATTTTTCGAGACAAATATGATTTTTGGCTATAGAAACTATCATTTATTATTTATTCACACTTCAGCATTCATTTATGCAATTTATAAAGATTATATAAATAAACCAAATAAAAATACAAATAAGAAGATATATGGTCTTTTTACTTGTTATTCACTTTAATATTCTTTGTCAAATGTTTAAGCAAATAATTAAAATCTTAATACAATTGTTTAGGGATACATATTCTTATTTAATATTGCTAATATTTTTCTGATGTTTCTTCTAAGTTTCTGACTTTTATGTAACATAATTACAGAACATTGATGCTAATTAAATTTAACTTAAAAAAAATAGACTGTGTATATGTGACTGAAGCAGCTTTTTTGTTTCACTATAATTAATAATATTTTTATGGTGATAGTGTAGTTGCAAGTATTTTTTAATAACTGAAAGAACTTCTGTAATGTTTAGCATGTTAAATTGCTTTTGCAAAGCGCATTATTAAAGTGTACATTGTTTTTTATATATATATATAAAGTTTTTAAAAAATCAATCTTATTGAAGCATGAAAAACATTAAAACTATAAGGACATTTAAGTTAGAATTGCTTGATGAAGTGGTAGGGATTGAAGCATTAAAACATCATGATTTTTTTTGTATGAGAAATATTTTTATTTAACTTAAGAAATGGCATTATATACTTATACCTTTATGATCCAAGAATTATAGATTTTACTAGTGACAAAATATAGAAGAAATTTAAAGATGGAGATTTTATAATATTTTACATCATATCATATATCATTACATGTAAAAATCCAGATTTTAAAATCTTTTATTGTGAGATTGAGAATAACAATTCAGGGTAGAGAAGATTAGTATTTACACATGATGTTTGTTTCATTATTAAAATGATTAGGTCAGGCCACTAATGTATATGAATCAAAATATGCTGAAATTTCCAAGAGTTGGCAGAATAAAAATTATACATTTAAATTTTCAAAGAATTAGTGTCATTTTATACAAAGATGTCATTAAAAAAATAGTGTCAATTTTTTTTTTTTTGTGATGGTTTATTCTGTTTAAATTGATTAGAAGCAATGCAGTTGCAGTCAGTTAATATTTCTTCTATTCTTTTAATAATTGAACAGTTTTATTCAAATTATAATTTTGACGTGCAGAACATGATGAGTTTTACATCCAATGATATAGAGCTAGGTTGAATAAATATTTACTAATAAAATCAGTTATACTTCAATTCTTTGACATCCTATTGTCTTTCATGAGAGTTACAATTCTTGTGATATTTGGCAAAAAATAAATTAATGCAAAAGATTTTAAACTTTTATTCTTTTTTCAGTCCATAATATCGTATTATAAATTTTAAGAAACTGTAAATGCATTTGTAAAGGAATCAGTTATCGTTTTTTTTTATTCCCTCACAGATGAGATCAAATGATAATTAAGATGTATCTCTAAATGCAAGAGTAAAGTATTATGAGGCACTAATGACTCATTTTTGAATGAAATCAAATGATTTTACTTCTATATAAATTTAAAAATATTGTCTATTGAGAACATATGTTATTAATGTTTTGAATGATATTTGAGAAGAACAAGATCTCTTGTGAAATTTTCTCCATTTTATTTTCAATATTTTTCTTTAAAATATTTGATGAAATGGTTATGAATAATGTATTACAGTTAATATAAATTTTTAATAACTTTATTAACATTTTTCATATTTATTTGGATAAATAGTCAGTCTGGTTGTTAGAAATGGTTAAAAATAACTACATTTATAACACTGGATCTGAAAACACTTATAATAAAATAGTATAATAATTTTAAATTTTCTGCAATTCTTATTTAAATGTAAATTAGGGGATTAAAGCAGTATGAGTTGCAAAGGTGATTGATATTGGATCGGGAATATTTTTTAAGGATCCAAAGCTAGCTATCGATAAGTTTTCAGCTTGATGAATTTAATAAAAAAACAAATGAAATAATCATTTAGGAGGAATAATTTGATAATGCTTAAGAGAATTTAAAACTTTCAATTAGTTTGAATAAACTCTACATGCAGTAGTTTAGTGCTAGTGAAAGAAAAGATAAGGTGATGAGTTTTTTTATTGAATTTATTAAGCTGAAAACTTATTAAAATAGCACTGAAATCATTTACTATCTGGACAAAATCATTTGATTAAAATCTTTCTCATAAAATAAAGAGACCAAGATGTGAAGAAAATAATCCATAGATCTTTGTGAACAAAGACTGGGTTATTTCAGGCAGATTAAATGTGCTCAATTGTTTCATACTGATCTACAACCTTTGAAGGATTAATGACTTGCCTGGAATGTTGTTCGAAATATTTTGTTTCATTTCTGTATTACTTTATGTGTTACATAGATTACACTGTAAAACATGACATTAATGATATTATTATTTAAGATTTTCTTTTCTTTAACTTTTTTTTTTTTTTTGTTAGTTCTCACATTTTTTACCTATATCTTTTCTTCAGTTGTCCTACAATCTTTATAAAATTAAGCATCAGAATTGCTACTATTAAATGATTTTTTTCATAGAAAGCATTTTAGTACGTTTTGTGTTTTTTTTATTTCAGGTACTCCATTGTATGCTACTCATTTTCGGGCTGGGGATTATGTTGATTGTCAGGGTCTTACGTGAGTAATATTTTCATGAATAATAAAAATTGTAAGATGTAGCCAATTATTTTATTTGAAAATAATAATATTTTTATTATCAAACCTTTTACTTAAAAAATGTCTGAAGTTAAAATGATATTGAAAATTTTTATCATAAAATATATTGTATGTTTAATTTTTTATATATAAATTTAATAGTATTTTATAGTGATGTTTTATTTTAATTTTAAAAGGAAATTCATTATTAAGTAGATGTGAAGAATTAATATGGATATATTTTAAGTGTTCTGATTTTTTTCATTGTAAACAATGAATCACCATTGTCTAATGGTTACAGTAATTTTAAAATAGCAGAATTTGGAAATCAAATCTGAACATTGTTCAATTATTCATCTAATTCGATTCAATAAAATAGCTTTTATATATATTATCTTTATTTCATGTATATCAGAATAGCAAAATCTTTATGTATTTATTATTTTATTAACTACAGTATAAATGAGTAATAATTTTATTTATTATATTTTTGAAATTAGACTCTCAAAACATTTGCAATTATTCTTAATATTAATGTTTCAATTTGTATCCATTAAATTTTATGTGATATAACCATGTATTGAAGTTAATAAAAATTATATACATTAATGTTTATTTATTTATTTTATTTTAATAACCATTTATTAGAACTGATAAAATATAATAATTTATTTAGCATATAGATTTTTTTTCAACAGTATAACTATTATTAACAAAATATCATAAAGGAACCTATAGAGATTTTAACTAGGAGATAGATTCATTAATGGCTTTATTAAGATCCTTAAATCCTGCTGTTATAACTATAGATTTGACAGTCATTAACTGTGTGGACCATGGTTTATGTTTGACCATATCTACATAGGTCAGTGGCTGATAAATTTCATTTACAATGCAGATGAGTAAAGACCATGGATTATTCTAAATCTAGTGACTAGTCTTTAGTTGAATTTAGAGCATCAAATACAACTTGCTTTACTGTGGTAAAAGAAATTTGTCCAAAACTTTATAAGATTTCCATTTATATGACTTAATTCTTCGATTATAGATTCTTGGTTGAACATCTAAAATGGAAATTCTTGATTTGAGTCAAGTCTTAAATGATGAAACTATTGGTAAAACTATCTTGAGTTATTAGCAAGTCTGATGTGCTTAGCACCTTTTTATATATTTTTTGCAAGGCAGTTTCTTTTCTCATATTTGGCACTGGAATGTGAAAGAGCAAGTAGCGACAACTGAGGAATAGGCTTGAGTGTGCAGTAATATTTCTCATGGTAATATTTAATTAAGTGTCCAGAAATTTTTTCCAAATAAGGGCAGAGTATTCATTCGCAGAATATGCTATTATCAGCTGATGCTATCTGTAAAGTACTTGCATCACAACCCAAATAGTGCCAACCACTTTTCCAAAAGGATTATTCTTAGAAATTAATTTTGATCTAACCTTAAATAAATGAGGAAAATAAGTTAAGGTATGATCCAAGATTACTTCCAAATAGCATAAAGTTGGATTATTTTATTGCAAAAGATTGTTTAGATTATGAGAAGATTCTCTATTTAGATGAGAAATTCATCATTCTGTCTTCATTGGATTATAAATAAGACTTCAGTCTTTGAAAAAGATTTCCAATCTTTTCATATCTTATTGGGAGATTTTTCTATTTCAGGAGAAAGTCTCTTAAGTAATCAAAACAATATCAGAAAAGATGGATTTCCTGCATTCTGTACCTTACCTGGAAGATCACTGAAGAAATAAAATAGTTGGGAGATCCGAAGTCAATAGTAGATATTTTTGTAAAATTTTATATCTACTATGATTATCATTTAGTGTCATTTGAATTTTTCTATCGGAGAAAACTTTGTTATATAAATTAATGGTTTTTTTTTAGATTTAAAAAAATTTAGAAAAGTATAGAAAAAGATAATTTTTCCAAACAGAATCTTATGCTGAAGTTAGATCCATAAAATTAGCAATAGTTTTTTATTTATTTTGAAAGCCTTTTTCAGTGTGAGTTGTTACAGATAAAACTTGTTCCTAATAGTATCTTTTTGACCTAAAACTAGCCTGTTCTAAAGGTAGATGTCTCATCTAGTGGCAAATTTTTTATTAACATGTATCTTTCAAAAAGCTTATAGGGAATACATAATAATGATATTGGTGATAATTCTTTTGGATCATTGCTGGGTTTCCTCAGTTATAAAATTATTATAAGTTTTCTTTTATGCTAAATTCTTTGAAATTATTGTATAGGTAATTTTATTGAATCGTTTGCCAATCATATTTTTGCTTTAAGTCTTAAATTTTTTTAGAAATATGTTATTTATTCTTGGGTCTTTACCAGATTTAAAATAATTAAGGACAAGTTCAAGTTCACTAATGTCTACAGATTTTGTCAGATTGATCTTAAATGAACATTATGAAAGAGAAGTGAGTAATTCTGCTCTAATGGTATTTTTCCCATTCTATCAATCTTGGGTTTAGACATTTGGTATGTAAGATTGGCAACTTGATTAACA
Source organism: Epiperipatus broadwayi (assembly GCA_028023455.1). NCBI lineage: Eukaryota > Metazoa > Onychophora > Udeonychophora > Euonychophora > Peripatidae > Epiperipatus > Epiperipatus broadwayi. The sequence continues at coordinate 438,216 of JAQFVV010006275.1, read as the reverse complement.
GTGATAGGAGTAGTTCTTTTAAAAGTGCTTTTACATTCTCCAAACTTTCATAAAACTGATTAGGTTTTACAATTAGATCTTATAAAGTTTTGTTGCTTCATAATTTCTCTGTATTCTAGAAGTTAGTTGGCAATTTCCAGATTTTTAATAAACAAAATCTAATCCAAAATGAATTGTGTTGATATCCATAAGGGGTATATTCTCTGGCAGTTTTTATTATAAATTTGTTAAAGTTATCATTATGAGAGAGATTTTATTAATATTCTGTTTAAGATATCCAGTATATTGATTAGATAGCTTTTCTTAAATTCCATCTCAAAACAGGATAACTTTTTCTAGATATATGGATTCCAAGAGTGATTAGAATTGGTTTATATTAACTGGGGAAATACTTCTATATCAGCAGTTCACAGATAATAGTGAAGCATTTTTTGTAAAACAAAACATAAATCAGAAGTCATTTCTGTTTCCATCTGGTGAATGAAATGTTCCCTTTTGTTTGGTATCATAAAGTGAGCCTATGTTACTTAAATCCATCCATTCTAAAAGTTATCAATTTGCTTGATCCTTATTTACATAAACCTTAAGATTACTATGAAAATTGAAATAGTGTATAAATACAAATCTAGGAAGATCTAGAAAGGGATTGTAAGGCCAATTTGAATTGAACAGATTGTAAATATTTTATACAATAGAAGTTGCTTTATAAGATGGTTTGAAACAAGAATAACCATATCATATTTAGATTGCATGCTATCAGTAATTAATGTAAATTGGGGAATTTTAAGATGGTATAATTATTAAAAGAATGATGAGGCTCCTGAAATAAAATTATATCACTGTTGTGTTGAATAATTAATATATAAAGGACTTCCATTTTTGAATTTGTTCACTCTCTATGTAAGTTGATGTAATTTTATTGTTTTTACGAGTGAAGAGAGAATCAGTCAGATAGATATATCTGATATTTTGGTAATCCGTAAGCATTTTTTTCTTGAACATAAAACATTTTAATAAATGTTTTTTTAAGATTTTTTTTTTTTTATAATGATAAAATGTACATAAAAACAGTAGTAGCAACTTTTATATTTTATAAATATTCCCACCATCCTTTACTGTAACCTTATTTTTTATTAATTATATATATATTAAAAGTTAATTCCATATCTGATAAAGCTAAAAGTTCTTCGAGATTAACAATCTTTTTTATATAGAAGTAGTTTTACAAATCATGTGCTAATCTGTTATAATAAATATTTTACTTATTTTCTTATCAAAACTTTCAAAATAAAACTTTTTAAATAGTTAGTTAATTCATTTTTAATTTTACATTTTGAAACTGGAAATATCCTATTTGCTTTTTCCTTAAAAAAAACTATTTTTTTATTAAAACTTTAAATAAAACTTTTTCATAGTTACTTAATTCATTAAAAAAGAATAATGATAATTATTCATTAATTAAAAAAAGATTGTATAATATATATAAATGTTTGTGAAAAAATGTGTACTAAAATGTGTGTAAAAAACATGTATGTATACAAAAAAATGACTGTGTTCATATTACATGTCATGTATAAGAATATATTATTGGCTGACATATTAAATAATAAAGAATAGTTAATTAAAAATAGTACATTAGAAAAATAGATAATTCAAGGATGTAATAATGTATATGCTTATGTTCATACTATATGCATGCAACATCTTAAATATGTAAATATAATACTTTCTTTTTGTTTTTTTCCTCTTGTGAAGCAAAAGTTGTTTTGTAGTATGATATCACTCTTAAATGATTAATTGAATGATCTGATAAATTAAAGTATTTAGATACTACAGTTTAATTTTATGTAAATTGTCAAATCATTGGTAATTATTCTAATACATAATTATTCAGGATTTTCTGTAGATTTTTCATTAGATGATTTAATTTTTAATATTTTTCAGGAAAAATATTTTTAATGCTAAACAAAATGACAAATTTTATTTCAATGATTCAACAGAATAATATATGTGTAATATTTCTGATGTTCATGAAAATAGTACTACAGAGAAACTAGATAATTTAGAAGTTAGTATTAATAAAAAAAAAATAATTTAATAATTTACAGTGGCTTAGATGTGCACAAACACAAAGTTTTAATGTTAAATAAAATCATAAGATCATTTCTAATATATAACAAATAGATTATTAATGAGTAATTGATACAGAGACAATCCCTGAGCAATCATTTATATGTCTACAAATTAAGCAAGATTAAAAATATAACATTGCACAGTACAATACTTTTTAAACTTAGACAATTAAATGATAAATTGATAAGATATCATCACCACATTAATAATTTTTTTTTATTGACAATCATATTTCTAAAGATCTAAAAATGAAAATTAACCCTAGCAGAGATCAATTTTCTAGAGAATATGAAGTTAAATGGAATAGTACATTAAAACAAGTATCTACCCCCACTAATACACATTCTTAAAAATTCTGGTTTAATAAGATTTAGCTTAATTCATCAAATAATTATAGATCTTAATTAATAATCATAATTTAATGAAAATATTTGTATAAAAACTATGACAAAAATAGGTTGATTCAAGGAAAGAATGTTATCAAGAAAATTTCATTCTTTGGTTCAAAGATGTGGAAAGGTTTTCTAAGAAGTCAAAGTGAATTTTTAAACAAGCTATTAAGCATTTTGAAGCCCACAAATCATTTGAAAATTTTAATACATCAAATGTATCAAAATGATGTAAACATTTAGCGATTTGAGTATCAATATTGATGAATCATTTACAACATCTTCAGATATATCAAATAGTATTGACTACTCAAGTTGTATAACTATTAACTCTTTTATTTGTGATAATGATAATATTCCAATGACTGAACATTTTTCTATGCATCTAAATATTACTCTGATAATAATGTCAACATGTTTTTTGATTTAGTTAAAAAGATTACAATATTATTAATTTATCTAATGTAATATTTATTGATTTAGAGTGTTCTATATTAAATCTAGGTTTATCTTTTTGTCCAACAATCCAACTCTTACCAAAGAGACAATTTTTTTAGGCGATTCAGATTAAGAATTTTTTTTTTTTTTAGAAATAAAGCATATGACATCATTAATAAAATGCAATCTGATTGGGACACCTTACTTCAAAGAAATATTTTACTTGATACATATATTTATAATATTTATATGGATGCTGTTAAAGCATTTAGACTTAAAACAATATATTAATCATAAAAGTAACTTAATATTAAATAAAAAATAGGCATTATATAACTTTAAACCAGCTGAAAAAGAAGAAACGATAGTAGTTATGAATAAAGATGAGTTACAATTAAAGGTCTGCTGCTTTTAAATGATAGGAATACAAACTACTGTAATTAAATTATTTCATATTCTACTTTGCAGTCTGAAAAATATGAACGGGTGTTCTTAGTTGGGGTGTATATATAATTTATTATTATTATTATTATCCAGAAATAATCCCAGTATATTTTACATTCTATCCAAAGCCCATAAATTAGACTGCCCTAGCAGGTCTAATATGTAGCAAGCATTGGTTGACCTACAGAAAAATTTCATCATTTTTTTTGATAGCTTTATACACAATATTCCACCACCATTCAATTCTTATGTTAAAGATACCATTTATTTTCTTTCCATTTGAGAACACATCAAATTTCAACTACCAAATGAATATCTTTTACTAACTTTAAACATTATTTTATTCATCATGATGAAACTGAAACTATTGAATCTGCTTTACAAGATAAGAAATATGATCACCATAATAGCATAACTATTATTGAATTAATATATTTAATCTTAAAAGATAACTATTTTATTTTCAATTCTGCATATTATTTACAAAGACAAAGTAGATATTGCAATGGGCACAAACATGACATTGGATTACGCCAACATTTTTATGGACCCAACTGGAATTCTCTATACTTAGAAATGTTAGGCATAAACATATGTTAGATCTGGTTTAGATATATAGTTAATATTTTTTATGATGTAGTCATAAATAATTTAAATAAAAATACACCTGGGTCTCTTTTTATGCGGACTTATTTAACATGATTTTGAAGTTACATGATTCGTGTTTCACCGGAAGTCGATTTCTGATAATGCGCTATTACTTTAAATAATAAATTTTGCGCACTTACGTTATATTGAAAGTAATAGCACATTATTGGAATTCGACTTTCATCTTAGTAATTTCAATATTTTCAGTGCTTTATAATAGTAAGATTTTATGCAATAATGAAATTAAAATCATGATTTCCACATTTTATGTATACACATATTAAATTTTACAAGATTATAATGTAAATTTGTTCAAACACTGTGCGTGTTAATTTTGCATTTTAAATCACATTCTGTTTTTGCTTTTTAAAAAAGAACGTATTCAATTATTATTTTCTTATTAATGACACTAATCATTAATGTGCTTTTAAATTCCAACGAGAGCTAAATGGTTGTATGTCTGGATATCACGAGCTTCGTAAACAATTAATAAAATTATCATCTCAAAGATTAATTACGTTGTCACCAGAAAATCATAATAATTAAAACGTGTATAAAAAAAGGTAAATTACTGTACTGTAAATTATGTATAAAAATATATTATTTTGAATAAAATTAAATATTATAGTTAAAAAAAGTTTGTCTTGTATCAAATTTTTTCAAATTTGAAATTTTTTATTAGTCATATTTTATTTCCTAATTTTTTTTTGCGCGAATTTTAAAGTAATTTTACGTTGGTGCTTTGCTTTTACGTGAATTTTGAAAAATCACAGACCACATCCCCCCTTTTTCAATGTAAGTTACGTCTATTTTTGCGTGATTTCATTTGCGCGTGTTTTCTGAGGAACCTATCTATCGCGTAAAACGAGACCCAGGTGTGTACAGTTTTCCATTGAAGTTTTCTTAAACTGTAGCTCATTTTCATGACATTGAAATTATTTATAATAATAAAATTCTTTGAATTAATTTATATAACAAACTTATTGACAGCCATAGATACATTCATTTTATAGTAATCATCCTCCTAAGAATATAAAAATTAATATCTCCTATAGTCAATTTTTATGAATTAAAAGAATTTATAGCCATGAAAAATTACTTCAACAAAATAATAGTTTTATACAATAAATTTATAAATCTGAAATATCCTAAAACTGTTGGATGAAGTGGTAATATTTTTCAAAAGTTGAGAGAAAAAAACTGTTCTCTAAATGAAAAAGTAACCAACTAAAAGTTCTACTATTAGTTGTTAATTTTAATAAAGATTTACCCAATATTAAACACATATTTGAAACATTATAACATATTAAATTCCACAGATTATTTAAAATCTATTTTTCCCAAGGTATCTAAGTTGTTTACAGAAGCTGTAGAACATTTAAAGGTAGACCTATCAAAATAAATTTTAATACTAATTTTATATTAACAAAAGAATGTTTTTTATATGCATGGAGATGTATTAATGTTACAAAAATAGTCCAAGATAATACATTAACGATTTTAAATGGTATATTTCCAAATATGTCAGTTGCAAAAATATAAACCTTATTTAATAGAATATGCTTGAACTTTTTATTGATTTAATATTTTATTTAAAAATGAAGACAGACCACTATCTAAACTCTTTAATTTACTAGATCATTCAGTAGATGATTTAAGATTGGCCATATTACAAAAAATTTTTTTCTCCAAAAGAGAGAGAAAACAGAAAGAAATTTTTATTTATTTATAAATTTAGAACCTTATATCCACATGGTATAAACATGAACATAGGCACTATTACAGGTATGTCCAACATGTCGATCGCCAAGAAATTTTAAGTTGATCATCCAAGCAGAAATAAAATTTTATATAGAAAAGATTTTATCTTTAAAAGCTAAAGTTTAAAAAAAATTTTTTTGAAAAGCAATCATTGAAATTTGGGATTTTTTTATTTGAATACGAAATCCAATTTAAAACAAATTTTAAAAACTATAACTTTGTAATAGTTGTATCTTTACTTCATTAGCATTTGAAATCAATAAATATATATATGTGCTTTGCGCACAGATAATGAAGCTATTAATAGTGCTTAAAAATAAATAATATTATCCAAATGTTACGGCCAAGCGCTTTCGGGATATTTCATAGTTCCATATTCATGGCTACTGGAATTTATTTAAGAACTATAATGGCGTTAATGCAAATTTTATATAAAGATGCTACATAGACCATTTTCGAGATAGAGAAAAGCAGGCCTCTCTTCTGTTGATTGCAGCAGGGTCTCCCACTATGTAGTAAGCCTCCCTGACTTTGTGTTTACTGTCGTTTCTTTCAGAGCAGATAACACTGGCTGTGGTGGGTAGGAAGGAATTGCCTTCAAGCTTAGCTTTGGTCCTATTGTAGAGGTATGGACCAAAACTAAGCTTGAAGGCAATTCAATTTTTGTTGAGCATGAGAGAGCCACTGGCCATGCCTTCCTACCCACCACGGCCAGTGTTATCTGTTTTGAAAGAAACGACATTAAATGCAAAGTCAGGGAGGCTTATTACATATTGGGTGAACTTGCTGCAATCAATAGAAGAGAAGCCTGCTTTTCTCTATCTCAAAAATGGTCTATATAGCATCTTTACATAAATTTGCATAAAATTTGCATTAACACCGTTATAGTTCTTAAATAAATTCCAGTAGCCATGAATATGGAACTATGAAATATTCTGAAAGCGCTCAGCAGTAACATTTAGATATTATTTATTTTCAAGCACTATTAATAGCTTTATTATCTGTGCACAAGGCACTCATATATATTTATAACCTTGTAAATAACAGTCAAATAATAAAACATTGAAGAAAACAATTGATAAATTTACTATTGTTTCATTTCGTCACATATTTTGGTTATAGCAATATAAAAAAAACTTTATTTTTATTTAAGTAGGCAGACTAGTTTTGACATTTTGATTTTTTGAAATAATTTTTAAAAAGTTTTTTTTTAATTGTGAAAACTGGTTTCGATACTTAAATTGTATTAATTTAATATTATGCGAGTATGATAATTCTTATTTTGTGGCAAAAATCAAATTATTTGATTTTTTTCCCATAATGAGCAATAAAAAAGCAAAAATATATCATTTCAATAATAATTGGGAAGAAGAGTTTTTATTCATCATGTATAAAGAAAAATGTTTACATTTATTGTGTAATTCTACAGTAGCTTTATTGAAAAGAGATAATCTAAACAGATATTTTACTACTATACATCAAAGTTTTGATCAAGATTTTCCTCCAAAATCTATAATAAGAAAATCTGAAATACAAAGATTAAAAAGATCTCTAATTTCACAGCAATCTTCATTCAAAAAAAGTTGTTGTAAATCAACAATGGGAATGGTGGTATCTCTCCATGTATGTCAAATTTTTATAGAGCACAAAAAGCCTTTTACAAATGGTGAGATATTCAAAGAAGCTTTTTTCGGCTGCAACAGATAGCTTATTTCATTATTTTAAAAATAAAATGGGAGATTGTTAATGCTACCCAAGATGTACAACTTTCCAGACAAACTAATAAAATAAGTTGAAACCATGGATTTGATGAGTCAACTGACAGTTTCGATATGTACCAGCTTTTAGCATATTTATACATTTAGTATTTCCTGATTTGGCTGTAAAGGAAAAATTTCTCAAAATCCTATCATTAAAAGAGCAAACTAGAGGAGAGGATATCTACAATATTTTTAAAGTTTCATACTATCTGAAAATCTTCCTCTTAAGTTTCCATTACTACAGATAGTGCTCCTTCTATGACTGGTTGTGAAGATGGATTTTTAGCATTTTGTAAGAGAGAGATTGATTTTCCTAATTTTATTTTATACCACAGCATAATTCATCAACAGTCATTATGCAGTAACATGTTGAACCTTGATGATGTTATGAATACTGCTATTAAAACAATTAAATTAGGGTGAAAGCACTGCAAAGAAGATTGTTTCAGTCATTTTTAGTTAACATTGATGCAAATTATGGTGACTTTATTCTCCATAATTCAGTCAGAAAGCTAATATTTTAGAAAGCTTCCGCAAGCAGTTGCAACATATAAAAGATTTTCTGGATGAAATAAAAGATCCTTCTGCTGTTTTACTTCCCAAAAAGATATAGTTGCAAAAGCTAGCATTTTTAACAGTTCTAAATGAATTAAATCTAGATTTGCAAGGACAAAAACAATAACTGACATGATTTGCTCCATTGATAAATTTAAAATGAAACTGGAAATGTGGATTTTTCAAATTAATAAAAAAGATTTGAAATATTTCGCAAATTTAAGAGAAGAAATTGGGTTAAACGTAGAAACATGGATTACCAAGAATTTGGAAATATTTTACAAAACATTCAAGACTTTGAAAAACTTAGACCAATCATTTTATTTTTCAGGTTAGTCTCACACAAGAAAAGGGAAGATTACAAATACAAACTACATAATCCAAACTATAGAAAATAAAATCCTACCAAGAAAACAGAACAATATACTCGATAAACCGCCAGCCAAAAAGATCAGTGGTCTGCTGAAAATGCAAACCAAGTTGGATTAAGTTTAACGACAAATAAAACAAACAAAAGGATAGATGAGTAAAAGAAAACTACTAAGATTGGCCTGAGTATTTATCAAGGGTTAATCATAGAGCAAAGAAAACATTAAGCATATAAAGTATAACTCGCCGCACTCTCAAACAAGTAATATTTTAAGATGGAAAATCTTGCCACTAGCATTCTAATATAAAAAAAAATATATTAATATTTAAATTAATAAGTCACACATAATAAATAAATATTTCTTTTAATATTAAGCTGAGATTTGCTAGAGTCTTAATTAGAGATTTTGCCCTGATTTTAATATGGAAAGGTAAGTTACCTCGAGGTAATATTAATTTCTGCTGTTCTTGTAAAGTTCAGTTTATTAAGAGTACTATACGGTGGCTTTAATTTACTCCAGGTTCAGAAGAATGGAAGCAGTATCGGGATCAGATCTGGACTTAGCACTTAAGTCATGATTGAAGTCACAATTTTGGAGCTCCGGAGGTTCATCTTTGGAAAGATTTAACCCATCCTGTTGTGGAGATTCTTCATGGCATAAATTATAGGCACAGCTTCTGAATAGCCACTACTATCATGGCAAATAGTAGAATTATTGTCAGTCAACAGAAATCCAACTTGGTGATTCCTGTTGAACAAATATGGAATAAAATCAGAATCACTTCAACAATGCAGCAGTTCAATAACAGAAAAATCTGGATGAATCATCAATAACAAGAAGTTGAATAATCTGAGCAATCAGAATAAATAAGCTGTGTGACTAGAATAGTCTCTCTGAATAATCTGAATGAATGAATCTAAAAAAAAAAACCCCAGAGCTATTTATGTCCATCGTTATCTCCCGTGCAATCTTTTATTGCAAGTTTCAACCAGGATAAATCTCTACCTCCCGCTCAATCTTAATTAGAAAAACAGCATCTGACAAGGCTTTATCATACAAAATTAATTTAAAAAAAAAACATGCCAAACTAAATCTCAGCTTTAAAAATAAATCAACTTTTTTTATTTTTTAAATAAAATACTTTTATAAAAAGATTAATTAAACTTTGCTTGCTTTTAATTATTTTAAAAGAAAACAAGCGTCATAAAAAAAAATTATTTTATACTAAAATCAATTGAGAATTAAAAATATAAGATTTCAATATAAATAAGTATGTGTGTTATTGCACATATAGAACTTGGTTTTAATTTACGTGATAGAACTTTTGAATCAGATAAAGTATCTTATACATTGAATGTATTTAAATATTAAAAAATATGGATTATAAAATTATACATCCACATTTGATTAACTATTACTATTCATGTTCTTACAATCACTATAGTCTGCTTTTTTAAAATTATTTTCTTTTATATGTTTTAAAGTTGATTTTTGTTATTGTAAAGAATTAATTCTATTGTGATTAGAAAGAGAAATCTTCCAAGTATATGTGATCAGAGTAATGCAAAAAAGTAAAAATTCAAACTAACATTATATTAAATGTAGTTCAAATCTTCACAATATATATAAATGTTATGCTATAGAAGACTAGTAACATTAATATATATACAGTCTATTTTGAAAGCATTATTAGTGCATGTAATATAATTTATTAAATGTAGATAATTAAAAATATTGCTTAACTTGAAATTGAAAATTTTCCCTATCTTTACAGTAAAATCAAATTTATTATTAAATATTTTGGTCAATTAAAATACTATCTTTTGGAAATTTATACGATTCATATTAGGGATGGAAGGTTAAAATTTTTCTCAGTCTAGTACTATATTTTTTTGGCTGATAAAGTAAAAAATTTTTAATTGTGCAGAAAATTTTTGAACTTTCCTACTTTAATGAGTTTTTTTTTTTTTTTTTCTCAAATGGTATGAATATATCATTCATAATTTATACAAATGATTGTATAATTAAATAAAATACTTTTATTTTATAAAATTATATATTAATTTGGTACTTAAGGATTAGTCTGGACATCAAAATTAATGATTCAAATTTTAAATTGTTTAATTTATTTCCACAAATTATAACTTTTTAAGAAAAATTCTGTCAAATCAGGAAGAATATTCACAAGCATGCACACACAATATTAATAGAAAGGATTGAGAGCAGTTTGTTTTCTTTTTTTTTTTAATGAAAGTTTATAAAAGTGATATGAATGTACTTTTATAAAAAAAAAATCGCAATTATTGTTATAATATGCATTATGAGAATTTATAAAATTGGAAAAAAAAAAAATTATTTAATTAAAAAATAAAAAAACCCAGTGATTTAATAATACATTTTAGAAATATTTTAAAACAGAATAGATCATGGATTTCAAGGTGTAATGAAACGGTGGAGAATGAAAGGCGGTCCTGCTACTCATGGTTGTACTAAGAGTCATCGTAGATTGGGTGCTATTGGAGGTGGTGGAGTAAGTTTTATTTATTTTTTTAAGTACAAAGATTATATATTCTTATCTTGATAATTGCAATGACTATTGTTTATTTTATTTATAATCTTTTTATTTTATTTTGATAATTATATTTATTGCCAACTTCAATTTATTTCAAAATGTATTTTATTTTTTTAATATAGTGACTTTTTATATATTTAAAATATTTTTTGTTTAATAATATTTTCAGCTTAAGGCGGGAATTTGGCGTGGTAAAAAAATGCCTGGTCAGATGGGAAAAAAGCGTCGGATTCAACGAGGATTAAGAGTATGTGCTATTTAAATATTTTTATTTATTTTATATAATGTATAAATTAGTCAAAATGATGTCCTCAAACATGATACAGTAAAATTTTTAGATACATTTTTTTAAAAATAAGATTGAGGATTTTATATTTTAGATATAGGCATTTGGAGATGCAAATTAATTAAGAAAAGCTTGAAAATTGTTTACTGGGAAGAGAAATATATGAATTTCCTCAGTGTATTGATTTTTTTATACATTTAATGTAATATTTTTCATTAACGAAACCATGTAGTATATATATATTATAACGGAAAGAATAAGTTGTGTATTTGGTATTAGAGAACAACTGTTTCACTTTAGTGTATTCATAGGGAGAAATTTTTTACTCACAAAATTAATTCACTAAGCATTTATTAGTATAACATCAAAATTAAATGCAAATATGGTATGCATAACCTCTTTAACTATTTATTTTTATGTGCATAAAAAATGGAAAGAACATGTATTAGACATTCATTCAATACAAATATTTAAAATTCTTATGTTCTGAAAATGTAGTTCAGACAGAAATGTATTATAAAAACTAAATAATAATTATTTAATACTAACTCTTTCTTTTTGTAGTAGAATGCTGGGCAAATACTTATGATAAAAATAACAAAAACTTTACACATATATCTATCATCTACCATCAACATATTTTCTATCAAACCAAATCATTCAGTAAAAATATGAGATGGAAATGACTTTATGTAAAAACACAGTTTTATTCAACATATAATATTATATATATATAAATGTCTCAAAGTTTGTAAAATGGTGCGAACAAGAGTTGATAGTGATATAAGAAAGTATAATTGTGAATTAGCAAGGAAAGCTGTAGTAGGGAATAAAAGTCTCAAGAGTATAAAATAACATTTTGATTAAACAATTCAAAACAAAGCAAAACTCTCCATATAGTAGTGATCATGTGATGTTTAGTGGTTTAACATTTTGATATTGGTAGGAAACTTATATCTGTAATAAGAAAAAAAGATGGAACTATTATTAAAAAAAAAGATGACATCATGAAATGGATAGAAGAGTTCTATCAAGAATTATATAGTAATAAAGAACAAATATCCTCCTACATCTATTATAGCTTCTGAATTGCTCAGAATTTTAAATGAAGAAGTGAGACATGAAGTTATATTTATAGTAATGATAGAATTATAATTGATATATTATAAATTTATTTAACGCACATTGATTCTGTAAGTAATATTTACTAAGGCAATAAATCTAAAGCATGTGCGATTGAAAATGCGAAGGTAGGGACCTCTACAGGTCTTAGCCACAAGCTTACACTCTTTTCTTCCAAAGCATAAGCTTGTGGTTAAGATCTGTAGAGGTCCCTACCTTCGCATTTTCAATCGCACATGCATTAAGTTTATTGCCTTAGTAAATATTAATTGATATATTAAAAGAAGCAGGTGAAGAAATAGAAATTTTTTAGCAAAGTTATATGCTAAATATCTAAAGATAAAGATGTACCAGATGATTGGAAGAATGCAGTATTAATATTTAGAAAAGGTGATAAAGAAGATATTAGAAATTTCAGACCTATCAGTCTTTTATTATTTTAAACCATTTAACTTCACACGTTTATTATTATTCTTTTTGCTTATACAAGCTGTTTACACAGAGGCAAAACTCCTCTCTGATGATACCCACGGGCTAGTCTGGGGATATTGGATGAATAGACATTAGATAGGGATTTTATGCACAAACCTTCCTGAATCCATTGATTACTCTGGCTTGCACCGAGTGGCACTACTGTATGGAGAGTTTTGCCTCTGTGTCTATCAGTTTTATACAAAATTTTTCCCAAGCTAATTATAACTTGTCTACAGAGAACATTGGATTTCAACCAACCAAAAGAACAAGATTTAAAAGTAATTTTAATATAATAGATCATATCCAAGTATTGAGAGAAGTTAAAGAAAGGACCAATGAATATTAGTTACCATTATTCTTTGGATTTGTAGATTATGAATAAACATTTGATTCTATAAGCATTTCTTTAGTGATTAAAGCATTGGCTCATTAAGGTATAGACCCAGAATGTTGCTTAATTCTGAGGAATATTTATAAAAATACACAATAACAATTAGATTACAATAATGATACTAGGAAAATTAACATTGAAAAAAGTGCAAGACAGGGTGACTCCAAACTGCCAAAATTTTTTACAGTAGTGCTTTAAGAAGTATTTTGTGGATTAAAATGGAAAGTCTAAAGAAATAAAAGTAAATGGAGATTATTTAAGTCATTTAAATTTTGAAGATGATGTAGTTGTTTTTGCAAATAATGCTTCAGAGATTCAGGAAATATTACAAGAGTTACCAGATGAAAGTAGGATTTAAAGGTAAATGTTAAAAGGACTGAAATAATGTTCAATGGATTTTTTCAAAAGGTGAAAATAAAGATTGATTATGATAAGTTAGAAGTTAACAACTACAAATACTTTGGTTAGATTATTACTACAGATGGAAAAAAAATGGATGAAATTAATCATAGAATTAAACTTGGTTGGAGTGCTTTTGGTAGAAGTAACTTAATATTAAAATGAAATATATCTTTGTGTTTGAAAAGAAGGTTTTTAATAAATGTGTTTTACTAGTGCTTACTTATTGATCTGAGACTTGGACACTTAATAGAAGAGCAACACAGAGACTTTACACCACTCAAAGAAGTATGGAGAGATGCATAGTAGGAGTAACAAGAAGAGATTACTGACATCATTGAAAGAATTGGAAAGACTGAAGCGGAATTGGGCTGGTTATATTGCTAGAAGTGATGATGATAGATGGACAATTGAAATCTTAAACTAGATTCCAAGAGATTGTAAACAACCCAGAAAGTGATCACATGTAAGATGGATGGATGAAATAAGAAAGTGTATAGGAGTGATGTAGAGAAGAGAGGCTAGAGATCGGAGAAGATGGGTTGAATTTGGAAAGACCATCCTGCAGTGGATTGATAATGGTTGATAATGATGAGATGATATATAAATATTAAATATGCATAGCTTGATGTATATGTAAATAAAACTGAAGTAATTATATTTCCAGGTGTTATGAATAAATAACATTTGTATATCTTTGTCTTCTAACATTCAATTGTAATTTCAGAAAAACTTAAACTGCCATATTTAAAATCATGTTTCAACATATAAAGATTCTCTATTTACAATAATATCAATGAATGGTTATTTACCATCTAAGCTTAAACTTGTTGATTCTCCAGGTGCGATATTAAATTTAAAAAAAAAAACTGTCTTAAGACACAATTTTCACAATAACTTCAGTTTTTATAATGTTAGAGCAAAAAACTTTACATTGATAGAAACTAGAAAAACTAAGGAAAACAATAAGTCTAAGACAAATAGTGATAATCATTTAAAAAATAAGGAAACAAAGAAATTTCAACATCCGACATAATTATTATTTTATTGTTTGTTCAAAATTTCTAATTTATCATTAACTAAGTTTAAATTTCATCTTCAATGATAATTTCTTTGTATTCCTCGCAAAATTATCTTTCAAACATATATAATACTTCTTACCTGAGATAATCCATAGTTTCAAAATCTCCAAAATAAGTCGCATATGAATTCTTCATTTTTATTTTGAACCACAAAAGCTACCAAATCTCAAAAGTGTCTATAAGAAAAAGATTCATCGTAATAAAAGATACAAAACAAATTATTTCCAGAAAATGGATATGCATTTGTCATCATAGCAATTGGCTTCTTGTCTATCAAAAACTAGAAATTGTAGGCCACTGTCTGTATCACTGAAAATGAGTTTCTTCTCTTCATTTTATATTTTCTTGTGAACACAGTGATGTTTGCATTTTTATGCACACCTGTGATGCTATCTTATATTTATTGTCCCACATAGATATAATTTATTTGCATATAGCTCATTTGCTAACCATAGACTTGAAAATAATGTGATGCAAGATGTGGCAAAACTACTGATTCCACAGCATGAGTGTCAAAGTATAGGTAAGAATCAGAATTTGATTCTTTACTTGCATACAATTCCATGTGGTATATGCATAACCATTGTGGCTACATTATACACACCATTTGAAATCTCTCTTTATTGGTTTTAAATGTTTATATTTTCACATGGTACTATGCCCAATAAATTTAATGATTCCTTTATCAACTGCAATCTGCAACCTTTCTGTACATTTGATTATGAGTTTTTAAAATTTACATTGTACTGCTCTATATATGTAAATCATTATTTATTATACAAACACGATGCAAGAGCAAACACAAACACACTAATACAAATATAAACATACTAATAAATTATTAAACCTTTTGAGAATCATTATGTCTATAAAATAAAGTTGCCTCAAACTTGGATCAGAGACCCAAAATTATATTGTACAAAAACCACTTTTGTTATATTTGAATACAAATTTATATACTATAAAATAAAGAGCATAATTTATATACTATACACACACCAATACCAAGCTCAAACAAATTAATATACCATTTATTAAATAATTTTAAAAAATTTAAAATATTCAAGTAATTAAAAAATTAAAATTAATAACTTACAACCTATTTTCTGCAATTACGCGATTACGTTTATATTGCATTGAAGACCTTGATATCCGAATTATCAGCATATTTCTAATTCATTATATTAGCTTATAAGGCCGATAAAAATGTTCTGCTTTTATTGTCGCATGTAAACTAGTAAATTGACCAGAAAATAAAAAAAATTAAATGCACCTATTAATAAAAATATTAATAAAAAATTCAAATTTTATCTGATTTTAAATTGTGATACATCATTTTAAAGATGAATTCAAGCAGCAATGAATGCTTATAGTTTTCGAAGCAATTTAAAAAGAAAACAAAATTTCAAAAAATTAGCTGTCATGAATGCATAACAGCGCTATAAAGATTCAACATGTTTTTAATTAAAGAATAGATGATCCATTCTATTCTTTTCAAGTATTAATGTATGAATGCTGTTTATGCATAGCTCTTGGAATTGCAGTTACTTTTGTTTATATAATACAATAATAAAGTAATAAGTAAAAAGAAATTTTTGTTATAAGATTTAGCTCTTCTTCCTCTTAAGTTTATATGCTCTTTTAAAGGCATTTACTTTATATAGTTAACTTATTAATGTAACATTGAATGTAACTAATTTGAGGCTTAAACTTATCAGTTTTTATACATGGAATCTTTAATTTAAATAGAATTTATGGCAAAATGAAAGTGTTAGTTTAATTGTTAATAAAAAATATCTTTAGAAATAATGAAAATATATTAAAATAAAATTATTTTGAGAAATAAAAAAAGACTTAACTTTCGATCTTTATTAATATAATAAAAAATATTTTTTTGTTTTTTATTATGTAAGTTTAAACATTTCAAGAAATGTAATATTAATTATAAAAACAAGATATATATTATGTTAAAAGTATTTTTCAAAATAGTTTTGAAACAAAGAAATTAGTTTTGGGGTGACGATGACGACTTTTTTGTGGACTAATAAACTTAAACAATCTCTAAAATTGTGCTCAAGTCATATTTGTCATCTAGAGACAAAACTGAAAACTAAAATATATTATCACAATTGTTAGATTACAATCTTTCACTACAAAATTAAGACAAAAACTGTTGTCTAGAAGATAATACAATGTAAGGTCTTTGTGTATTATTATTGCAGGCCTTATAATAATGGAAGTTATAACATCTCTATATTATTATGAGAGTATCATATTAAGAATTAGGATATGTGTATTAGATTTTTTTTAAAGAAAAATAAATAAGGATAAACAGTGTGAATAAAAAATTATGGCCCATACTTTAAGTAAATTATATACTCTCGTTGCATATGGACTTCAAATATGTATGTGCTGATATGACTATAGAATATTCTTCAGAAGACAATTATTTTTATGATTTAATTCTAACAGTTACATAATCACCATATGTATTTTATGAGGTTGTATATAAATAATTATGGACATTATTACAATAATTGCAATAATAATTACCAACATGGTATTGTATCAGGATAATTTTTTCTTGACTTCATGTTAATGTGGAAGAAATATTTTTCATCATCATATATGGTAATGATTTATAATATCACTATTCAATAATACTAAAACCCATTAATGGTTTTTGAGATAATTGGTCTTTTCTAATTTACATAATGGTATTAAATACACTTCATAAGGAACTTATAGAAAAATCAATGTAATTCATTTCTTATGAGAACAGTGGTCTTTTTTTCTCAGAGACTTAGATATGTGTCCGTAAGATTTTTTATTATCTAATATATTTTTTTGCTACTAAACATAGATAGCAACAACTTAACACAATATTTTTTCCCCTAAAATATTTTTTTTTATTATGGCAATTTGAATAATATTGCCATCAAATGTAAAGTCATAAAATGTATTTTTATTTAAAAATGTATATACATGATAATATATAATAGTTAATAAGCCATATCATATACAGATCATAATATATTATATGGTAATAGCTAGGAATTTAATCTTCAAATATATCTGAATCAAAGAACTGTCCATTTAAATTATTTCATATTTAATATACTGCAAATATTTGTGAGACTACTAATTATTATTATTCCTGTATGAGAATAATCTGGAAATATTCTCAGATAAAAAACTTTTTTATGCACAATTTATCTATCCCTTATATGTAAATAGTCTCTAAGTAACATATGATAATCTATCTTTTTTCATCACTAGACATATATTTATATTTTCATTTTAAGTATAATTGTTTCAATTATTGATCATAAAATAAAATTAATAAAATATAATTAAATATTTAAATTATAAAAAATTAAATATAACATTATTTTTTAATAGTGTAGCTTAAATATCAATTATATAACTATTTTATGAAATAATCATTTTCTATCAAAATGAAAGATACATTTTTTTTTTTCATAATAATTATTGCCTCTGGTTTCTTTTTTTTTTTTGTATATGAGATAAGTGAGAGTTCAAAATACAATAACAAACAATCTATGTTCTTCATTATTTCTATTTTTGCTTGGCTTTTGAATAAGCACTGGACTGAATGAAGATCTTTGGAAATTATATTTGTAATAACTTTCAACGTTCAATTTATAGAATAATGCATAATTTTTTTTTTAAGAATAAAATAACATTTTAGACAATGAGATGTTTAAGTGAAGCTTTAGGATATTTAATGGTTCAAGTCAATCTTGGCTTAATTTTCAGTTCTTGCAAGTTAATTTGCACTTTTTAATAACTAGAATAAGAATAAATCATAATATTAATAAGAATAACAATAAAAATAATCATTGTGTTAATCTGTTAGTATTTAAAATTATATCACCTTGGAAGTTGATTTGCACTTTTTAATTACTACAGTAAGAATAAATCATAATAATATTAATAAGAATAACAATAAGAATAATCATTGTGGGTGGTTTTTATAAATCTTTTATTTAGTCTGTTAGCATTTAAAATTATAACTTTTCCTGATGTGTTTGTTTTTTGCACTGGCAGTTTGTTTTTTTAATTAAATATAGAATAATTTATTTACCATGAAAAATGCTAATTCAAATTTAAATTTATTATTGTAAACAACTAAGTAAATATATTCTTTTGTTAACATTATGTTTTTCAAAATTTACAATATATTGTAATGGTGAGACTAAGTATATTTCAACTCTTTACATTTTATTCATTCACAGAGAATATAAGTTAATCCCGATTATTGAAAGTAGACCTGAATTTTACATAAACAAAGTAACAAATTATGTAATAATAATTTATTTACAATTGTACTTATTAATTGATGTTTAATTTATTTTCTTTAATAAAATTAACGAATCATGTAACAGTAATTTATTTACAAAGTATAATCATTAATTGATATGCAATTTATTTCTTTAACAAAGTCTTTTTTTAATGCATCATAGTATTAATATATTCATAGATAATATTGAGCTCTATATATAACACATTTGCTGTATCTTTAACTATGAATTCAATAAACTTAAATATAATTCTATGTATATATGAATCCATAAATATAAACATTTCTTTGACTTGTATGTCTCCTAGTACTTACACATATATATGCACTATATGGGATAGACATCAATGCTATCTTTGTTGCAATAATCATAAGAAATGGTCTTTTTGCCTAATCCTAAACATAAGAACTTATATAATAATAACTATAAAGGGATGGCCTTTTGGTTCTAACCCTAACTGAATAAACCTTCTATACAATAATGATAAGGAGTGGCATTTTGGTCTTAAAGCTAATTTAATACAAGTATAATTTATACACGGATGACTCATTCTGAGATCAATCCCTAACTCATTAAACTGATGTGGATGTATTCTTTCGTATGGATGTGAACATATGTAAACTATTAAACATTGAACAAACAACTGCATATATAAAAGTCATTCTGTATAAAATCCAATTTTCAGTAATCAAATACAAGTTTAACTACAAATGAATGAATCTAATGGAAAGAATTACATCATCAACTAGGCTATTTGAGATTTATGCCATTTATATATGTGCATCGCATTTACATGATTGTCATTATTTTTTTACTTTTTTCTCATTAATTACTTATATAAAATTCATAAGTTTAGCATACATATGTGATATATAATAATTATTATTTTTTTTAAAAAAAAAAAAAATTATCAAATAAAGAGAAGTTATTACAAATTCATTCCTTTCTTTTTTTTTTTTTTTAAACTGACAATTTCTTTCAAAATAATATCCAGATACAGGTATTATTTACAAATTCAGATTAGTTAAAATAAAGTATAAATCAGACTTTAAATATAAAACTCACATAAAACACATAATTGTTATTTACTTCTTTGTGACAAATATTAAAAGTCCGTTTAGAGTGATAATATAGTCTTGTAATTTTTAACTGTCATTTAAATGTGTCTATTTCTTTATTTCAGTCAAAGTTATTCAAAAGTGTTCCACATTAGATCTAGCTGTTAGTAGGGTCCCTCCTTTTTATTCACAAGTCATAGTGAAAATCCTGGGATTTGATTGAAGTAGTATTTTCTTCTGCTCAAGAGAAAAAGAAAACTGATTTTATAAGAAAAAAAAATTTTTGTACACTTATTTCAGTCCCTCTTTAAAAAAAAAAAAATTGTTTTTTATTGAAATGAATAATAGATTGTTCATTTTAATATATATATATATTGTATTTGCCTAAAGGTTTGTGATGATGGTATATTAGATGTGCTAATATGTTGGATTATTTCCATCATCTATCATTAAATTTTAAACTTTATTTGAACTATTCAAATACAAACAATTGTTAGTAATAACACACAAATAGAAAAAATGTTATTGTCTATTTGTATGTTGTTACTAACAATTGCTTATATTTGAAAAGTTTAAAATTTTTAATGATAGATGATGCAAATAGGCCAACATATTATGACATATATATATATTTAATACAAATGTTGTTTAATTTTAAATCTGTTTTATAATGTGTTCAATGTACCTGTTCAACTAAATGTACAAAGATCTTTTCTAGAACAGAAGCATTTTAAATAAATAGGAATGAATAAGAATAAATCTTAAAAAAGAAAATAGTGTATTTATGATAGTTATATTTTTAATATTCGACTTAACCAGTACATATTAGAAATTAATTCAAATTTTATTTTTATTTACGAAATTAATTTTTACAACCAACAGATATGATATATATATGTGTATATATATATATAGAGAGAGAGAGAAAGAGCTAGAAAGGAGTCCCCAATATTTGATGTTGATTTTTAAAAAAATTATAATAATATGAATAATGAATTCATGAATAACAAAATTAAAATTTACTTAGAAATATAGTTGATAAGAAATAATATTAAAAAGTTTTAACTGAAATTACATCATAATAAAAATAGTATCTATTTTTATATATTTACTTACATTTAAACAACAAATGAATATAATAAATATGTCAGCTGTTCCCAACCTTTTTGCACTTAAGAGCACATTCTATAATACTGGCCAGGTGGCGGGCACCATTTATTTTTTCAATGTCAATTTATAGTTGGATATTGTTAATAATACACATAATGTACCAAAAAATATTTATTTCAAAATAAAATTTTAACATTTGATTACAATATAATATAATAATTTAAAAGAAATTTTAAAAATTAAATTTATTTATATCAGATAAATAATTTTTTATCGTGTTCGGATAGTGGCAGGCACACGTAAAATGGTCTGCAGGCACGTGAAATTTATTTATGGATTTTTTTTTTGTAAACACAACTGATCAAATATTTACAAATATTGCAAAGGAATTTATAAAGAGTTCAACTTAGAGATAAATTCATACTGTTTTTTTATTAATTTCAATTTTACTATTATATGAATAAAATAGACAATCATTAACTATCTGATTTATGATCTGCCTTTAGCAATAACAACTGTGTTTTTCTGTTTTCAATTTGTTTACATTTCTTATTGCTTTTGAGTTACTATAGATTTTTTTTTTTTAAATATTAATTATTTAATATATACACCTGGTTCTCGTTTTATGCAGTAGATAGGTTCCTCAGAAAACGCACACAAAAATAGACTTAACTTATCTTGAAAAATGGGGATAGGGGTTGTAATTTTCAGAAATCGCATAAAAGCAAAGCAAGAAGGAAAAATTACTTAAAAATTCACATTAAAAAAATAAGGAAATAAAGTATGACTAATAAAAAATTTCAAATATTTGAAAAAAATAATACAAGATAAACTTTTTTTATTAACTACAGTATTTAATTTTACATTTTTTCATACATATTTTAATCATTAGCGGTTATTTGGCCATTTGACAATATGTGTTCGTTTGTGCACTGTTAAGAAATCAGATTCGTCAGTGCCACTTTTAGTCTTGAGCTGTGTTAATGGTTTTTTGTTTCTATATTAAAAAAATGAGATCGTAATCAAAACAAAAAGATTATAGATTATCATTAGAAAGATTATTTTCAGTTTATAAAATCAATAAAATCTTCGTTATTATTTATTTTAAAAATCTAAAAAATTATTTATTTCTGTTATAATTAACAAAATACATTTTAAAAGTTTAAAATTTTTGAATATTTATTGTGATATTTTTATATGTAAATATAAATCTATTATTATTATTTACTCATTAGTATAAGTAGGTTATTTACATAGAAGCTAATATTCTAAATACAGCTTCAGGCCATATTCACGTAAGCTGCTAATATAACGTTATATTTTTGAAAGAAAAAAAAGTATTTCAAGTCAAAATAAGGTATTAATAATTTAAATTTCTTGGTATCTAATAAGTATAGTGAAATATGAAAGATATTAAGAAGAAACATGAATCGCATAACTTCAAAATCGCATTAAAATAATCTGCATAAAACGAGACCCAGGTGTATACTCTTTAGACCCTGACAGAGACCATATTTGAGATAGGTGGATGAAATAAGGAAATATGCAGAAATGATGAGAAAAAACGCTAGAGATTGGAGAAGATGAATTGAACTTGGAGACCTTCATCTTGCAATGGATTGATAATAGTTGACAATAATGATGATTCAAATATTTCTTAAATATCTTTTGGTCAGTGCTATCAAGATCTTTTGAAAGTGAATAAAATACAAACATTTTTTTTTCTTTTAAATTTTTCTGCAGTAAGGTAAAATGATCTATTGTATGGTACTCAGGGTTTTTTAAATGCAGTTTGATTATCTGCCAAGTATTCTTTATTGGGGCCTTAAATTTTTCATTAAGACATTTATTAAGACTAAAATATTTACTATTGCTGTTCTTTTTATAGTTTGACATTAACCATGATTTTGTATATGATTTAGATACTCTATCATTTTTTTGAATTCAAAATGATGTTGTTTGTAATTTTCTTTTAGTAAAATAGATCCTCCCCCCCCCCTTCTTCAATTTATTCTCTGATTTTTTACCTTCTAATCAATATTATCTTCAATATTATAAAATAATGGCACAGTTTTTTCACAAATTTATTCAATATTTTATTATTATAGTGAGTTTATAGAATGCAGAACGAGTACTCTGATTATTGCTTCAAAATTTCATTTTTTCTAGTAATAAGTGTTCTTTGTTTATCTTGTACAGTCATCTCTTAATGGTTATCATTATCATTAAAGTTTATTATCATTTTGTATAGTTCTCTTTTTTATTTTTCTATCTAACATTGTGCAATTTTGAAATGATATTTTCTGCTTTTCAGCATTTAGTTTCAATTTTCTTGTATTACCCAATCTTTTTAATATTTTCTTCCTCTAGAATAATTTTAATTTTAGCTTCTTTCCATTGAATTTCAGTTTTAATTAAAGTTTTTATATAGTTAAGAAAGCAGATTTAATACATATTCTGTCTAATTTAACACTAGTCTTGCTAGATAACTACTTATTTAATTATAATAAATTTAATGAATTAATGTTCATTTTTTAAATGATCAAAAGTTAATTTCAATCTGAAGGCATTTCTAAATTTGTTGAATCCTGCCAGATTTTGAATATTTTCTTAATCTTAAAAAAAAAAAAAAACATGGTACATTTTGAGACTATTATCAAAGATTTATTTTTATTTTTAATTAAAAAATAAAATATGTTTTTTTAGTGTTAAAAAACCTATTTTTTTTTTTACATTTACTGTTGGAATATAGGTGTGTTTATATGTAAATATAAATTATCACCTTATCCTTCATACTCATACATTACCTATAAATATTTCAGCAGTCTGTTATTAGGGCAATATTATAAATGGTTAAAAAATAGATACCAATTTTCTAACCTTGTCTAAGTTCTTGATAAACAGATGCCTGAAACATTTATTGGTAACATATAAGTATGAAGATTGTAGTGATGTAATTTATATATTATGATCAATTATCTATTGATACTTTAAATATATGTATATACATATGAAGATGTACAATACATAAATAAACAGTATTTCATACAGATTGGACACATGCAATTTATAAAATAACTTAAATTATTGCTTTTTCTAGTAATGAATTCCAATCATAATGCTAATTTAATAGAATTAATGAAATCATGAAGAACAAATAAAAAGTTCATATGTTGAAGATAATTGATTTTATAGTATTTTTTTGTGCTTGAATGTAAGTGCGTTACAACAATTTCTCTATTAAGTAAGATTTTTTGAATAGCAAATAATTTCATTTTTAAAAATTCATATACATACTTATAAATAAAATTAAACTTCTCCAACAAGTGTGTTAGTGCTAATTATTAGTATAATACATACTTATTAAAAATTTGATTAAAAAATTTAAATCTCTAATTTAAAAAATAGTTGATTTTCTGTTATTTTTTATATCTAAAATATTTCTCAACAATCGGGCATAGGTAGCCAATATACTGGAGCATTCCTACTGGTCTCAATAAAATATTTCCAAGTTAGAAGTGTTTCACTAAAAATACTCATCATGACTGTAGTTGCATCCCATTTTTTAATTAGATTTTAAAAAATCACTACTGTTTTCAAATAGTTTTTTGATTTTATGATGTCAAAGTGTTTGTGCAAATAAATTTTCAAACTCTGCCAAACAGGTTTTTCAAATTTATTTAACTCACCTGAAAATCTATAATCTCTTCACAATTCTTTGACCTGAGAATCTTGAAAAGTATTTTCAAAATCGTCTAAAAAAACTCAACTTATTTCGTTCTATCTATCTTTTTATCATATCATAAGTTCTGGTCTTATGTAGAAAGGAGGAAGGCAAACTTATTCATAATGTCTAGTTTTGCTGGTCCATTGCCCAACTCACTTTAAAAAAAAAAAAAACAGTAGAATTTGATATGAACTAGTTGATCTTTAGATCTCTACAGATATTCCATTTAGATTTCTGATTCTGATCCTTTCCCAAAGTGGCTTTCATATGGCTTTTATTTATATATGATACAGAAAAAAATTATAAAAACTTCAAACTAGTAGCCATTTAAAACGAGTATGATTTATCCATGTTATACTTATGGCCAAAATCCTCCATAACTGAATTAGTGTCTTTACAAAATCAACTCTATCATCTTGGGAAAACATTCCTTGAATTTATCATGGTAGGTGTGGGAAAAAAAACTAATTTTACTAAAAAGCTGCAATAGAGTCCACCCATTTAATCTTCAATCTAAATGTTTAGTCTGTTTTGTAAATAAATCCATATGAATAAGATCATTCAGATCTTATAATAATAAATATATTGAAATAAAAGTAAACTGTGAATGTTGGTTTTTTGAAAATTTACCTTTTTTTCATTTTGGTAATACTTTTGTTTGATTCCTCATCACTTGAAGTTTTATGCTGTGGAGAATTGTTACTGAAAATATAAAACTATAGGAATATATTAAATTCATTAAGCGAAAGCCTTCCACATTATTAAAACTATAGGAACTGATCTCATTGTAGATGAAGATGTTTCACAATTAACAGTTTAAAGCATAATTTTTCAGTTCCCTATAAATCATTGATTAGCAAATCGAATGTGTTTTAATTGTTTTACTATTCTATGAGCAATCGTCTTTTATATATCACTGACAAATGTAAATAATGTCTTACATCTAAAATAAGGTCATAGCATTTTTTATTAATGATATAAAATTATATTTTTGAGATTTACGGTCTAAATCACCACATACATAGCGTATGGACATGATCAATTAACTTAGTTCTTTGGCATAATAAAGCATCTAGTTGAATGCATTAGTGGAGTAAAATTAATAAAGGTAATTCTTAAGAAAAGAATGGCATACACTACCTGTTAACTATATTGCTTTTTCCTTGCGTATTTATAACACCAAGTTTTTTATTAATACCTTCAGCCCTTCGTGTAAATACTTTTATAATTCTTCCCAGGCATTCTTAGTAAAAAAAAAAAAAAATCTTTTAGTTCTCCATCATTTAAACTTCATCCACATTGTCTTTTATTTATTTGCACTTCTAAATATAAACATATCTTTGTTTTTTATATATTTTTTCAACATTGCTCTTAGGTATATATATATCCCCCTTCCCATTTTTAATTTAATGAATAGTAAAATTTATTGTAAATTAACTAATACTTTATTTCTCTTCTCTAATAAATGTAATCTATCCTTTTTAAATAAATATATTTCTAATAAACATATTTAGAAAATTAATACTATCATTCTCATGCAAACATTTTAGCCTTAATTTCACAAATCTTATTTGAATTTATCTCATGAAATCTTAATATTAATCCCATTAACCTATCTATTCTTTCTTTCAAAACCCATGATTATATTCTCAAAACATCTTACTGTTTTTCAGAACACCTATTTATAATGTCATTTATCTTTTCCAACATCATTATAATCTTTGTTTTTTTTTTTTCACTGGTACAAATATATATATATAAGACTGAATAAACACATTTGCAATCATCTATAAAGGAAATGAATTCATTTTCTAACTGAATATTAAATAATATTCCGATGAGGAGAAAGTTATTAGTCAAAATATCAGTGTTGCTGCTAATTTTATAATTTAAACTATGCTATGACATCGTGAAAAATTGCTGGCATGAATAATCTATAATCTGGCAAAAATAACATGCATGTGATTTACTGTCCATCTTTAATTCTTGCCAAGGTGAATATATGTAGTACCCCCCCCCCAATTAAATGATTAAAATTTGGGAACTGCCCGCTACCAAGGATGATGCAATCCATTATTTTCAAAACTTTGGCATCCTGCTCTCACAAAAAGTTCACACAAATGGCCATGATATCACAGTTTATGTCCACAGTTCGGACAAACGGTGGTGTTGTTTTCTTTCAGGATTGTCAAAAGAGAGTAGCCATTAGTAACGGAAAATGGTATGAGGTTAAAAAAAACTTCAGTCCACCACCATAGTGATACTAAGAGACAATATTTTGTAAATGGACAGAATCATGTGGTTAAATATATGTATTGGTTTTTTTTTTTTTTGTTTGGTTACCACTTGGAATAAATATAGATTGTTAAAAGTTTACTTATTGGAAGATCGTTTCTCGCAAAAAATGTAAGTCCATGTTTATAGATGTTTGTATCATTTCCAAT
This sequence comes from Epiperipatus broadwayi, assembly GCA_028023455.1. Lineage (NCBI taxonomy): Eukaryota > Metazoa > Onychophora > Udeonychophora > Euonychophora > Peripatidae > Epiperipatus > Epiperipatus broadwayi. The sequence goes on along the minus strand of JAQFVV010006275.1, from coordinate 410,727 downwards.
AAGTAAAGTTATAGGTTGTCATTTTTCCAAATAAATCTTTAATTGATTGATTAAGTTTATCAGAAGCTTCCATGTAGATCTTATTTTCCAAGATTGCAAGATTAAAAAATTATTGTCAGACAAATTCATATACGACATCTCATTGCCAGACTAATATGTAAGTATTTTTTTTCCTAACATTTTAACAATGTTTAAATTCCCATTATCTGGCAGACAAACCTTTACATTTTTTTTTCTGTCTAGTTAATATATTCCCACATCACCTAACCACCGAATGAATATTTTACCTGCTTTTATTTACCACACACTCACCCCCTTCCCCCAGTAGCATATCCTTATCATTTTATAAACTAATTTTTCTACTAAATATATATATTTTTTCAAATCTGTTGTTTTCAGAATTATTTCTTCATTAACAATATAATCTATTAAAAATATTTCAATAGGCAATAATACATTTCTTAAATGACGAATCCTTATAGTCCGAAGTGAAAGATTAAATAGTTGTGAGCATTGGTGGCCTAGTGGTTTACATAGCTGCCTTCCAAGCAGCTGGTCCGGGTTCGCTTCCCATTCAACGCATTTGACATGTGAAAAAAAGATTAAATAATTGAGTGAACAATAAACATTTGAACAATTTTGAAAAACAATATTTTGTAGATTTCAATTGCCAAGGAAAATTTTTAGTCAAAAGTGATCACTAAATGATTGCTTCTTTGTTTGATCTTGTATAAGCTTTCTATACTAAAAACCAAATTATAGTTTTTAAAATGATGAATTAAAATTATTAACTTCTTTAAAATTTGTCTTACATTTATCTTGAGTATAATATTCTTCTCTAATCATATTATTATTGAATTCACGAGTAGTTACATTCACATGTATTGAATTAATGTATTAATTTAAAACTACTCAATGATTAATAATTTTTTTATAATAAAAATGACAACAAATAGGTTGATCAATTTTTTTCATTTTTTTTTTTTTTTTTTGAGAACATGAAGTAATTGAAATTCTCTACTTTTTTTCCTATATAAATATTTCTTTCCTTAATTTATCAAACAGTAAGGCCCTGTTGTTGATATTTTTTAAAAAATAGTATGAACACAATGTTAGAATTATCAATTTAAGGAATACATAGAACTTGAGTTTTATGAAATTGCATTGGGGAATATTCAAAAATTTTTCAGTAAATTGAATTTTTGTTCTTTCACCATATAATTGTTATCTGACATATGAAATAAGTAGCAAGAATTTTCAATTTTTATTTTCATTCAATAAAAATGCTTTAGTAAAATTTAAACAAATTTTCCAAATGTATGATGCAAAAAAAAAAAAAGTATAGTTTAAGATGTAATACTATAATATTGTTCAAGTGTATGTGTTTTGTAATTTTTTTTTTAATTTTGTAGTAATTTCAAGCTTATGGATTATATTGCCAAATATTTGGAATCTAAATTAGAAAATAATTTTTAAAATTTGTGTTTATTAATTTTTCACCCAGTAAGCAGTTGAGTCAATGGCTTTTGTAACTAGGTATAATGGTTCCGCCAAATATAAATATATTTATAAATAAAACTAAAGAAAAAATACAGATTAAGAAATGACTATATATTAATAAGCATAATTGTTATGAGTGGTTTATTTTATTTTTTGTTATCTTAATCATACAATTGTTTAAGTCTTGATATTGATTTTTTCTTAACTCTAACTATTCTTTTTATCTTATAGAACTTTACAAAATCAAGTGGAAGGGCAAAAATCAAATTTCTCAATTACTTGACAACATTTTATTATTTTATCTGCATTATTTAGTAAACTATATTAAATAATTATTACTAATTTATTACTACTTTGCAATTATATGATATAATTGCCACTAGAAAAATGCTCCCATGAGTTAGATTTTCAGTAGATCTCATAACATAAATATAATCTCAGGTTGACAATCAATAATAATTTTCAAAATATTAAATAAGCTTTTGCTGCCAATTATGAATACTTGCTAGCACTTATTGCTATAATTGATTGCATTGTTGTGTAGAAAAAGTTTTTTAGTTTTCTGAATTTATCTAGAATTATAAATTTAAAATGTTTAAAGTGTACAAGTTAAAAGCAAGAACATTTTTAGAATCAAAAGAAGTGATAAATTAAATTCTAGGAATGTATTATTTTATTCTGCATAGAAGTTTAGAAATATTATAACTTTATCTTTCCTATTGCATTGTCAAATCCATATAATATTAATATCATCTATGTTCTTTATTACTTTTACAATGCTTTTTTTTACAACCTAATATGACAGTTTTGATTGTCCCAGCAATCTTCTTCAGATCTTCTACTTATATCTCCAAATCTTAACTTTCATATTAATCTTAACTGTCATATTAGGTTGTAAAAAAAGCATTGTAAAAGTAATAAAGAACATAGATGATATTAATATTAAAGTTTAGAAATACTTTACAGGAAAAAATGAAAACTATCTTGAAACAATAGAAATGTAACTAAGATCTCTAATATCCAGATTGTGATAAAAATACAGAAATTACTGGTAAAAACTGTTTAAATGATATTAAAATTAATATAATGACTAAAGTTAAAAGTTTCATATTAAGCATTAACTCTCTTAATAATAATGTTAAATTATTTATTAAAATTTAATGTTCAAGCTTATAACTTCTGTGCGCCCTCTTTTGGATAAATATATTAAGAGAATAACTATTTATTAGGATAATAAATTGTCAATAAAAATACATACAAGTCATGCATTGAGTTATAATGAAATATAATAAACACTGTTAAAGATATTGGAGAGACTTGAATAATCTGGGCCAAATAATGAAGTCATTTCAACAGAAATGCATCTTGGGGACTATTTATTTTTGTATGATATCCTTGTTCTTTTGTTTGAAGAGGGATAAAATCAAGAAGTAAATTTACAAGTAGATATATGTATAAATTATATTAAAATATCAAAAAAGTAAGTTTAACATTTGAATCTATTAGGCATAATCGTGTGTGATTAGTCATTAATAAATTTCCATACATGTGTGGGAGTGTGTATATATGATTGCAATAAAAAATGTAAATAATTTTGCACAAACTGCATAAGTGATATAATAACGAAATGTGAAACTATCAATAGCCCATTACTAAAAGTTGACTTCATGGTTTTTTTTTTACCCCAAATTTGACACTATTGTAGTGCTACATTAATTTTCTTTGTGCCATCATTATTCACAATGGGTGAAAACCATGGCTGTTGCCATCATTGTTAGAGCAATGTAGTTGTTGAATAGGTTTGTGTTTTTATTTGTATAGTAAGCATATAGAAAATCTGTAAAATGTGGGAATTTTGCCTTTTTTATATATATACATTTTTTATAATTGTATATGTTACATAATTTTAAAACTAAATATTTTATATTAACCTTGTGTAAGTATATGTATGTTGAAATGAATATTTTCATGGGCAAAAGATGTTTTATGAATTATGTTTTCAGGATCAACCATGTTTAATAAAATAAAATCGGAACAAAATACCAGTGTTTCAACAAGATAATCCTTCCCTCAACTGGATATAGCAACCATATAATAAAAGAAATTCAAAATAAAATATTGACATTTCGACAATATAATACTTATCCTTGGTATTCTAGTGCTGGCAGTATTTTACTTTGAATTTATTGTATTAAACATGATTTTTTCCAAAAGCATGATTTATAAAATATGTATATACACACATGCAGTTTTAAGTCTACTTCATATTAACTTTATATATATATATAATAATTAAAAACAAGTCATAAATTTCGTAACTTGCTTTTAAGCTTGCATTTTATGATCATTAGATGGAGCTTACCAATAGCTCTAATCAAGCCACTTTAGTGAGCCGTAAGCTCGAAACCAATTGGTCTGGAGATAGGGACTTAACGATAGAGATTTTGAATTCTTTCTTTTTCGGCACTTATAAAATAAAGCTTGATTAGAGCTATTCGTAAGCTCCATCTAGTGATGTATGTATATATATATATATGTTGATGTAAATACTTTCACATAAAACATTTCAAGTATTATTTAGGGTTTTTCACTTGAAAAAACTCCAAAAGTCATTTTAAATATATATAATATTGCTTTAATCTTCTTTTTTCTTACAGATTTGGCGCATTAACACAAAGTATAATGTCCTATATATCCAAGGTCATTGTATTCCTGGTCCTATAAATGGTTATGTTTATATATTTGATACTTTTCTTTATCCAAAACGTTTTAAAGACACTCCTTCACCTCCCTTTCCTACATACTATCCTGAAGATAGCAACCCTCTTCCAGAAGAGCTTTTTCATCCAGATTTATTTCAGTTTAATCAGCCTTCCATAGAATATCCTGAAGATCCAAAAGAAGCAACAAGAGATAAAAGCAGAGCTAAGACTGCCAAAATTAAGAGAAAAACATAAAATTAGATTATTTTAAATTTCAATTATAAATTGTAGTTTATGGAGTTGTAAATAAAAAACATAATGAAAATATTGACTCATTTTTGAGTATTTATAATTATAAAATTTTCATGAAGATACAATTTTATATGTATATAAAGCTGATTGTTCTCTATTTTTGTAATACAATTTGAATTTATATATTTTATAATTGAGTATATATAAAAGTAGTATGGTTTTTTTTTTCATGTTTTTATGAAGTGTTTAATTATTTGTTTTGAATCATTTTTACAAATTTTATTTGATTTTTAGTTTATTTGATGTAATGTGTATCTAAAATTGACATTGCTAAATGTTTTAGAATTAATCACTGTTAACAATATATATATATATTTTAGAAAGTTTAATGATTTCTATCTCTTCAAATTATTATTTTTAATCATTATTAATCTACTGGGAATAGGTATCTCTCTCTTCCTCCATGTTTTCTTTGTCCATTTTACATTAGCAAAAAAATTTATTATTTATGTTATTTATCTATCTCAAATTTTGTCTCTTTGTAGATGCTGCATGATTTTTTTGAGTCCAGTTTAGGGGTTGCTCATTTATTGCAATTTTCGATATCCCATTCTCATTTCATTTTTTTAACTCTTTGAAAGATGCCAGTGATACTTAATTTTTCTTTCATGTATTTAAGATTTGATTCTTTTTTGATAATCCCATCATGCATTTTCACTGTATGTCTGCAGTCATCAATTAGATATTCAAATCTTAAACCCATAAATAAGTGCTGATATTTTAAACCTTCCCTTTTTAAGTGAATTTGCATATTTTCTTTTAAAAGTATTTTTAACAAAAGCAGTCACTCCAAGTTTAATTTTGTGATTAAATTCACCCATTATATCTGTTTTCATTTAATTTATAGTTTGTTAATTTTTTCTAATTCATTTTTGAAGAACCATTTGTTTTTTAATATTTCTAGTCCTACCTTTTTGCTTTTACCTGTAGTTTTAAATCTTTATTAGTGAAACTTCTCCACTTATTTTTGATTTTTTTTGTTTTCATTTTTAAAATACATAAAATAATTTGTGAAAAATTTCAGGGAAATGGAATTGCCCTATGTCATACTCTGTAGAGCAGAAATGTTTACATAATTAAAATCTACAAATATAATAGAAAGTGGCAATTCTTACTCAGTAGTTGCTTTATTATAATGTCTCTTAATACTTGGATGTGATCTTGGTTTTTTTTTTATTAGTTTGAGTTCAAAATTTTTAATGGTCTTAATAACAATATTATATAGAATTGGTAGAAATCTGAGATAACCTTTAATATGAAATACTCTCGCCCCCACTTCCTCTCTTTTATAAATATTATTGTATTTTTCTAGCCATCTGGTATATAGTGTTGCTTATCTGCTTTTAAAACATTGATAAATCCTCGTGGTTTTTTTTTCTTATGCTATATCTTCATTAGTTTCAAAAGGTGTTATAAGTAATAGGGGTTATGGCACTTTCTGGTTCTTTTTTCTATATATTTTCTTATCTAAAACTATTTTTTAATAATAGTGATGTTTTTTCTTCTCATTTCTGAAATATATTTTTTTTTAATATAACTTATTATTTTATATATATTTCATTGCCATTTCATATTTTTTTATTACATTGTTTTGTTTCAATTGCAGTTTTTTGTTCCTATTATTTATAAAACTGTTTTTAATAGATTATCTATTATCATATTTTATTCAAGTCTGAGACATCTTTAAAGTCAGTTAATTTTTTAAAACAATTTGTAAGCTTAAATTGAATTCCATGGATTATTTTTAAAAGTTAAAGATATCGACTTCTTATCAATTTTTATCTTTAGCTTTGCATTAAAATTTATTTTGCATATTATTACTCATTGTCCTCTCTCTAAATTAAATTTTATTAAGCACATTATAATCTTTATGTGTGTGTGTGTGTGTATTGTTAGAATATAAGCCACTTTGCTTTCCATGTCTATTTTTATTTTTTAGATTTGCCTCAAAAATTAATTTATAATATGCATTTTTTCTTTTTTTCCATAAATCCAAAGTATGTCATCTCTATTTCATGTTCAAATTTATCCATAATATTTTATTTCTGAAATATTTTCCACTTCAAAAATTAAAGTTATGATAATTTTAAAAATGTGTTTCATTTATTGAGAAGTATTTTATACAACTGCACAAAAAAAAATTTTTTTTATACAGAATGACATATTATTAGAAATATTTATGATATCTTCTAAGTTGAATAGCTATTTTTATCATTCTGTTTAATATATCATTGATTTTTACAATTTTGTCTTCAAATTATTTCACTTGTTTTTCCAATATTTGTGTCTTTATAATAAAATACATTTCCACGTTTTTCAAATCTTTTCAAGTTTTTTATTTTATTTTACAAAGTTTAATCGTGTAATGTAAAATTTAGCCATTCTTCAATTTCATTCAATATTTATTATATACTTGAAAGTAATGGGTAGAGGGAATTAAGCAAATAAAAATCATCAAATAGCTTCTAAGTTAGTAATTCAGTTATTCTTAGCGTACTTAGCTTTATTTGCTGACTTTATACATTGTAGAATATGAATACTATAATTCATCTTTGTTAACACTAAATATAAAAAAGAAAAATATTCACACAATTATAAACATCTGTCTCATCTCCAAAAAATGCAAATGATGTCTCATTTACGAATTATCAGGTATCCAAGAAAAATGAATACAAAATCTTTGTCTTAAATCCACAGGAAAAAGCCATTAAAGTGTGCTAATGTATATTAATGAGCAATCCATCCATGTTTGTATATTATGTGAATTATAGTAATAATAGCTCCAATCACAATTAATCGAATGGACATTGGAAATTCACTCTGTTTAACTTTTTAAAAATCTCTTGAGAAATCAAAGGGTCATTTTTCAGTTGATTGGGCTGTAGATCAATATTTATTAATATAATCAATATTGATTGTAGTAAAATTTATAAGGTTAATTCCAATTTCATTTTACTGTATACTAGGAGCAAACATTGGTGAAAATACTGAATAAGGTTCATAAAAATTAATCTCTTTTATTTAGAATTCAAGATTTTTTTCTCAATGGAATAATCAATGAACATCAGATAACTATCAATCAAATTAGTAAAAAGTTTCTAGTTGTTAGCTGTAGTCAGAAACAAATATTTTTACAGAAATTAGCTTTGTTTCTATTTTAGCCCAGATCCATGAATTTCATATTAGATTAGAAATTATATTTTATTGAATTCAGTTATTACACTTTTTGTTAATGGTACTATATATTAAAATAAAGCACATGAGTTTAGCTCACATCTAAATGAAAGTCATATGACTTTAGATACATTATTGTTAAAGGAAGTTGCCTTGACTAAAGGTTGAGTTTGTTGATAGTGTTTGATTGTTATTAACATTAAAATATATAAAAGTACCATTCTATTCTCATTCTGATCTATATTGATTTTAAAAATTAATTATCAGAAGTTATTGCTGAACACAAATTGAAATAAGAGTATCTCTGCCAATTATTTCAAGAAAGAAATTATATTCATGAAAACAATAACAAAGATTAGAAATTTTGTATGAATTTTATATAATATTGAAATGCTTTTAATAAAATGTTTATCTGCTTGCAATATTTTTTGATACTTGTAATTTCCATGTTTAATTATTATAAGAGATGTGGTATTTTGTTATAAAAGTAGAAGTTGCATTTTATCAATATTTTTTTTTTAAATTTTAAAGCTTTCACAAAATTTTAAATAGTGAATTTTACATTCACAGAATCTTTCGTACATGGCATATTAAAGTAAATTGAAGCTATGCCCTTTCATAATTTTGTTGTATATATATATATAAAAATACACAATTAGTAAACAAATGCCAAAGTAAAACTATATATGATTATATTGTTTTATATTAACATTTGCTTACAAAATAGCCTAAACTTTAGTTTTCTACACAGGTAGAGTTGAGCATCCATGTTCCAATTTATAGAATATTGCTCCAAAATGAGAATGTATATATTTGTCACGATTCTGATATTAAGAATAAGCATAGTATGCAATGTTTTTATATTTACAATACATAATGTTAACACAGGGAAAACTCTTCATACAGTAGCACCATTCAGTACATACCAGAATAATCAATCGATGCAGGAGAAAGGCTTGTGCATAAAATCCCCGCATCCACTGATTACTCTGATTTGCAACGAGTTGTGCTACTGTATGGAGAGTTTTGCTACTGTATTAACAGTGTGTAAGCTTAAAGAATGATGATCATGTGATGTTTAATGCATAATGTTATTGTGCATTATCTCTTTATAAGCAATGTATATATTAACCTGGATTATTGATAATAGAAGTAGTAATGATTTTTGTCTTGATACTGACAGAGAAAATTCGTTTTCGTGAGAAAAAATATAACATTTTCTATTTTATTTTTTATTACTGAAGTATAATTAACCACAATTTATGTGCTTGCAAGCAATTTTTAATCATAAAACAGTATTTTATTAAAATATATCTGGAAAAAAATTGTCTTGTGAATATTACAGAATTTTTTAGGCTCAAATAATATACAGAGGCTAAACTCTCCATACAGTAGCGCCATCCACAAGCCAGAGTAATCAATGGATGCAAGAAGGTTTGTGCATAAAATCCCTATCCAATGCCTAGTCATCCAATATCCCCAGATTAGTTTCTAGCTTGTGTCTTTTATCAGTGATGAGCCTTGGATCTGAGAGCACTGCACCTAGATCTAGGGGCAGTGTACAGTTCCAAGACTCCTCATTAATGAATGCCACAAGCCAATAACTAGTCTGGGGATATTGGATGAGTAGGCACTAGATAGGGATTTTAATAATTAAAAAAAAAAACCTTATTGATTACTCTGGCTTGCACTGAGTGGCACTACTGTTTGGAAAGTTTAACCACTATAAACAGCTTGTGTAAGCAGAAAAAATGGTGATCATGTGATGTTTAGTGATCAAATAAGATTATTCATATTTATTTATTTTTTGATATGTGAATATTCTCTTTTATATGTTGGGGATGAATCTTAGAATACAAGTATCTATCATGATTTGAACAGTTACTAAACTATCATCCTCATCTCCAAGTTTAATTCAGTTTCTCCAATTTCTAACCTCTTGCCCGCATCACTCCAGCATACTTTCTTATTTCAACCATCACTTTTACATGCAATTTTATTCTAGGTCTTTGTTAGCATTTGGAATCCAATTTAACTGTCCTTCCACTACAATCTCTTCTAGTAATATGTTCAGTCCAGCTGTACTTGAATCCCTTAAGTCTTTTACCAATATCAGTAACACCTGTTTGTTCTCTATATCATTTTCAATATTTTCTTGTTATTTCTGATATACATCCTTCTCTGAATTACTCTTCTGTAAAGTGTTCAAGTTTCAGATCCATAAGTAAGAACAAAAGCATTTATTAAAAATCTTCAAACCAGTAGACATTTCTTTTTAATATTAAGTTATTTCTACCAAAGATATTCCAAGTTTATTATTATTTCATCTATTATGTTTTTATCTTTATTAATAATATGAGCAAAATATTGGTAGTTGTTAAAGTTCTAATTCATTATTATCAATGTTTCTTTTGAAAAAAATATTCATTAAACAGTCTTTTTAGCATTTATCTTTAGTTCAATTTTTTTTTTTTTTTTACTTTCACCTGATAACTCATAACATTTTCTGAAGCATTATATGAGAAAACAGTTGCATCATATAAAAAGTCTAGATGATTTAAATAAACTATTTACCTTTATTCCAACTTTTAGCTTCTTATTTTAATCCATAAAATACTTCTTGAAGAACTGCTATAAAAAGTTTTGGAGATATGGAATCACCCTTCTCAGTAGTTAATTTTTTTGGTATCGTTATATAATCTAATCATCACTTGCATTTTGCTGGGTCTATATCTTGATAATGCAATGCTTTATTAACTGAAAAATGCTTATAGAATCAAAATGTTTTTCCAAAATCTACAAATTCAAAGCATTGCAATTCATATTGTTAGTCCTATATAATTTCAACACTTGGATGTGATCCATTGTACTAAAACTACTTTTAAATACAGCTTGTTCTTTTGATGGGTTAAAATTCAAATTTCACTGGAGATGAGTTGTAATTATTTTAGTTAAAAATTTTGTATAGAACTAATAAAAGATGAATAGGTCTATAATTTCTAATATCTTTATAACCTTTTTAAATATCAATATTAATACTGTATTTTTTCAATTATCTGGTACATTTTTATCATTTAGATTTTGATATATAATTTTGCCAACAAGTTTTCTATTTCTTCACCTTTTTTTAAAGATATTGATTATTATTCCACCATTACCGGAAGATTTTCCCATTGTCATAGATTTAAATGCATGGTTTACTTTTTAATTTAAAATATTGACCATTTAAATAAATGTAACAATTGTAGGGGATACTTTTTGTTTTTTTTTATTGCTATATAAATCTTTATAGAGAACTCTTCCCTATATTTCATTATGTCATTTCTCTATTTAGTAATAATTCCATATTTTTCTTATTTCAGATATGTTTCCTACCAATACTAAGGTGGTTCTATACTTGTGATTTTCTTCTATACCTTTCCTTGATAATTCAATTATATTTTCTTACACCAGTATTAACATACCATTTTACAAAATTTTAGATATTCAGTCGTTAATGGATCATTTTTATACTTTTTTTTTAATTATAAATTGTCTTGTACTGATCAATTCCTGCCTTTTTAATAACCTCTTTGTTGCAGTTTCTACTAGTGTATCAGTTTTTTTCCTATTGATTTTGTTGATTGGCAAATTCTAATTTAAATTGATTAGAATATTTTCAGTTATTAAGAATATAATTATAAATACTGCTTTTCTTAATAATTTTTATCTCTAGTTTTGTATACATATATCGATGATTTACTTCATGCATTGAATTTATTAAGAATATTACAATCTTGAAATATATATTTTGTTAGTCAAAATATAATCCAATTCTGGGATTCCTTTATTTGGATGCTTTCATTTAACATTTTTCTAAAAGAATTCATATTTTTGTGAAATATAAAGTCTGTGTTCTCTCTTAATTTCACCATAATGAAATTTACCCATAGCACATAATTTTTAATCATTTATCAATTCTAGTATTAAAGCATCTTATGACAATTTTAAAATGTTTGTTCTGATCAAAAATATTTTGTACATCCTTATTAAAATCCTCTATTTCATCACAATGAGAACTTTCTGAAGCATAAACCTGAGTTTTCTGTATTTATCTTCTATTTAAGTTGCATAATTAATTTTTCTAAGGTCTGATACATTATTAACAATTTTCTTTACCTTATTTATAATGAATAAACCCTTTCCACTTATTTGTAATTTTGTTGTATAGTACATGTCCACTTTTTAAATCAATTGTCTTTCATCTTTTCTTTTAACTTAATATCCTATTCAATATTAGACAGTTCTTCCAATTCATGCATTATTCCTTGAAAGTGATACTACAGCCGTAAGTTAGGAGATATAAAAGGTGAGGTAAAATGTGTTTAAAATAATATAGATTAAAGTTGTAATAATTATATTTATAAAGAGCATACTCATTACTTAATGTAATATTTATTTAAGGCTAAAACCTTAAGAATATGTGCCTGAAAAAACGACAGTAGGGACCTGCAAATCTTTAACACGATTTATTTAAAAGTCAAAGATATTAAGTTAGAGTTAAGTATTTAAAGAGTAATAAGAAAATAAAATAAAGAATAAAAATAGAATATATATGTATAGGAAGTTTTAATTAATAAATATAGAATGTAAAAAAAGGGTAAAAAAATTATATATTTAAAAGGTAAATAGATTATAAAACGTTTATATAGAATGTAAATTATATGTTCACCTATATTTATATTCATATGTTTGTATTATGTTGTAGTTCTGAAGAAGATTTTTTGGGTCAATCGAAACTAAAAGAGGGTGGTAAATAAAGCATTGTGTAACAGTAGTAAAGTGCATGGATGATTTAGTATTATATGAAGTACTGAAACAAAAGATCAAATAGCTTAGAACCTGCAATCAGGTGATTTTTTAGACCCTCTGATTTTTTTGCCTTTGTGGTACTTCACAGCCTTCTGGGAATAAGGGCTATAATTTAGACCCATCAGTCGTGATTATAAATATATATTTTAAAAAAGTTCATCCAATATGCCTACAAAAAAACTAATATATTTCAGTTATGAGCTATCAGATAACAAAATCATAAGCTCTGAGGTAAAATGCCAATAAATACAGATGTGTGTTAGTGAGCAGCTCATCCATGTTAGTGTACCATATAAATAAACATAGTAAAATAAAGCTGCATAAGACAAGTAACTTTTGGACTGGACATTACAAATTTGCACTGCTTGTTTCCTTTAAGGGCTCAAAGTGTCTTCTGTTTACAGCAAATTATTTTCTGTAGTCCTACTGAAAGGTAAAGATAGATAATTATTGAGCATAAGTACTGCATCAGAAAGTAGATTTATTGAAATAATAATGTACATACTGATAAAATAGAAAGCTTATCAAGTTATTTTTTTAGTCAATTTTTGCATAATATGTATTAACAATCAGACATTTTATTAAGATAATATAGAATGTGTAAGAAACTTAAATATATACATAGTTTTAAAAAAATAAAAAATTATGCATTATTTTAGAATCAGATGGCAATTTATATATAAAAAAAAGTCTATATAGAAGTACCTTTAAATACAGATTGTTCAACAGATTATAAAATACTCATTCTCCAAAATTAAAATTTAGATTTTCAAACTATATGTTATGGGGTATGAAACGTGTTGTCCGTTGTTGGATTAAAAAAAAATCCTATTTATTGTTTAAACAAGTATTAGCAATTTGATTAAATAGAAGTGTGACATGCTCTGCTGGCATAAGCAATATTAATATTGTAGAAATTAATTGGCTAATGAGAAGATTTGAGATGCAATTATTTGCTGATTGTAGTTATTGGAAATTTTTTTTGATATATTGAAAATAACATGGACCTGAGCTTTATTGTAATTTTAGATAATATAGCTTTAAATGAATAATATTTGAAGATTTAAAATATTTTGTTAACATTTTAAACAATGATTCAAGAACTGAACTGCTAATGGTATTCTACTTAATGAACCTATAATAGTTCTTAGAAATGTTAACTGCAAATCCTGATGAGATATCTGAAAATGTTTTAAAATATGGTGTTATGTTAACTTTAAAATTATGTATAAACTGTAACCTTATATTTTGGTACAAAATACAAGCAAAAATGTCTCTATCTTCTTCCAGATGACTTGATTATCATGGCTAGCATTTAGTATGCTTGTCACTTATATCCAAATTAATTGAATGATGAGATTATGTAATTCTATTTTTTTCTTTGCCTTATTGTATAATTTTTTCTCACATATTGATTTTGCTCTGTTTCCAAACACTAAGTTATATAAACTGTGCTTAACCTAAAAGTGAAAACCAATAGCATATTGCACCAAGTATAGTAAGATAATTAAAAAACATTATTAGTTTTTTCTTTTAAATAATTTTTAAAGATTATTTTGATGTGATTGAAGGATTTATTTAATTTCTTTTAAATTAATCTATAAGATACGGTAAATGCATTTTTTTTTTCCATTTTCATTTTTTTAAGCATTTACATAAATGAGAAGATATTTAATTGGCTAAGAAAAAATAGGATTGCCAGAGTGATTTTTTTTTTTTCGGAGAACCGACTCTGATGACAGCAAGTGTAATAAAAATTAAAAAATTTTTTGATTTTATTTTTTACTGTTAAACATATAACGAAAACTTCTCTTAATCAATTTAAGTTGCAATATTGTTAAGTGTGAAAGGCAAAATGCATAGATAAATTCTAACTAATCTGTTCAAGTCTTCCAACTGTAAATCTAGCTTTGATAATCTTTCACAAAGTCTACAACTGAAATTCACAGGAATTATTGTTGACCACGACAACAAGGATAACAGTTTTAAAAGGTCAGTCCTTGAAATTCTTGTTGTTTACAAACTATATTTAGCCTTTGAATAAAGTTTACTTTTATAACTTTAACTCCCATAATAGTGTTGTGAAGTGCAAAACAAAGTACTGTATTTAACGGATAAATCTTGCTTTCATGAACTTTAACACATATGGGATATAATGGTTTATTTTCACAATTTTGATACTTTTAGTATTATATGTGTGTGGAATGTAATGCTGTTTTAAAACCCTTTGGGTGCTTTTGCCGAAAGATGAATTAATATAGTTTCCCTTTGAACTTATATTAGAGACAATATTGTGAGTTGTATTTAAATTATAATAATATTCAAAGAAATAACAGCTGACCAGGAAACTATGTTAGCTGCTATAGCACTCATGAGACAATTATTTTCTTTGTTCATTCTTCTCGACATTCATAAATTAAAGATAGTAAAACATTTCAATTTTGGAATAATCCCTAAAATAAAGCTGCACAATTTCATTAACTTTCAAGGATAATTTGATTAAAATATCTATCCTAATTCTCAAATATCAGATTCTCAGAGAATCTACATGCAAATCAACTAATTTATGATGATTCCTTGTAAATAGAGATGAAGCATATGATCAACTCTTAAGATTCTATGTTGTTAAAAAAATCTATATTTAAATTATATTTGTTATTAAGTAAGAAATGTGCTAATAATTGATAGGCGAATAGCCAGTGGATTTAAATAATATATACTTGAACGCAGTATAGTAATTTAATGAACATGTATTTTATGTTTTTGTGTATTTTATATTATAAATATGTAAAGTTTATGGTATATATAATTTATTGTATAAAATAATTATTTGTTAACTTGGGTTTAGGGACTGACTAGAATCAATTTAGGAACAGCGCTTGTGGAAGGGTTTCATGATTAGTTCAATGAATCTATAATATATCATTACCACATGGCTTAATCCTATATGTCTTGCTAGGGTTTTATGCTCATACTCATGGTATAATATTAGTTAATATTCTTTTATACCATTTAGTCTATGGTTGCCAAACTTTAGGCAGAATATATCAAAAAATAATGCTAGATACTGCTAGATGCTGATCATCGGTGCTCTGGTCTTATGGTACCATTAATATACAGACCTACTATAAACTAAATTTTTAATAAACAATGCAGTGAATGGACTTTAAAGGTGATACCTCAGCCTTCGAAAGAATGATCTGGATGATCCAACACTAACAAATCATTACATCCAAATAACTTAACCATTATTGTTTTCTAGAGCTAGCTCAAGATCATAAAATTAGGAACTGTAACTGTGAACAAGAAAAACAAATACAACAACTTATTTTAAATAATTTTATTGAGATAATTTAAAAATCCTTAAAACACTAAGTTGTAATGAAATTCAAGTTATATAAAGTGCGTATTCACAAGACAGATAACTGGAAGAATAAACACAATAACCAAAATATTTTTAAATTTTGTTTATTAAACTAATTACAAAAAAAAATCAAGTCAGATGTCACATGACCTATATATAACTAAACTAATTAATAACTAATAAATAAATTTAAAAAATATCAATATAATTGAAAATTATACATTAATAACAAAAATATTTCATATAGATAATGACTAACCAGCTGATTTTATTCCTTAAATTAATTAGCTTTTGCTTTTATTAAATTTTTTTAAATAACAAAAGTTGGAATTAAGAACTTCTAACAATAGGAGATAAGGAAATTTTAAATCAGTTCAAAACCCTTTTGTATAATTTTGGTGGAAAAATAATTGAATAAAAACATGTTTCACAAGAAAATGTTAAATTTAATAAAAATTAAATTCCCTAGAAACCCTTTTTAGAAGTTTTATGGGAAAAATCAAATGAATTAAACGTGTTTCCCAAATAATGTTAAATTAATAAAATTACTCATTCTTATCATTTATTATTTTCATAATTTTTTTAAACTATAAATGAAGATATAATGTGCACAGTAAATATCTTTTATCCTGGTTTTTTTAGTCCTTTGGAAGTTGTAATTTATAGATATTCCAGGCTAATGTACACAGTCAATTTTTTTCCATTTTGCAATAGAATATTTTCAGGCTAACAAAAAATTTATCCATTTTCTTTAATAATTTTCAGATCCAACAATACATGAATATAGAGACACTCATGTTCTTGGGTGGAGACAAGACTTTCAGATTACTTCAGTGGTATTCTTTTACATTTATTTCCAGTGAACTGGTTACACAGAGGTAGATGATATTTAGTTTTTAGCTAAACTTAACATTGAACCAGATACTTTATTTACTTCAAAAGAACCATAGGAAAATTCAAAATTAGAATGTACAATTTTAAAGATTTTAAAAGAAATTGAATTTAAAAATTTTTGTACTTTATTTTTTTATATTTATTAAAAGTACATGCCATAAAACACCCAATTATAGACAGGAATGTAAAAACATTCTAATTTAAAAAGTTTTGACTGCGATAAGTTTTTTTTATTCTATTGATTTTAATTTATTTTTAAAAGCTGGAACTTATTTTTTTCTAATTAATTTTGAATAAGATAAGAGCCCTGGTCAGATTTTTTTAAAAAAAATTAAGATTAAGAATCGGATTTCTATTCCTGACTTCAAATTGATTTTGCTAATAGATTCGCTGCTTGCTGGGCTAAGAAAGAATTGCTTAGTTACTTGCTAACTTAAAAAGTGAATATGGTCCAACATTGAAAGTAGTGACCATCCATTTGCCATGCCAAATTATACACCATGAGAAATCTTAACAACACAGTGCTAAATCAACCCAAAGTTGAACTCTGGAGCTCTATAATTGTGCCTTCAAAAACATAACCTAATTATCTAGTCTGAACACTGATCCTAAAAATACAGCCAGGTTACTTGAGACCAAATATCATGATGATGTACTCTAGTTTGAAAGAACCTTGTGTGCCCCACTGGAATAATTCTATGGACTATCTAAAGCCTAAAAGGTAACTGAACTTTCGTATATTAAAACCAGGGCTTAAATCTCTAGTTAAAACTCTATGTTAACAATTTCAGCTTAATATAGAAACATGTCTCAATAATATGTTTTACATACTCAGGTAAATTATTCTTGATTATTTTATTATGTATTTTATTTATAGTGTGTATTGGAATCTTTTAAGATTTCAAATTTTTAAATTTATCCAAGATTCTATTGTGAGTTTCTATTTGATATACTTCAATTTTTTTCATTTTCTTTATATTATTAACAAAGGTTGGAAATACAAGTGTATTGGATTCATTATAAATAAAAAGTGGAAGAACAACATTGTAGTGATTGATGGTGTATCAGACAGAGTGGCAAGATTAGTTATACAACTTAATAGCAGATACCAAATGCAGATAATTCAGGTTTATGCCCCAACATGTTCTCTTAGTGATGAAGTAATAGAAGATTTTTATATGGATGTACAAAAGGCTTTTGATCAGAGTAAACAACATTTTAAAATTGTTATGGGAGACCTTAATGTTAGAATTGGTAAACATATGAAAGATGAAAGTGCTGTAAATAATTTTGGTTATGGTAATAGAAATGAGAGAGGACATAGACTTGTGGTGTTTGCAGAAAAGGAAAAACTTTATATTATGAATTCTTTTTTTGAGAAAAATGTTAAAAGGAAATGGACATGGAAGCATCCAAATGAAGGTACAGCAGAATTGGATTATATTTTGACTAACAGAAAATACACATTTCAAGATTGTAATGTTCTTAATAAATTTAACTCTGGAAATGATCATTGATTAGTAAGATGTAAGATACATGTTAATGCAAAACTAGAGTGACACAAATTATTAAGAAAAACAATATTTACAGTTGATATTCCTAATCTTCAAAAACATTCTAATGAATTTAAATTAGAACTTACAAATCAGTTTCAAGTATTAGTAGATTTTGAACATGATTCAGATTTGAATGACATTAATAGGAAAATAACTGATACACTTTTAAAAACTGCAATAAAGATAGCTGGTAGAAAAAAGCAGCAATTGACCACTAAAATTTCTATTGAGACTAAATAATTTTATGAAGAAAAAAATGAATATGAAGATATACAAAAATGATGCATTAGAAAGGATTGAATATCTTGAATTTTGTAAAATGGTGCAGAAAAGAATTGAAAATGATATAAGAAAGCATAACTGTGAACTAGAAAGGAAAGCTGCAGAAGAGAATAAAAATCTCAAGAGCTTAAAACAACATTTTGGTATTGGTAGGAAATTTATATCTGCAATAAGAAAAAAAGATGGAATTATTACTAAAAAGAGAGATGATATTATGAAATGGGTAGAAGACTTTTATCAAGAATTATATACCAATAATGAACAAATACCTCCTATATCTATTACATCTTTTGAATTGCCCAGAATTTTAAATGAAGAAGTGAGACATGTAATTGAATGTATGAAGAAAGGAAAGGCTCCAGGAAATGATGGAATTATAATTGATATATTAAAAGAAGCAGGTGAAGAAATAGAATTTTTTTTAGCAAAGTTATATACCAAATGTCTAAATGATAAGATGTACCAGATGATTGGAATAATGCAGTAACAATATTAATATTTAAAAAAGATGATAAAGAAGATATTAGAAATTACAGACTTATCAGCCTTTTATCAGATTTATATAAAAAATTTACCAAGATAATTACAACTCATCTACAGAGAACATTGGATTTCCACCAACCAAGAGAACAAGCTGGATTTAAAAGTGGGTTTAGTACAGTAGATCACTTCCAGGTATTGAGAGAAGTTATAAAAAGACAAATGAATATGAGTTGCCATTATGTTTTGGATTTGTAGATTATGAAAAGGCATTCGATTCTATACACATTTCTTCAGTGATTAAAGCATTGGATCATCAAGGTATAGATCCAGGATATTGTCATATTTTAAAGAATATTTATAAAAATGCAACAGCAACAATTAGATTACATAAGGATACTGAGAAAATCAATATTGAGAAAGGTGTAAGGCAGGGTGACTCCATATCTCTAAAACTTTTTACAGCAGTGCTGCAAGAAGTATTTTGTGTATTAAAATGGGAAGCTAAAGGAGTGAACATAAATGGAGATTATTTAGGTCATTTAGATTTTGCAGATGATATAATTGTTTTTGCAAATAATGTTTTAGAGCTGCAGGAAATGTGCAGGAGTTATCAGATGAAAGTAGAACTTAAGATAAATGTTAAAAAGACTAAAGTAATGTTTAATGGATTTTTTCAAAATATGAAAATAAAGATTGATTATGATGAGTTAGACGTTAACAGCTACAAATACCTTGGTCAGATTATTAATACAGATGGAAACATAATGGATGAAATTAATCATAGAATTAAACTTGGTTGGAGTGCTTTTGGCAGAAATAACTTGATATTAAAAGGAAATATGCCTATGTGTTTGAAAAGGAAGGTTTTTATTACATGTGTTTTACCAGTTCTTACTTATGGATCTGAGACTTGAACACTTAATAGAAGAGCAATACAGAAACTTTGAACCATTCAAAGAAGTATGAAGAGATGCATGTTGGGAATAACTAGAAGAGATCGAAAACACAATATAAGGGTAAGAGAACAAACAGGTATTACTGACCTCATTAAAAAATTAAAAGACTGGAGTTGAGCTGGACATATATTGCTAGAAGAGATGATAATAGATGGACAATTGAAATCTTAAACTGGATTCCAAGAGATTGTGTAAGACCCAGAAAGAGACCACATGTGAAATGGATGGATCAAATAAGAAGGTGTGCAGGGGTGATGTGGAGAAGAAAAGCTAAAGATTGGAGATGGATTGAACTTGGAGAGATCTTCATCCTGCTGTGAATTGATAATGGTTGATATTGGTGATAACTAACTCTTGATAAATGTTTAGGCAAATATTAGTAATTTCTTTTAACTCACCTGTCCCTTTTTCATCAGAATTAGTTTAGTTAAGTTTCCTGCAGACCGAAAATCTTTTGGCTAGTGGTTTATCAAGTATATTGTTCTGTTTTTCTTTGTAAAGATTTTGTTTTTCCTATCTTTCAGATTTTGGAATACTGTAATCTTTTCTTTTTCTTGTATCAGAATCAAACTTGATGATTTTGAATGTGGTCATTCATGGGCTAGTTTGCAGGCGAATGACACTCCTATAATATCCCAATGTTTTGTCAGGTTGTAGGAAAAGATTGCTCTGCATTGATTCATCATATTCTATACAATGCCACTTTGTTTTGAAATTTCTAAATAAAGAAACTGGAATTAGTTTATATAAATCACTAGTAGGGAAACATAAATATCTTTTAATTCTTAGGTGAGAAAACGAACTTATCTGCCAGGCTGTTTATTGTTACAATATTCTCATACACTCTCTGATAAATCTGCTGAGAAATTTAGATCAAATTTCCATGCTTTATTTGACTATTTGTTTTAAATTTAATAAATTTTCAAATTGTTCATAATTATTTTGGCTAACATTTGTCTCTGTGTTTTTTTCTCAATTGTCTCAACACTGTTTAAGATCTCTTTCTCTCCTTGGGTCTAGCTGGTAGCTTTCCATCATCATCATTAATTGTCATCATAAATTAAATTTTCTAGATAGTTAGTGACCTAGTGGCACCCTTAGTGATCCAAAAGAAAATCAAAAATGACCAGTACAGCATATATTAATTTTCATTTAAAAAAACATTTTTAAACAGCTGAGCTTTTGCATATGTTTACTTCAACATTTTATAAATCATTGTCATTAAATTGATCCAAAATTATTGAAAAGTAAGCCATCTTCATTGCTCTTCTGTCATCTTTTATTTATATCCTGGAAATTTTTAAAGGAAGATGCTATTCTCATCTTTGATGATTTTGAGTACCATCTTCAAATCTTTTTCCATTTTTTCATGCTGGATTTGATTTTGATCTTTTTGTTTCCTAGATCTACTTCTTTCTATACCTATATCCATGCTCATAATTGGATAAGAAGATCCATTTGGTGATCTATCAGGGGTATTTGGTTTTAATTTAGGATGGGGTAACTTTTTGAGCATCTATTTATTCTGGTTTTCCTCATACCACTGATACATTTTCATCTTTATTTATTTTTTCAATACAGAAGAATCTATAGGTGTTATCCACAAACATACACTTTTCTATTTATTTATGGACCTTCCCTATTGACAAACTTCCACTACTATAAGTGAAATATTCTGTTGGTTGACCACTTGGATTAAATGTAGTGAACAATGCTGTCACCTGCTCACATGATTGGCAATCTGTATTAATTAATGTTTAATCAGATTTAAGAGTATAGTTTCTTTTGATGATTCATTTGATCTGACCTTCTGTTATAAATGGGTAGTTTGGGTTCTCAATCTAGTCATTTTCTATCTGAAGAAAATAGTATATGTGTCTCAAGGTTTATATTTTTCATGAAAGGCTTCACACTTTATATCTTTCTGATATTTTTAGTTCAATAGGTAGCCAATAATGCCTTTTTACAACTTTCAAATACTAGGCTTGGTGAATAAGGAACTACATTATGCCTGAGATGTGCTATATAAGTGCCTCATTTTATTTTCCTTTGGCATCATGTTTAATTTAAAATACTTTTCTAAGCTATTTAAATTTTTATTAGAGGCTTCACCTACCTGATTCCAAAATGTTCATATTATTATGAATTGATTTACTAAAATAGTTATCTCATTATGAGGTGCCTGGTTCACCTGGCCTTTTTTTAACGACTGTTTTGATTTCAATTTCCTTCCTTCACTGAAATTTGATCCTATCTGAACTCCATGACCAAATTCCAATTTCTTTAAAGTTGTAAAGTTTTTATTTTTATTTAATTCCTTATCATAAATCTCTATTATTTTTAGATGAGCAATAATTTCTTCACATGCTTTTTGACTGGAACCGTTTACATTTTTTATTTCTGTGCTAGTTTTCTGCTGAATTTTTAATACTTGAATCTGTATTTGTTCTATTACTTCTTCCTTCATTTGTAAATTCCAATGATCTATCCTCTTTACTATTTAATCTATTTTTCATCTTCCTCTTGAAATTTCTTCTGCATTTGGTCCATACCAACTATTTTCTTGGCCTGCTCCTTCTTCTATTTTTATAATCAATTTCTGATTATTTTCTTCTCTCTTCTGCTTAATTTCCTCTATTTTAATCCACATTGTTTGGTTGTAATTTTCTATTTTGTCTTAACAGTGTGTTTTCTCTTTGCTGATTAATTTCTTCTATCTATGTCTTTGCTGAATACTTTCTTCTACTTTGTTTAAAAGCATCTGAATTTCTTCTACTTTTCTAATTATCCTATTCTCTATGTTGATTGTTTTTTTTTTCTATTTTTAGCATGTCTACTTTTATTTTTTAAACAGTTTTTCTTTTTTTTACTTTCCTCTTCTTTTTGTTGATTTTTTATTATTCTTTTCTCTTTATTTTTTTTTTATTATCACCTTCTCTCTTTTTATTACCCTCTTCTCTTTGTTCATTTTTTATTATCCTTTTTATTTTGTTAATTGTTTCTTCTTTTATTTCTCTGAGCATTTGCCTTAATTGGACTATTATAGAAGCTTTCTCTATTTTCTGGGTTTCTTCCATTGGATGCTGATCTTTTTTCTTCCTGATTATGTTTTTCTGCTATGTTCTTCAATATATGTTTATATAAATTATTTTTAACCTTATAGAAATTTAAATTATTTTTGCACACAAGAACTTTCTCTTTCATGCAACCTTTCACATTATCTACTACTACTTACTATTATCTTTAATCTATCTTGCTGTAAACCTGACTGTCTCACTGTCTGGCTTTATTTGTCTAACATAATTTATTTTCCTGGCTTTATTCTCCATTTCTATCCAGCTCTTGCATATGTGACTGATTTCCTTATTCAATATTAGTTTTGTTATTATTATTTTTATTTTTCATATATATATATATATATATATATATATGAAAAATCCTTTATAAAAATATAATATATATATATATATATATATATATATATATATATTACTTTTTATAAAGGATATTTTTACTTTTCTTATATATGCATATATAGAAACAAATTCTTGTAACAACATTTATCAAAAGTTTTCTCAGAGCTCTGATGAGTGTCTGACACCAATAAGAATAGATAGTGACCTGTAGTTCAGGAATAGATATAAAATCTAGTCACTAAATCATAAATACACAATGCAGCATGAACAAAAAAAGGTCTATCTCAATTTAGACATTATATTTATATCCAAAATAGAAATAATAGTGCAAAAATCTTTGCAAAGTCCTGCTACTTTGAGTCTTATGGGCTGATAAATATAAAACTTCAAAACGATGCTTTACTCTTTTGAGTCTTAGAGGCTGGTAAATACAGCTTTAAACTTATGCCTTGCTTATTTTCTATGAGTCCTAGAGCCTGTGGTTCATGGCAGGTCTATATTAACAGATCATGTTAAACAACTGGAAATCTGAAAACTTGAAAATGAGATAGAATACTTAATGAGGAAGCATAAAAACTATGTATTCTCAAGCCAATGACAAAAATCCCCTATCAATTACCAATACAGAAAGTACAACTAAATTAATTCCAACAGTCAAAAGCTCAATCCAATCTCCAAAAATCTTGTCTTGAGTTTTCTGTTCAACTTTAAACATGAATTCCTTAAATATACATTAAAATCACTATTTTATAAATAAATTATAATTTAATAATTATCTCCATTCTTATCACATATTTCACAATAATACATTTTTAACAACTTATTCTGCATCAAAATACAGAGTTTTCTTTTTAAGGTGTTTATATATAAGCTAAATGTTTTGTGGCTATTTTGTATATTGCCCACCAGACCTCCATCATCAGGTTTATAATTGAATTACCATTTGTAATAGTACAAAGCAAAGGAGTGATGAAAACTATCATGCCCAGATCAAAAGAATACAATGAATAAGAGCAGAGAGTTAGCATGGACTAACAATAAGTGTGAGCACCATTTGTTATTGTACAGATGAATGGGGTGAGTGTGTAGAGATGTGAACTAATCTCCAGTAATAACAAAATATAAAATGAATAAGTGTAGAACAAATATAAAAGGAATAAGAGCATGCATGAGAGTCAACAATATAAATATATAGTTATACTAATAATACATTATAAACTACAAGTTACCCATCATTACACAAGAATAATTAAATCAATAACTCAGCAATAAACAGTCAATCTTATGACTGAATTTAAAAATATATTGTAAACAAGCTACTTATATAACCACTTCCAAACATAAGGCAGAATATATGCATAATAAAAAATAATGTTGGATATTGATACATTCTGATTATCAATGCTCTGGTCTTATGGTGCCATTAATGTAGAGGCTCACTACAAATTAAATTTTTAATAAGACAAACAAAATGCAGTGAATGAACATTAAAAGTGATATCTTGCACCATACAGAGAATTATTTGTTGTCCAAATACTTAAATTTCTACAGCCAAATAACCATTATTGTTCTCTAGAACTAGCTCAAGATCATAAGATTCTAGGGAATGTAACTGTAAACAAGAGAATCACAAATAAAACAGCTTTACTTTAAGTAATTTTATTGGGATAATTTAAGGATTCCTAAAACATTAAGCTGTAGTGAATTTAAAGACATACAACAGATAACTAGAGAAATAAGACATAAACATTAGAATATTTTAAACCATTATTTAATAAACTAACTAATTAATAATGTTACCTTTTTTTAAAAAATGACATGAAAATATGATAATTTAAATTTATACATGCATATCAAAAAATATAATTTCATATAAAAAATGTCTAACTAACTCATTTTATTTTTTTAAATAATTAACTTTTGTTTTTATTAAGTTATTTTCTTATAAATAACAAAAGTTGGAAAAAAACTTTTAACAATAGGAAATAATGAAATTTTAAATCAGTTCAAAAACCATTTTGTATAATATTGGTGGGAAAACTTTTAAAAAATGTTAAATTTAATAAAAATTAAATGATCTAAAAATCCTTTTTAGAATTTTGAAGGGAACTATCAAATGAATAAAAAAATGATTTACATAAAAATGTTAAATTAATAAAATTATTCATTCTTAACAATTATTATTTCTATAATTTTTTATTTATAAATAAAGATATAATGTTCAAATTAAATACCTTTTTGCTCTCATTTTGTTTTTCTTTTTGTGTTCTTTTTTGGCAGTTATAATTTATAGTTTTTATATAGAATTTCTTTTTAAAAGCTCCATTTCAGGTCAATGTACACAATCAAATTTTCTCCATGTTGCAATAAAATATTTTCAGGTTAACACCCACAGAAAAATGTATGTATTTTCTTAATAATTTTCTAGATCAGGTTAACACATTGTAACAGTCAAACAC